>BOPP01000010.1:15000010-15062378 GCA_017312745.1 Gryllus bimaculatus | reverse complement strand
TCCCACCGCGCCAATGTCAGCCCTGCAGTGCCCCCGCCAGTGCCCCCGCCCAGTTGCCCCGCAGCGCCCCCCGCGCCCCCGCCAGCGCCCCGCGCCGCGCCCCCAGCGCCGCCAGCGCCCCCCGCAAGCGCCCCCGCCAGCGCCCCACTCGCCCCAGCCCCCCGCCACGCCGCGCCCCGCCAGCGCCCCCGCCGCGCCCCCGCAAGCGCCCCCGCCAGCGCCCCCGCGCACCGCGCCCCCCCCAGCGCCCGCCAGCCCCCCCGCGCACCGCCACCCGCCAGCGCCCCCGCCGCGCCCCGCCAGCGCCCGCGCAGCCGCCCGCCCAGCGCCCCCGCCAGCGCCCCGCCAGCGCCCCGCCAGCGCCTGCCGCCAGCGCCCCCGCCAGGCCTCGCCCAGATACCCCGCCCCCCCCGCTACCCCCCAGCGCGCCTGTTCACGCTGGGCATCAGCCTGAGCCGCTCTGACGTTTCTTGCAGCGGAATTGTCCTGACCCCCATCGCTGGTTCCATCCCGACACCCTCGTCCATAGTGTTTTCCGCCACCGCACGTAACCTCCACAAGCATAGTTACACTGCTCTTCATCACAGGCCCACCTCCCTACCGCCAACATTCCTCTCTACAACAACGTCCCTTCACCGTGCCAGGCAAAACATCCATAGCTACTTACTATCATCTTCTTTCTCCTCTCCCGTCCCTCCCTCCTCTCCCGTCTCCTCTCCGCCTCTCCGCCTCTCTCTCGCTTCCTCCCTCTCCCGTCTCTCTCCGTCTCTCCCCCGTTCCTCCCCGTCTCCTCTCCCGTTCCTCTCCCGTTCCTCTCCCGTCTCCTTCCTCGTCTCTCCCCCGTCTCCTCCCCCGTCTCCTCTCCGTCATCCTCTCCCGTCTCTCTCCGTCCTCTCCCGCTCTCTCCGCTCCTCTCCCTCCCTCCCGTCTCCCTCTCCCGTCTCTCCCGTTCTCCCGTCTCCTCTCCGTCTCCTCTCCCTCTCCCTCCCGTCTCACTCTCCCGTCTCCTCTTCCCCTCCATCCCCGCGTCTCCTCTCTTTCCCGTTCTCTCCCGTCTCCTCCCCCGTCCTCCCTCTCCCTCCGTCTCCTCCCGTCTCCTCCCTCTCCCGCCTCTCCGCCTCTCCGTCTCTCTCCCGTCTCTCCCCCGTCTCCTCTCCGTTCTCCCCATCCGAGTTCTCCGCTCTGCTCATCTCACCTTTGAGGTCCTTTTTCCACCACGTCGTCCTTCCCAACAGAGATCTCCTCTACCCAGCTTCTCCTGCATCTCTCGATCTTCTCTTATCATTCAATCGCGTTCTCCTCCCGTCTCCTCTCCATGTGCCTGCTTGTCCTCTATCTCCGTTGCATCTCACTCAAGTCTCCTTCTATCCGCCACGTTTGTCTCTCATATTCTCGTTCTTCCTTGCTGCCTCCAAGCAATTTCTCCCGTGCATCTACTCTCTCTTACAAGATACGCTCCATCACTCATGATGCTAGTGGAAGCGAAAGTCGTTATGCTGCTCTGTCCTCACCTGCTTCTCACCTCTCGTATTCCTAGTTATTATCGCATCTTCACAGGTTGCTACCTCTTCGCACCATGAAATGATCTACCCTCTATCTTCGACCGATGCTCCGTCCTCGCGCTGCCATTTCTCTCCAATTCTCGATCGCATTGCCTCTCCTCGTTCCACTTAAAGGCCTCTCCGTCTCCACGACTCGTAGATCGGTCCTCTCCGTACTCCTCCCCGCTCCCTCCCGTCTCCTTCTCCGTTCCTCTCCCGTCTCCTCCCGTCTCCTCCCGTTCCTCCCGTCTCCTCCCCGCTCTTCCCTGGCTGTATGTGCCTCTCCAAGTCCTTCTTTCTCAACCGACTCACGGTATCATACCCGTCCTACGACGTGAACCCCGTGCGCGACACATACCGTCGCGGATCTGCCCACACACAAACGCAGTGTCCCTGCGTCGTTCTGCTTCTCCCGGTTGCATCTCTTGAGCGTTCCTGAGTCTTCTGCTCGTTACCTCCATCTTCCTCTGTTGCTCCCTTCTCCCGGTCATGCGCTCTCCCGTCCCTTATCTCCGATTTGCATCAGAAGCCTCGCGTCCCGTGTCTCCTCTCCGGTGATTGATCTTGCCAATTCTAGTGTCACGTCTTTGCGTACCACGTGCTCCTTCGTTGCCGCTTCATTCCTACTCCGCTGTATCACATCTGCTATCCCGTCCTACTTCATCTCGTCTTCTGTTCGTCCTCTGCCACCATACTTCACTCTCCCGTTGCCGCCTTCCTCCTCATCTATCCCTGAATCCTGCAATCTGCGTGCCTTCTCCGTCATGTTTCTTCTCTCCCGGTCTCCTCTGATCGTTATCTTTATCTATTTACATATAATTTTATCTACTTACATATAGTGACTCAATCTATACTGAGCTACAGATGTGTACCGTCTCCTGCAAACGAACTCCCGTTTGTTGCACCGCTTCATACTGGTTAGCGACAACGACCATCGCGGTCACGCTAGAACGGCATACCATGCCGTCTACGCTCACCACTCCATCTCTACTTAGCATCTTCGGCCCATGAGATGCACGCCTTCTTACTCATCCCGACTCTTTAGCCCTTTTTCGCTCACGTCCATTAACTTCCATGGATTCTTGTTCCGGCAACACCATTATGCCTTAACTTCTTACCCGATTGCTGCAACCTACTCACCACTCGGTCACACACCCAAACGTCTTCCCTAGGGCATGAGTTATTCATTCTTCTAAGCACATGCTGAACTTACACCTGAATGCAAACTTCTGCGAATGTTTTTCTTCCCGCATGATATGATATAAAAATTGCCAGTGGCCAATGAGTCTTTTAAATACGAAATTGATGAAGCTGTTAAATGTATAAGATAATAGCTAGACGGAATAAATGCCATTAAATACTTGAATGAACGTGGTTTAAGTGGCAGTGCTCAAATCCGAGCTGTGTCTTAGTCTACGTAGACTTGATGATCGTACGTTAATAATTAGTTTCAATATATCATTGCTGTAGAATGAGGTCCAGAGAGAATTATAAGAGAATATAGAACTACAGAAAATTGAGGGATAAATAGAATAGTATTGAAAAGAAAGCCCATACGTATGACTTCTCCTCTGTGAATGAGCACGAGTTTGCTCCAGATATAAAAAGCACATAATTCGTGAATGTACTACTATTGACACGGAATTAAAATAACCCCCCGTGTAACAAATGGAGCTCACGTAAAAGATTTATAGTTTTTATATTAGTGGGCCTATTTATTTACTTTCCTCGCTTAGAGGTTGTTAGGTGTGACATAGATAAAGATGATGCAGTCCGAGTCCACTTAATAAGATTATAAAATGCTCATACAACACTAGATAAAGACCGAAACCCGGAATTCTCTATCGAACTTGTGAGGACACATATATTTGATATATTTAATCTTATAATCTGTTAACCGATTTCTAATTGTAGCTAAAACAGAGGACAATGGTATGGTTTCTAGCGCCGAGTGGGTCAGTTCTGCTCTGGTCTATGCCCTATTCCCGTCCACATAACCACATTTCCGTTCTCTTGTCGGATCAGATTTCTCTTCTGCAATTCAGTCTATCACACTCAGATTTTAGACTCGTTTTACCTGCACCAGCTTCCGCAATCTCACGGTCGCGCCAGCGTCCTACGCGAAAAAAAATGTTTCTGAAATGCAATGCATGTAGGGGCAGCTTGATGGTTTGGTCTTGATAATTCTGCAGTGTGCTGATGCGCTAAGCAGTTGATAGCTTATAGAGACCAAACTTGACTATTAATCTGATCGGAAAGAATCTCTGCGTACGGAAAAAGTAACACTAGGACAACGAAGAAGGATAGGAACCACGCACATCGTCTGACTGTTCATGACTTTAGTGATCGGTGTTTGAGCAAAAAGAGCTCACAGAACAACTACAAAGGACTATCGGCTTGTTGGATGTCTGTGGTCAAACCTAGTTCTAAAAACTGGGTAGATATGCGTGTCCCTAAAGTTAAAAATACTAACGTGTTTTTTTTTGTCTCGATATAGCTAGTTGTCTCATTTTTCGGTTCGAAATGTTTCTGAAAAGAATGACATTATGTTTATTTCAACCTAGTGTAAAAGATGAGTTGAAATTTTTATCATTATGTCACTATGTACCCTCTTGAGAATTTCTTCTTGATCATAGAACCTGCTCTTTATATAATTCTCTTATTTTCTTATTCTAATGAGAATATCACCTATATTCAACATACAATATTCCCACTGGCCTATACATATACTCTCAGAATATTCGATTGTGATCATAATTAGTCAATAATATCGTCTTATAGAGTAATATGTTGATCTAAGTCAAAAGAACTTGGAAATCCCAATTAGGTGATATTATAGGATGCAAATTGTGTTAACAGCGCAATACTTATCTCCATGGTAGGGAACAATAAGGAACACCGCATTATATTAGCACTACAAACGGATATATCCTCGATATAATACGCAGCTTATACGTATCAATTATGCTCAATGTATGTTTGGCATCTGGTAGCCACAGCATGCTATGTTTCTCCTACGCAAAATATGGTTTCACAATTCTCTAATCTATGTTCCGACCACACCTGTCCAAACAATTTTACGATGTGTCACCTATGCTAAACAGTAGTGCTTTATAGATAATATATTTAAGCTCTGACTCATAATGTAGTTATCCTTACTAGATCGACACTGTATGTCAATAAAGGCGATGACACAATAATACACATAACAACTGACCTACCCATCTAAATTGAGTTTTCAACATCACAAATTCCATCAATTTCCTTGATACAATCTCTATTTTTATACGTGTGGGAATAACCCACGCCCGTGATATCATTAAGCCCTCGCAGATAGGCCCGAAGCGGCGTGGTGGGATTCGAACTAGTGGTATATCAGCCCGGCAGACTTTTTCGCCCCATTGACACTGCCTACCCTCACGTCACCCTCCCTCCAAAGACGCGACTCCTGCCCGCTGCAGTGCTTCCCTCTGTCAGAGCGCTAGGCGTACGGTGCAACATCACTTCGTCCTTACACCCATACCTTCTAGACGAACGCAGACTCTCTTCGCTTTATCTATTTCCTACTCTATCGCTTGCTACACCACGCAGGCCATAAAATCGACGTTGGCTCGCAGTCTCTCACTCCACGGCCACGCTCCCAATTGCACTCCCCCACTTCCCGCACCACATCGCTCGGAATCACAATCCAACACACCATTCGCCAGCACTTCCCCCACGCATCTCTCCGCACTTTGATATGAACGCCATTACCTCCTCACATGCTCGTTGTTTCTTTATCCACGTCAGCGCCCTCTATCCCAATTCTATCGTCCTCATTTTTACTACATTCCCAGAGACAGAGATTATCAAAATGACCATTACACTTCTCACCAGGAACTCTATCCCAGGACAGCTCGCTCTTTACGGCCTCCGACATTCTCCCTTCCCTGTTGCCTGATTCTGCTATGCCCTCACCAATCCTATCCCTATTCCTCCTCACTGCTTTACTTCCCGACCCTCCTACCACGTATCTCCCCTAAACACCTATATCTACGAGTAAGTACTGAGTACCGTGTAATTATGCCATAAAGTATGTGAATGACTGCGAACTTAACCAAACACACTCATCTTCGATCCATTCCCAGTTAAAGATCAAAAACAAATCCGTTTTGTAGAATACACTGTTAGTCCGTAGAAGAGATCAACCCCCTACAGCCTATCTCATAAATGCCTTTTTTCTGTCAAGACTACTCCCGAATGAGAAACGAATAGGGTCCCTTCTCTTCAAACAGTGTGTACTTGAGCTCTCCTTATAATCATCCATTTTAGATTGAAGTCAATAGTTTGTCAAACCAGAATCCGGATAGGTCCGAATACAGACCGTCTAGATTTCCACTTGGGAGGCGACGCAATCAAAGTGTGTAATCCGTAAGAGCGCGTGTGATCGAATCACCAATACTTCAGCAGGTGGTACTTTAATAAACATGAATCTCTTCTAACTGTTAATTTTGTTCTCAAAAAGAATAATATCCCGAGTCCTTCCAACAAGAGAGTATTAGAACCCAAAACTTTTTTGGGAGACACCCAGATAGAAACCTTCTTATCCCTATTCAATGCATTTTGTACGTAAGTACACCCAAATACCGACCAATAAAAAATACACTTTATTGGTCAATGAGTGTTTAATAAAAATATGAAATTAATATCCGAATTTCACGATGGTATAAACTCATGTAAAAAATAATTTCAGAAAGTTATTGTGCGAAATTTAATGATTGATGTTGAATTTTAAACCTTGTTCTGGCACGAAAATATCGAAACATTTTATCAATATCTTCTAAACCGAATATAAATCCTACAGAGAAGATAGATTACTTTGATTCTTAAAATAATGTCATTAACAAGATAAGATTTATCAATTTTATTGCATTTAATTGTGAGAAATTGATAGTTTTAAAATATGTTTTTAGCTTTTCCCCAAATATTGCATTTGATTTAAATTAATATTTGCAAATATTTAATGACCATAATTTATTACAAGAGCAATATAATTTGATAAGATAGACCCAATTCAATTATTGTCGTTCCAAAATATAAATCTGCCTAGCAAGATTGTTTCTCCTCTCCCGTCTCCTCTCCCGTCTCCTCTCCCGTCTCCTCTCCCGTCTCCTCTCCCGTCTCCTCTGTCGTATCTTTATCTTTACTATTTTCTCTACTACCACTCACCATCTTCTGTACCGTCTCCCTTGCAACGAACTCCACATTTCATACAGTTACACCACCACCGTCACCTGAACGGCATCCATCGTTACCACCATCATCTCCTCTAGCATCTTCTCTATCATCACCTTACCAACTCCGCCGCATCTTCACGGCAACAGCCATCGTCACCTCTTCCATTGCTGCCAACCCCACCACCGCCGCGCGGCGTTCGGTGTTTATTCAACAAGACACAATTAAGGAAATGGATGTTTTCAAACCCAATGATAACATTCAGTGGCCTAATGATGTCTTTTAAATACGAAATTGATGAAGCTGTTGAAATGGAAAGTAAATAGCTAGACGGAATAATGCCATTAAATACTTGTAATGAACGTGGGTTAAGGTGTTTTGTGAGATGAGTGAGAATATTAATAGTGATGTTCAATATGTGAATGAGAGTTATGAGAATTATAGGAAATATAAAAATGATGGTAAATGTTAAGAAGAAACACGAGTGGCTGAAAAGGGTAGTAGTAAGCATAATTATTCTGTTAGGACAGAATAAATAAACCTGAAAAATGGTTGAAATTTATATATTTGATTACATAATTATGGACAAATAAAGAAGTCATTACCTTTAGATTTAAGCCATCAACTTAATACAAACGGAATTACACTGACAAATTGATATAATCTTGATATATAAGTTGATAACAGGGTATTACTAGCGCAGAATGGCGTTGGTAGCAGCTATAACAATTTCCCTTGGTCGGGAGAAGTGATAGCATCACATAAGGTATGACTTTACTGACCACTTTCTGTATCTCACGGTGGAAAAAAATGTTTTAAATGTTTAATCTAGAGAGATGGTAGTTTGGATATTTGCGTGCTGATGTAAATGAATATAGAGCAACGTAGGATATGATGATCGAAGAATTTGTGTCACGAGAAAGATGGACAAAGTATGCAGATACGTGTGATGATTTAGTGTCCTTTACAAAATGCACATAAGACACACAAAACTATCGCTGTGGTGTGGCAAACCATTCAAAACTGGTATCCTAAGTTAAGTGTCACATTTTGGTTTAATTGTTGAAAATGAATTATTATTTCAACTGTGAGTATTTATTTCATATTGCATGTTAGCTGATCTAGGACTTTTTATTTCCATTTTTATTCTAAGGAAGACTTTCACTCTTTTCACCAGAACATATACTCCAGATTGCACAGTTGGAGATATTCAAACGCAGTACATTTAACAAGTCAAAGTAACTTGGAAGATCCAATTAGTTCACAGATCAAATGAAGCGCAAACTTTCGGGAACAAAAACACGAAATAGAGACTCCTCGATAAACGTAGGATATATGTCATATCTCATGCGTATTTCCTCAATATAGTAAAGTTTGAAATTCAACAAGTCAAAATTCAGACGTCTAGCAAACAGATATATAAAATAGCATTATATTCATTCTAGATCGCCATGAAGGTCAAATATATAAAACACTACCCTCACTAATTGGAGTTGCAACTCCAAAAACCCTCATTTCATTGTAAATCTCTTATTTTTTACGTGAGATACCTCGGAAATCCTAGGCCGACGGGGGACTTCAGCTAGTTATTATATTGGCAGGACTTTTCCGCATTGAAATCCACTCACGTCCTTCCCTAAGACTCGCCGCTTCATGCCTCAATGCCACGTGTATCCTCGCTTCACCTCCTCTGACACGGGCCCCTCGCTATCTATTCCCACCATGTGCAACCCTGCAACGTGTCGCGTGTCTCCCGCACACACGCCACCCCATTCACTCCCCCCTCCGCACACTCGCATCACCTCGTCCCCTTGCCACCTCCCCCCGCAATCCGCATTATGACGCTACCTCCTCCAGCCCCAGCAGGCCTATCCCATTTCCATCTCTCTTTAGGATCACCCAGCAGCCAGCGTCAATGCGTTCTTCTCCATTTCTCTTTCCCATTCTTCCGCAGCCGATGTGCCCGCCCACCTTCAACGCTGACGCGATGATTTTGCGAGAGAAACATCGCCCACTTCCTCCTTCAGTTAAAGAGGAACAATCGTGGGGAGCGCTAAACAGGGCGAGGCGCTTAATCTTTGCGCCCAAGACTCTCGGAATGACGAATGGTTCGCCTTGCTTAACGCTCTCGAGCTCCTTTCATTTGATAGATGGCAAGTTTGACGTCGCGAATAGAAACGAAAGGAATAAAGGGAAAATGAAACTAGGAAGACAAAACACGCAGACATGTTTTTAAAGATATTTTAAATGTAAATTTTGTTGAGAATAAACGAGCTTTCACAGAGTGAAACAAATTTTGGAAACGTTGACGCTCTGAGCATGCATGTAGTACACAAACACACAAAATTCCATAGTAAAAAATGAAATAATATCTTGTATGTATATAAATAAAAGAATTATTTTGATTTATTGATAAAGTTTAACGTCAAAAATATCGACATTTATCAATATCTAAAAGAACTGAAGAATGATTTTAAAATATTAACAAAATTTTGTAGTTTTAGTATGCATAATTCTGATGATAGTTTTAAAATATTTTTTTTATTTTTTCCACTGATTATTAATAATTATGCCTAGTTAATTACAGAGCATGATAATTTTTGTGAGCATCAACATTCTCCCTTATAATGAAGCAGGCAGGTAACCCAACTTGATCATGCGTTTAGCTCGGAGTAACCAGGGTTCACAAACATGTAGTGACACGACCTGTTGTATGAGAACACGTGTAAACCAATGAGTAGATTTGCATGAACCAGTTCACTGTAATGAGACAGTGTTCGCGACGCATTTAATCAGTAAAATGTGCCCAGAAAAACAATTGGTCAAAGAGAGCATGCAATTAGGTTTCCATTTAGGTTCACGGATAACACAACACAAATTCGGTGCGTCAAATACCCTTGTATAAGCAGATACAAAGGCATTTCAAATCACGTGGCATTGACCGATTTATTTTAATTACGTTTCAAAAAGTGTGCTTCATTCAAAATATTTACTAACGATAAACTAACTAGTATCTGTGATGCTCACTAGTTTATCTCGTTGGATTGTGATCTCAAACGCTGAATGCTAAATTTGTAATGATCAAACAGTGAATTAAATCTTGCCATCGTGCCGCCAAGCAGCACCTACGCCGTGCCGCGGGAGCAGTTCAAACTATAAATCGCGAGAGTGGGGCAGGGGAAAGGTTGGGGGGTGGGCGTGGGGGCGATCTAGCGCCACGCATCCGCGCCGCTCCTCAAAGCCGCCATCGCTGCGAAGGAGGCGGCATCGCTCTAAGGTTCGACTTGAGCCCTTTACAAGTCGTTCGGAGCGCTTAACTTCGTCAGGAAAATATTAATGACGAAGTTTGCGCGAGAGCTGCGAGGTTTCAAGTTGCCGCATCGGGTTGCGTCGCTGTTTTGCGCGCCGCTCTCCCGCCGCCCGCCCCCGCTCATTCCTCCTCTCCTCCGCCCTTTGCGGCCCCGCCCTGCACCCTTGATGTCGCGCGCGCACCGTCATGCTCAAGCGAAGAGGCCTCGGCCGTGCGGCCAGTCGTCGACCTCGTTTTACGCGTCGCATTACAAAGCCCTGACTCTGCTGGTTCGTACTTTCGTACTTCCTGCGGGGGAATTATTCGGCTTCGCCGAAATTCATCCTTGTTTCTCTCGTACATAGTCTTCAGTGTTCTGTTTGGATTTACACTGAATTTCTACTTTCCGTCCGGCTCGTATCTTCATTTTCTTCCGAGGAATTTTTATTTTACTTTCACGGGATATCGATTTCGACTATACGCGCCGGGTACACATTAGAAAAACAAGCACACACACACACATTATATATATATATATATATATATATATATATATATTAACCATTACACTAGATGTGATACATTTGCGGGATCCTCGGACTGTGGTCAGCAGACTCATGAGGCCTTCCGCCACAACACACATACATGAAAGATCAGGGACAAACAACTATACCCACGGCGGGACTCAAACCCGCGACCCTTCCGATCACGGTGATGAGTCGGCACATGCTCTAGCGTCCAGGTTGTACTGCTCGTTCAAATTTGCTGTTCATTTGTTCTCCGGCCATAGGCCGTCGCCATGTCTCCCCATGCTTTGTCAAGACTCGTCTTGCAGCGCAGTCGCTGACCTCATTTAAGCATTGCATTACAAAGCTCTGACTGCTCTTAGTACATTGCTGTTCGTAAACATTGCAACACAATCAAGGAGACATACTATAACAATGAATCTTTTTTCTGTAGATTTGGAATATCACAATATACAAATGATTAGAATTACAGTCCTGAACATGCATTTTGACCTTGAGTATTTAGTACGGTGTGAAGCCGCCACGCGCTGACTTCAGAGTCTCTAGACGTCGTGGCATGTATTCAAAGAGAGCCTGCATATGCTGCTGGAGAACACACTGTCACACAGTTTCTATATGTTGCCACAAATCAACGACAGGGTCTGCAGGAGGACCAGAACGAATAAGTTGCCGACCGATCATATTCGAAACATGTTCCAGGGCGACATGTCAGGAGAAAGTGCAGCCCAGCGAAGCAGTGGTACTCGTCGTTCTTCGCAGAAAGATTGAACATTCCTTACAACATTCAATTGGTCATTGTCTTGCTAAAATATGGCATGCGGGGCTGGCATACCTTACGGCAAGTCTTGTTCCATTCTACAATATCCAACCTTTTGTTCGTTTTCGTCTCCACCAACCTGCTACTCATTTCCATTTACTTTTCCATTTCGAAACATAATACCGCATTCACTGCATGTTATGTTGTGAAATTCTACCTTGGCCTATTCTGTTACGCTTCATCTCGTTCTTTCCTGCGGTGGCCTGTATTAGCCTATTCCGTTTGAATACATTATTCATTATTACACAGAGTCGTGTCTTCCTTGTGTACACTACCTCTCTTCACTCTATTTAACTCTTATTCCTCTCATTCCCATTTATAATATCCTTATAAGACCACATCCCCCACACAGCCCTGCCCGTTTGGAGAAACATAATTTTGTCTCTTTCTACGCAGTAGCTTTCCTAATACAATTCCTTCTTACTATAGCTGTCTTAAAATCGAGAACGACCCGGAGTGCATACAAAAATGTGGCATAGCGTCTGTAAAGGACGAAGAAGTACACTTCTCTATAGAGAAGCGGGACTGTATGCATTCTAATGATTCAAACCTATTTGTACGGAATATTTGTCTTCCCTATTCACTACATAAGAGGATGCGAGTTGCGGAATTGTACTAGACAAAAGCTGGGCACATTTATCATATTCCACACGTTAAGATTTTTCACAATTCCCACTTTTAAACATTTCTCCAGACTATTGTTTTTTCTTTATTTCATTTTATAATTCACAAGAATTTAAATTCAACTAAAACAGTTCAAAGGAATATTGGAATAAATATTGTTGTTTTACTTAAAAGTACACTATAGAAAAGAGTATCCTGGGTGCGTGCGTGCGTCCGTCTTTCACGGTTTGGCCAGTTCCGGTCCACCAATCAAGGCAAATGAAGAGTCAGTCGACGGCGTCTCAGACTTCTGACGTGGAACTGTTCAGTTCTTTGAGAATACACCCAAAAAATACCAATAAATTCCTCAAACGTGTTTTCTGATCGTTTCATGCAACTGATATTCATTTTGTGTGGTTTACGGCGCCGACGATAAAGTGTTCATTCGATTTCTCTCGACAAGACAAATAGGTTGTGACAATCCTTAACTCATTTCTTGAGAATATTCTCGAAGAATTTAAAAAAAACACGATCTTTATATGAATTCAAAAGTCTTACGAGTACACAGCAGAAACTCTGACCTACTACGCTCTCTTTCCACCATATCCAGATAAATTTTCGATTTGGTTCATCCCGATTCTTGATAATTAAACTTAAGTTTGTAATGGGCCAAAAATGTAAACTAGATTGTAATCGATACTTTCTATTGTAAATTCATATGCACAAAATTGACGAGCCAAGAAACTCCAAAGTTTTAAATGTATATTTATTATGAACTTGCAAAGAACAAATAAAATTTTTATGCTTCACTATGCCGTGCTAGTTAAAAGTAGGGATGTGCCCTAAAAATCCGCCCAAAAAATCGATGTTTGTACACATTGATGCTCAAAATTAAAACATCGATGTTAATAAAACAAGTGATTCGACAAAAAATTGTAAAACAATTTCAGTTAACATAACTTGAATAATATGATTGGAGAATTCAGAAATATTAAACGATTCTTTATTGACGAAAACTCGATTATAATTATTCTTTACCAGTTTTCGCTGAAGAACATTCAATTTACGGATGGACTGGAAACGATTTTAGAATATTTACTATTTAAAAACTATCGACTATGTACAAACATCGAACTCAAAACACAGATTAAAAAAACATCGGCTTGTAAAACGATGTTAAATACACCGATGATTTTATATAAACATTGTAATAATGACGTAACCTCTCGATGAAATCACACAACTTATTGTATTATTTTACATCGCCATTAAATTACATCCGCAAAACTAGAGAATCACGTCTCCCAAAGGTAGCTTCCATTCAGTCCTTTTAGCGTCGGAAGTGTCAATGCAGTGCCGTGCAATACTTTAAAATATCCTCCTTTATAGAACGAGAGCAATAAAAGTACAGTGGGTCAAGGGGAATACGTGCAATTGCCAGGAAATCTCATTCGTTGTTACGATAGTTCGCAACGAACGCGTAGCCCTGACTTAAATTTATCCACATTGTCAACTCACCTCTTGCCCAGAGGCAGCGTTGGTGCTTGTGACAGATTCGCACTTTGTTTGCACCACAAACGGCGTCGCGACTCAAAGGAAATGCTGCAACGACTGCCGTTTGTCGGAATGTGCTCTGTTTTAATGGAAGAGAATCAAAATAACCGAAATGAAATGATCGAATTTAAAATATTCCATCCACAGATGAAGCTGATATTGAGGTCAAGGTCTCTGACACGTCACCTCAATATTAGTTTCCAGGTGATTTTCATTCGAGCAGATGCAAAAAACCTTTTTGTTTATAATGTGAGTTCCCACTGTGAGTTTTACTTCTTACTCACACAGTATACGTAACAATTGAGTAAACCGACCACATATTTAGAACACTACAATTATTGCGAGGAATTTTTCTATCTTCACCGAACGAGAATTAGTGATGGTAGTGTGGGTGGAGAAACCGTTTCTGATAGTGATGGTAGCGGCCTCAGCACTAATGGCAGTAGTTGGCGGTTCTCACGTTTATTGTGATATTCATAAGTAATGGATATTATTGACAGTTATGAAAGTCATGGTGGTAATCCTGGTGACAAGTAAAGTAGTAGTGATGCTGCTAATGGATCAGGGTGAAATAATAATAACGATGGCATTGGAAACTCCAACCGCGATTCAGATGCGAGAGTAAGTGAAAAGTACACTGGAGAGCATAATGTTGGCGATAGTGGGAGCGCAGTTGGTAATTACAGCCAGGCAGAGACTGCATCAAAGGTGTCGGCAGCGGCTATGGGTGCAGCGGCAAAGGAGAAAAGAGGGGGGCGAAGATAATAGTGATGTGGATGGCAGTGGCGATATCAACAGGTTTCCGAGGTGAGAGTGGTAGTCGTAAAGACACAGAAGAGTAATGTTGGCGAGGGTGGTAGCCCAGTTGGATATTACGGCACACACCCAGACTGAACTAAATGTGTCGGAGACGGTTATGGGTGCAGTGGGAAAATAAAAAGGTGGCAAGCGCTGACAATACGGCCGTAGTCAGGTGTGATGTCGATGGCAGTGGCGACTTCAACATAATATTCCGAGGCCGGTCCGGTGGCCGAGATCGTTATGGCAGTAGTGCCGGACCAAAGGATCACGGGTCACCCCTTGGGCCTGGTTGTATTTGTGCTCGCCCTTTCACCCCCTATCATCAGCATATCATATCATCTTCATAGTTACTATACCGGTAAATTTAATAGTGGTCGCTAGTGACCAAGATGTTGATGCGACCTTATATAACAGAAAAAATGTTCCGAGGTGAAATTGGCTAATGTGAAGACACAGAAGAGAGTAATATTGACAAGAGTTGTAGCCCAATAGGTAATTACAGATCCAGACTGCACTCAAGGTATAGGTGGAGGCTTTGGGTGCAGCAGAGAAAGAAAAGGTGAGGGGCGCAGGTGGTACAGCGACGTGGGTTGACGTACTGATGTCACTGGCAGTGTCGATTTCAACAAATATTCCGAGGTGAAATTCGTAATCGTATAGACGCAGAAGAAAGTGATGTTGACGAAAGTGGAAGCCCAATGAGTAATTACGGCACAGATCCAGACTGTACTGAAGGTGTCGGAGGCAGCTTTGGGTGCAGTGGGGAAAGAAAAGGGGGGGGGGCGCAGACGGTACATCGACGTGGGTTGACGTAGTGATGTTGCTGGCAGTGGTGATTTCAACAAATTTTCGAGGGGAAATTGGTAGTCGTACAGACGCAGAAGAAAGAAATGTTGGCGAAGGTGGTGGCCTAGTTGGTAATTACGTCTCGTACGGAGATGGCAGCAGCGCTACCGGTGGCGCAGCTGCGATGAGCAACTCGGGAGTGAAGAGTGCAGATCGGGCGTGCCCCTTTTTCCATAGAAGCCGCGGGCACGCGCTCTGCCGCGTCTCGTCGGGGTGAAATTGCACAGAGTCTGTGATACGGTTATTTCGTGTCGCGGAGCAAAACGCGGAAACCCAATGCAGGGAGATGCAATCATTGTCCTCATTTCCTGGAAAATGCGGTTGTAGCCAAGTAATACTACGCTGCGTAATATCAAGCGGCAACGAATGTTGGGGACCGGAGATACGCGTAAGTAAATTTTGACATTTCATACGAACTGACAAAAGATACCGGTTGGAATTTGTTTTGATGTGCACGTACATTAACGATATTTGTTAGGTTGGACGATGTATGTTTATGACATCATATAAGATAACTTCGTCAGCGAATTACGGTTCGTCATAAGCAATTGTAGGAAAAGGCATCTTGTCAGAGAATTCTTTGAACTGGTTGCCATCAACGGAATAGAATCATAGTAATACAGATGTTTTAGAAAACTCATTTTAGTAACAATGATACTAATAGTATAAATTATTGTTATAATTTAACACAGGAGAGATAAAAATGTGCACTCCAAATGGAAACTGGAGGGTAAAGTAGTACATGACCTTCCTCATTCAATGAAACATTCCCCTAACTTCTGAAAAACATTTCTCTCTCAGTAAAGAGTCATGTGGCATGTCAAAATATGGATGCATTATAGTCACTATACCACAATAGAAATTACACGACATAATGAACGGCCAGAGTTTCGACGTTGGTAAATACAAAAAATAAACTTTAAAAATGCGTAGTATTCTGTGTGTGATTTGTACTAATGTGCCATCATGCTTTTTAATTTTCGTTCATCAGAAAAAAATCTCCATTTTTCTCATTACGCTGAGTGCATCTGTGTCGAAAACCAAAATACCATTTATTGTCATTTTTGCTTGTTACTAGAATATTTGGATTCTCTATGGACCTTTTTCCGCTGTTACATCCGGATTGAAAACGAAGCGTATATGTATTCATAAACAGCTCATTATCCTTCGTGGATATTCATGCGGCCACAAAAATGTAACAGGGACTAGGAAACAACGATTTCAAAAACTACGGGTCATATTTGAGGACGGTGTCACTATATTTCTGTTGACTTTTATTAAATGAGTAAACAATGAATTTAGTGATAATACAGATTATGAAACTACACATGAGATACGTTGTGCATTGAAATGGAAAATTATATATCTATTAAATAAAAATCACACAATTGAATTAAATATTGTAAATTCGAATAGATAGTATTGTAAATATTTTTAGAACCTCCCATAAGATGAAACTTGAACAAAAATATTTCACATGCAGGAATGAAACATTTTCTATGCTCAGTGTAGGACAATAATCATGAGTTATATTAGTGTACCGGGATGTGATGTGCTCAATAAATTTCAGTACTACCAATACTGAAAGAAGATCAAAAGGAACAGTTTACAAAGCAAGATGAAACAAATATTGCTTTAAATAGTCGGTTATAGAGGTATCCTTTTGTCTCATTCTAGAAAAAAATCAATCTCAGACCGTCCTACAGTATTTGAGAAGAATTATATATTCCTTAACTAATTTAAATTCAAATTTTAGCTTCACTATTTATAGTTGAAACCACATTATTCTTTACAATTTGTATGGAGTCCAATAGTACATTGTATGATTTGTGGACATCGAAATAAAAAATATCTACAACCCATGATCCTAGTCCAGTATAACGTGCGCTATAATATATTATTCTGTCAAACCTCTACATGTCGATATTAGCTTCTTTTGTAGATGAAAGCGAATGCAATATGGAAGTAAGAATTCGAGCCTTAGACTCATATTAAAAAAATCCTTTTGAATCAGTGAATTAATCAATAATTTAACGTAATATTTTGTGAAGGATTACTGAAAAAATTCCAGGTTGAAAGAGACATTTTATACCATCATATCAATAGTGAATGAATACTAAGCTGATAATGGTTGTACCGTGAAGATATAACCTTCGAGTTTTGAGAAAAGGCCATTCTTTCGGTATGTTTCTGTGGAAACGGACAAACCAAAAAGAACATTATGTTACTTCGCTGAAATTAATTAAGTAATTTGTATCATGTATTAGAATACAGTAATCTCACATATTCACAACTACATTTTTTAAGACGAGAAAACACTTTTCGTGCTGACCGACGTAAGACACACCAGGTGCCAAGTGAGTGTATAGACGTTTGAAGAAATTTATCTCTAAGAGTTCGCTTTCCGGCTTTACGCCGTACCCCACCACCTCAAAGCTCCGAGCTGAGATAAATCTCGAATTTCAAAGATCGCTCTGCGAGCAGCGCAGCGCCCTGAGGTGGCAGTACGTTGTGCAACGCGGCTTGCGTGGGCGTGCGGGAAAAGCACGCACTCGACAACCGACAACTCGTGCGTCGTGCCGCACGTTTTGCCCGCGCTCGCCGCCTAATTGATCACGCGCCCGCACGCACGCACGCGTGAAGCAAAGCACGTGCGTGCCGCGTTGCGTCGCACGCGCCTACGCATCCGCCGAACCCGCCGCGTCGCGATAGGCCACGCAACGGGGCTGCACCGCAATGCCTGGCAGCGAGCCGGGGTGGCTTGTGAGGTATGGACCCTGCCTGGCCTACAGCCCCACGCTTGTTCTAGCAGGGAGCACAAGTCCTCGGAGTGGTCACATATGACTTGCTGTCTTTATACGCGCCACTCGCCGTTGCACAAGTACAGGGTGCGCCAGAGAAACTTACTTATTTGAAAAAATTCCCGCGCGGTGAGTATATTATATACCGTTAGAAAAGAAGCTCTCGACTGTGAAGGCCCGCTGCTCTCTAGTCCACAGCATGATGGCAACTGGCTGGAAGGAGAAAAAACTTGGGAACTTCCCCCTCCAGATACGCCCTCTCTCGCCCCTCTAACCGCCCAACTCACCGCGCGGGAATTTTTTCAAATAAGTAAGTTTCTCTGGCGCACCCTGTACGTCGACAGACTGGCATCCACATCCCGACCGTACTCAGTTTGCTCCCACTATAACCTCCCCATTCATTCCTTGGGTTCAGCCTCCCAGCAAGCTCGACGCTCCTAGCTATCCAGACTGGTACCGGAGTCCAAACTCACGAGCGCCGGGAACAAGTCCCTCCTCTATTTCTAGAGTATTGCGTCACCACCACGATGAAGCTAAGAGCCCATCGAATTTAGGTCCGGGTGGCTCTGGGCCCCTTTCCTGTCTCCTCTCTGAAACCATCTTCAGGCTGTTGAGTACCGTCAGGACATAAGCAACCTTCACAACCAGGACCTAGGCAAACTTCACATCGTATCTAGTCCCCTTTGTCCAATCCTGCTCAAAGATCTTCTGCACCAAGGGCTCAACTGTTGAGTTAATGAGAGATGCCTACTAGATCTACTCTCTGCCATTTAGGACGAAGGTTCACTCTTCTTTAAAATCCTTAAACTAATAATTTCGGTTCTACTACTAGGAATATTGAGAAATATTGAGAAAATGTAAAAAAGAATGAACTTTGGCGGCCATGGATGGCAGCTAGCCAGAGGATGGGGCAAGACCGTCAAGCCAATCGAAAGCAAGGAAATTAGAAAACTTTACTACGCGAAAGTCTGTGCAACTCTGTAGTTCCAATAATTACACACATGAACATTTACTTAATGAAGAGTTTAATCTAATATTTCTCTGTTATCATTATACACTTACTTTCCATCTATTCTACCGTTGTTGACAGCTTAAAATATACTTTTTCTCAATGAATAACTCGAGCCCGACAGCCCGCGGGGGTCACTAGTAATTGCGTGCGTGACATTCATTTTTACTAGACTAGAGTTAAAGAGCCCGAGCGCCTCCCTTCCGTTCCCAGTGGACTTACTCGACAAGAGAGCGGAGTGTACTGGTTTTTCGCAGCTAAGTACCGGGCTAGAACGTGCAAATTGGGTCACCCACTTGTACAGTACTCTATAGTCCATCGTCATTTCGCAAGGTTGCGGTTTAATTTGTTCCCTCTCAACAATCAATATTATGGATGTAAAGTGGCCTTGTAATTAAGATTGAATGGCTTGTTTAGCATCATTTCAAGCATCAGTTTGAACTGCCAAACAAGAAATAATCAATAAACACGACGAAAGAACATTTTAGCTGCAAAACTCTTATCATGTGTCATGGTATTAAGAGATTGCGGGGGAAATTCATTTATCGTAACAGACACACAAAAGAAGAATTCTTTATTTCACATCGAAGATACGTCAAAATTATTCAAGTATTTCAGGAATTTTGTTTATTTCCATCAGGCTTGGTTCGTATTCAGCGTTCATTGTTACATCACTGCATACTGTGGTTATATTATAGCATGAACTTGAAGTATATTAATACATTCAATGAATAGTACATTAAACACTCGCATTTTAAACTATTCTTGTGTTCTTCAAGGGGTGTTTCCTTTACTCCACAGTTTCACGGAAAACACAAAGAAACATGGTATGCCCAGTTCCGCTGTCAGACCAGCGTCGCACCAGCGTCGTTCTGTGACTCGGCAGCTTGGGTGATTTGCGCACTCGAGTGTATTGTTTAATTACAATTTGTGCGAAGACAATTTGTTTTCGGAAAAAACTATATTTGCAATTCTTCATGCAAGTCAACACAGAATCAGTATGTTTTGCAACGGGCGCTTCTGAACACCCGTATATCTGACATTAAAACCATTGGGTTTTGGCGTTACATTCGCAAACTCGCAGTAATGTACGAGTGTTTCTTAGATCATGAAGTCATAAAGGTCCAATTAGTTCATTACCAAACGTAAGTTCACATAATACACTTTGAGAGTTTTCTTTAGAGATAACATGTGCTGCACATGAAACAATATAATAATGAAAAATACTTCAGAAGGCACATGGAATTCAATGAGCATTCAATGAGACAAATAGTACGTTCCAGAAAAAATATGCTTTGAGCATTTGAAAACTACATCCTCTACTTGAAATATATGTAGAAGCAATTCGGACGGTTCAGAGACTGCATATTTTTTTGTTGATTATTATAAGTTTACACTTTTTATGATTATATTGGTTGAGTGTGTTCTAAGAGAACGCAACGGTGAGCTGTCATAGAAAATAAAACGAGTTATTGAAACTACGGTTTTGACGTAATTTGCACGCACATATCATTCAACAAACAAAGGGTATCTTACAGATCTTTCTGTATGAGATACATGTTTGGGCTCCAACAACACGTAATTTTTTATGTAGTACTAAGAGTGTGTGATCCAGTTTTGGAAATAAAGATAAGCGTTTGCATACGACTTTATGTCTACTGAAGTTTGTCAGGTAACAAACGTTATCGTGTTATTTCATAGTGTAGAACTTGAATATTCAGAGCAGTGTTACGAATGGGGCAATAAAAATTCATGTAAATATTATTTTCAAAGTAAACAGATAAATGAAAATAATGAGTTGATCATATCAAAATCTAATGTAGAGGACATTTACAAAAGTAAACCATGTCATAAAATTCTGCAAGTTGTATTGTTCATTCTACGTAAAACATGTTTAGATAAAAGGAAATGTATCATAAGTATAAAACTATCATAGTTCTTATTATTAAAAGAGTCGTCAGAAATAATAAACTACCAAACATTTTTTTTTAAATTAATGTTTGGTTTTCATAAAATGTTTTGAAACTAGTAACGCTACTCAAAGAAACAGACATTCTCGTACCAGTTAGTATCCTAATCTGTTTACTTTAGGCTAGCTTTTGATTTTACCCCAAGCTCTTCTCAGCTGATTTCTATCGGCTTCTATATTCCTTTTTTTCACAATTTTTCAATCTTTTGGTTTCTTAAAGTAGATTGAAATATGGCTGCAAGAATATTACAGAAGAGTAAAATTATATTAAAGAAGGGTATTGTTCTAATATGTACTATATTTTCAATGAAAAATATGTAGCCAATCTTAAGAAAATGTTTGAGCTTTTCTGAAAATTCAGAACTTGAAGCTCGTTTGCACCGAAAACTTTCTAGTTTTTGAGAAACTTCATGAGAAATTATTTAAAGAAATTGTACTAAAAAATACGAGAAGGTAAAATAATATTAACGTGTTGATATTTGTATACAAAATATATTATATAATCTATTACATATCTAATTTTTTTTGTATTTTTAAATATTAAAAAGTATACTTGTAAATCAAAATGGCGCTAAAGATATGTAATTTACAGAATTCGGCAAATTTTTTTTAAAAAGTTAAAAGAAATAAATTATTTATTTTTGAGAAAAAGTCGTTCTAGCGTTTCTGAAGTGTTGAGTTTTCTTAACAAATGAGACATTTGCAGCACTTGTACTCACCATTCTATTGTACTAATTCTTGGAGTGCAAATATTAACGACGTGAAAGAAATAGCAGAAATACATTCATGTAATTTTGAAAAAAAAGAGAGTACACCAAAATTGCGTTCATATTATTTTGTATAACCCATTTAACATTATGTTTGAAATTTCGAAGGAAAATTTTCGAGTCTTTTTGAGAAAATCCGGTTTTAATATTGTTCATATTTCACCGAAATTTGCACAAAACTACCAACATTAAAAAAAACGTGATGTTACTTGTACTAATTGTGAAGAATAAAATTTAATTTGAAAAAAATCACTATCTTCGTAATTTTAGTCGTAATAAAACACAAAAAAATTAAAACTTGTAATTTGTCAATTGTAATTTCTGAAAATTCAGGTTTAACAGTCAAACTCGGATCTTCGTCATTTTTATAAGTGTATTTCAGTATATTCTTAAATTTTTTAAAGAAACAATTTGGAGCTATATCTGAGAAAGGTTCACAATGTCCCAGGGTATATATAAAGTACCCCTTACTTTTACAGAACGTTTTTCTAAGTCGCAGAACTTAGAGTCAAGCTGGATCGACCGAGGAATATTAGTTGTTGAAAATGAATCCTTCGAATATTTTGGGCGCTAGTGTTCTTCACAGACGGATAAAGACATATCCTTAAAAAAAACTGTTTTTGGTACCAGAAGAATCCAAAAGATTGCTTTCGGTTGAAATTTTCGAATCGATTTTCTTCAACACTAGATAATTTCTCTACAATACGTACATTACTCCGTATACAAGACGTACGAATACTAGAAAATAAAATATATTCAATGAATATACAAGAACAGTAAAATGTGAAATAACATAATAATAATAATAATAATAATAATAATAATAATAATAATAATAAAGTGATACGATTTTTCTATTTCAAGACCTCAACAAGATATGAATTGCAACAAACATCTATGAGAAAATAACTATTATATTTATCCAGTATTATCATATATTAATTTCAAACCAACATTTAATTATTATGAAGTTAGATTAACTTAACATTTAAAAGATGTGCCTTTGAGAGGGTGCTTTTTTGCAATAAGATGTTTAAGACGAATTTAATTTATCATTCCCATCAAGAGATCGCCACAAAGAGAAATCGTAAAGGACGTGGACGCACCATCAACGTTGTACATCAGTACTTGTGTCTGCAGTAACGGGGAAAAACACGGCCATCCTCGCCATATCCTCGTCCGCCTTTCCATTATTCAATAGCTCGCGACAGGCCGCATCGGGCAAGGGGCTGCCTGTCCCAGGCGATCTGTCCCGAGGGACCAGTAGCCGCAGCGTGGGACAGGTCACCGCGCCCCCACCTGCAACCACCCTCTCCCTCTCCCCCTCCCCCTGCGGTCACCCCCGCCGTGAACGCCTCTGCTGCAGCCATCTATGGTCACAGCCACGGAAAGTTGACGAAAACATCGGTACGAAATGGTGCCGATGTAAACTAAGATATCCCAGGTTGACATAAAGAGTAATTATCAATTCAGACTGCGCCTTTCGTGTGTATTTCATTCCACAGTTATATGGACTAATGAAATAGAAGTGCCTGTGTATGAATGAAAGATAACTCTTTTTAGAAGTTCATATAGTTATTTTGGGTATAAAAACACACAATGGTCCTTTTTGCCACTGTGTCAGGGCTAATCCTGGGATAGGATAAACAGATTGCGATTGCAATTACACTTAAATATTTCAAAAAATGTTTTTCAGAAACAAATTTAGAACACAGTTTTTACTTCATCGACTTTTATGGAAAGAAAAATGAAAGAAACTGTATTTGACGGATATCATCTCCTAGACAGCTTCAAAGAGTTTAATACTTTTATAATAACCTAATTTTCAATTCGGTTGCATCATTTTAGGAGGTAGAATACAATTGATATTTTTTTATTTTCTTGTCCAATAGACAGCGATAAATAAATACCTGGGCAGTGCAGAATTCTTCAGCTAAGTGGTCACAAAATAAAGCGACAGACGCATTTTTCTAATTAAGGTTATCTCGTTATTAGTATACTTATAATTGTAATTTTTGTGTGTATTCGATTACTTAGCAAGGTCATCAAGTGCTTATTTCGGAAGACTTCTTAAGAAAACAAAATATCAGTTGACTGTCATCATTCCGTAAAGAACTGTTCAGAAAATTTCATTGTAGTAACTCTCGCCAACATTAACAAATCATTACTTACATCGCCTCTGCTCGAAATTTACATCTCGACTTGACCAGCACCACCTTAGCCATTTGCGCCATTGCCTCCGACACCAACCACACAGCCATCTCCTTTCTCATCACCTATATCACCACTATCACCATCGTCTACACCGCCACACCATCATCACCACCACCTCCTACACAATTGTATCCACAACTTCCATCCTCTACACTACCAACAGCACCCTCCTCCGAAACCGACATTAACGCCTTCTCCACCTCCCTCGCCACCAGCACCATCACCTACACCACCGCAACCACCACTATCGCTGACGCCAACGCACCCGCGCCCGACGTTATGGCTCCTGATTTATTACCCTCTAAGTGGATCAGATGTCCCGCGCCCGCGGCGACGGTCGATACAGAAAACCGTTTAGACGCGACACGAACCGACGGCGGCCGACGCGGGCGCCCCAGCAGTTTTC
Organism: Gryllus bimaculatus; assembly: GCA_017312745.1. Classification (NCBI taxonomy): domain Eukaryota; kingdom Metazoa; phylum Arthropoda; class Insecta; order Orthoptera; family Gryllidae; genus Gryllus; species Gryllus bimaculatus. The sequence continues at coordinate 15,038,020 of BOPP01000010.1, read as the reverse complement.
GCGGGCGTCGCAAAAGGCGGCCCTCCGCCGCGAGGTGACACATGGGGCGTCGCGACGGATGCCGTCGCCCTCGCCATCGCCCTCGCTGTAGCCCTCGCCGTAGCCCAAGCCACCCCTCGCCACAGCCGCGCAATCGCCTACTCAAACCGCCACCGCCCACCACAACCGCCACCGCCCATCAATCGCCACCGCCACACAACCGCCCTCGCCACCGCCCTCGCCACCGCCCTCGCCACCGCCTCGCCCGCCCTCCGCCTACCGCCCTCGCCAGCCGCCCTCGGCCACCGCCCTCCCACCCCCGCCTCCACCGCCCTCGCCCCACAGCCCTCGCCACCCCGCCCTCGCCACCGCCCTTCGCCAGCGCCCTCCACCGCCTCACGCCACGCCCTCTCCCACCGCCCTCGCCACCGCCCTCGCCACCGCCCTCGCCATCGCCCTACGCTGTACCCCCCGTTAGCCAAGCCACCGCCCTCGCCACGCCCGCGCAACCGCACTGCCCGCCACCACCGCCACCGCCCACTAATCGCCACCGCCCGCACAACCGCCCTCGCCACCGCCCTCGCCACCCGCCCTCGCCACCCGCCCTCGCCACCGCCCTCGCCACCCCCTCGCCACCGCCTCGCACCGCCCTCGGCGTCGCTACCGCCCTCGCCACCGCCATCGAAACCACCACCATCGCCACCTCCCCCCCTCCACCACCACTATCACCAACGACAACTACCGCTGCTACTCGCCTCGCCTCCGCGCCCTCCGCCTCCGCCTCCGCCTCCGCTCCGCTCCGCCTCCGCCTCGCCTCCGCCTCCGCCACCGCCAACACCACCGTCACCATCACCGTCACCGTCACCGTCACCATCACCGCCACCTCCACCGCCCCCGCCACTGTCGCCGCCGCTTCGCTGGAACGATACGACGGGCGTCGCGTGGCGTTGCCCCGGTTACTCGACGGAGGAGACGACTCTTAAATTTTGTCTCCGGAAGCGGCCTGTCGCGTTTCGGAATGGTGATGTGTGGCTCGGCGCGACATGTCTGCAGGTCCGAACTTCACATGCGGAATACTAAAACGGAAATAATGATAAATATTTACAGTCCATTTAGATAAACAGGTATGTATTGGAGCGCTTTATATCTCCTTCAGACGTCGAACTACATTGCATTTGCATTCGCTCCTACGTTCGAAAGAAAACATTATAAACACTTTATTTATATACGTTGTAAATGTATAGAAGGCGGTTTATTCGTAAATTCAGATAGTCTACAATCAAGGCTATCTACGTAAGGTGCCCTTCCAGGTAAATTCCCATTGTGTATTGATGTTCATTAATACAGCTGTGCATTAACGTCGATTGTTGCTTAAATTATAATAATATATATTACTTATTTCAGTACGAACAGAAATTAATAGAGAACTGTAACCAAGACACTGAAAAAATCCAAAACCAATGAAAGAGCTTCAAATTTGACCGATCAATGAATATATTTTCTTGTTATTCAACGTCGCATTATTATCGAGGTCATTAGCGATTACTAGTGCATTTAACAGAATGGTAACAATGAAGAAGACATGACATGGTGATGATAGGGGTGAAAGGACGAACACAAATACAAGCATGTTCGAGGTGGGATTCGAACCCTCCATCCTTGTCATTCACATCTGCTTTAGAACAGCACTTTTTATGTTCTTTGTATGTACAGTAATGGTATGCTGTGTATCTGCGTTATCTATTCTATGTTACTGTAGAACTTATGAAGATTTTTTTTAAATATTTCGTTTATGGTAGTGTTTCATGAACGTACTATATTCACTGTTCTTCAGCGGTATGAGTGCGAGGTTCTACTTTTTGATTATCATATTATATGCGTTGGTTTATCAGATTTTTGCAACTGCAAGACACTTGTATCGTACTTTTGTTGTTAGGGTACCATATACTATACCCCATTGTTGATTCCAAAAATCAAATGTTCAAGAAACGATTCACATATCTGTGTTTCGTAGACCGATTCAATAGCTTTCAATGAAATGTTATAATTGATATTGTTGTCGTTTACCGGGAATATCTCTCCATGCTTCATACGCCACGAATTACTTAAACCGTCGCGATAAGACAATTTCACATCCCGGATAAAAACGGCTGTGAATGCCTAAATTTATGAAACACTTCCTTTGTTCATACAACTAATAACATTTTCTAGACCAGTTTTACCTTAGGCATACAAGATGTAAACAAAAAAAATAAGGAAAATCAAATCGACATGCACTTCAATTGGGATCCATTAACAGAAAACATTTGTTCTCAAAGAAAACCGCGGCCTAAAATGATTTCAGCCGGAGGAGCCTTTTTCCTCAAAGAGAACGTTATCCTTTCCTGCAGACGCACACTCAGGCTCGCGTGTTCTGAAGCGAAACTTCCGCCGCCAGCAAAGGGGCCCTTAATCGCTTTAATCGCCCGCCATTCGAAGGACGTCGATTGGGTTCGAGGGTGCACGTAGACGCTCGCATTACAAACGCCAAATGAAGTCAGTCTTTTCAAACGACCGGCCGACTTCAGAGCTTATAACATGGCAGTGACCATCCTATTACACGGTGGCTGCCAGTGCAAACAAATACGAAAGCGAGCAGGACGCAACAATCAATACGATCAATAAAATATTGAATACAAAACCTGCTTCTCTCAGAGATTTGAAATGTTCGTGCTTTACCTTCCATTAGAAATGGAATATAGAATTGGAAATAGAAACGTCTGTCATGGTAGTACTAGGAATAAGGAAGATCGAAGTAAAGTGGTAAACGATTTATTATTTTCAACAAAGTGTGAGAGTGAAAAAGACATTAAGTGATTCACCCTCAATCAAACACTGAAACAAACGACTCAGCAAAAACAAACTTCAGAACAGAATCGATTTGCAGAAGACGTTGCGATAAAACAGGAGCTATAATTGAGCTAAGATAAAATGTTCGTAAATAAAAATGGACAATGTGGGTCGATAGTAGCTGTGTTAGTAAATGTTAAGCGATTCTCAGAAACTTAAAAAATGGAATTTTATATACCGTACCTGATTGCATGGCTGATTGATTAATGTTCCTAGGCACTATGGTCTTTAGTCCCGTTTGTGTGGTGAATGATTTTAATGCCTGGAGGACATTATGACCCCCCCCCCCAGTGTATTCGTGAGATCTAACACCAAACTGCAACACATGCTTGTCAACGTGCGGCTGATTTCCCGACTTTATTATACTGCACTAGCATTCACCTGATTCTGATCAAAGCATGGAAAACTTCCGATCAAAGCAGTCGGCCACTAGAATTCTCTTCCAGACAGTGGCTGAATTGTACCTAGCCATTTAGATAGCGTTCGAAATGCGCCACCACTAATACGCGGAATACGCCCTGAGGAAGGCCGCAGAATGGCGACCAAAACGTCGGCACCTTCGCCATGTACGCGGCGTCGCTCGGACAGCCTAGTAAATACGGACTGCGGCCGCGGAAGCCTACGCTCTCTCTTAGTGTGTCCCGCTCGAAGTAGCAGCAATGCTGTTTCTGAGCTAAACGGAGACGGTTATTTAAAAGTGCTCTAAAATATGTATACGAATTAAACGGAATTTAAGAAGTCGATTCGGGATGGAGTCACGAGATATTGAATATCGGAGTGGGGAAACGTGTAGAATGACAGGCTGAAGGAGTATACAAAAGCAACGTTCGCAAATGTTTCGGATATACAGAAATATTGTGTAATAGTTTTAAGAAGGTGATAATTTTAAATTTAACATAAGTTAGTGTCCAATTAGAATTATTAACATGGACAACGAACGTTTAATCACACAAACACAATTTTTCACGACTTATTCCTGGTATTTTATTATATTGCCCAGGCAGATGTTCTAAAAAGCAAGAAACATGGCGTGAGTCAATTTATCAATATTTATGCTTACCATGAGTAATCTCATTAACGCGATTTCAACCAACTAAGCAAACCTGCTGTTGAATAAAAACGCATAATAAAGAGTCCCCGCTTTCCACTAAGTTGTAACTGCCATTTGAAGGAGGAATTAATGAATTAATAAGTGATTAAATTTAATAAATACCACAAATAAAGAAAGAAAAGAAAGAAGAAAAGAAAAAGAGAAGAATGAAGAGAAAGACAGAAAGAAAGAAGAGAAAGACAAAAAATAGAGAAAGACAGAAAACAGAGAAAAGACAAAAAGAAGAGAAAGACAGAAAACAGAGAAAAGACAGAAAAGAAAGAAAAGAAAGAACATAAAGAAAAGAAAGGAAAGAAAGAAAGGTAAGAAAGGAAAGAAAATAAAGAAAAGAAAGGAAGGAAGAAAGAAAGAATGAAAGAAAAAGTAAAAAAGAAAGAAAAAGAAAAAAGAAAGATAAAGAAAAAAAGAAAGAAAGTAAAGAAAGGACCAGAGCACAGTATTATGGCCGAGCGTTGGTGATCGAGGGCCGACGGAGTCCTGTGCTCAGTGCGAGTTCGCGGCGCAGCGCCGAGGGAAGTGCGGCCGCGTGGAGCGCGTAGGGGGGGGGGCGGTGGATGACCGGAGATCAAAGGGCGCCGGCGCCGCGTCGACGAGTGCGACGCGACTAAAAAGCGAATTCAGCTGCTGTCCACCTCCAAGCCCCAATTTGCCCCGTGCCCCCGCTCCCCGCCCCACCCACAAGCGGTCCCTCCAAGCCGCCCCGTCCGGTCCCTTCCCTTCCCCATTCCACCTCATGTCCCGCACCGCCCCAACTCACCTTTTCTGTCCATACTATCTACCTCAGCATTGAGCCCGGCCCGTCTCGTCCCATCGTGGTCCCGCCTCGTCACGTCTTGCCCCCCCATTTCTGTCCAGTTTAGCAACGTCCCGCCCCGTCGCGCCCAGTCCCCACCCCGTCACGTCCGTCTCGTCCACGTCCATCTCGTCCCATCCCATCTCGTCCGATCTCGTCCGTCCCGTCTCTCGTTCCGTCCGTTTCCGTTCCGTCCGTCTCGTTCCGTCCGTCTCGTTCCCGTCCGTCTCGTGTCCGCTCCGTCTCGTCCCGTCCGTCCTCCGTCCGTCTCGTCCCTTCTCGTCCGTCCCGTCCCGTCCGTCTCGTCCCGTCCGTGTCTCGTCCCGTCCGTCTCGTCCCGTCCGTCTCGTCCCGTCCGTCTCGTCCCGTCCGTCTCGTCCCGTCCGTTCGTCGTCCCCGTGTCCGTCTCGTCCGTCCGTCTCGTCCCGTTCCGTCTCGTCCCGTCCGTTCGTCCGTCCTCGTCCGTCTCGTCCCGTCCGTCTTCGTCCCGTGTCCGTCTCGTCCCGTTCCGTCTCGTCCCGTCCGTTCGTCCCGTGCCGGTCTCGTCCCGTCCGCGCTCGTCCGTCCGTCCGTCATCTCGTCGTCCATCCCGTCGTCGTCCCGTCCGTTCTCTTCCGTCCGTCTCGTCCCGTCAGTCTCGTCCCGTCCGTCTCGTCCCGTCCCTGTCTTGATCCGTCCGTCACGCCCCACCCCATACCATCCACCCCACCCACCTCTGCTATTCCACGCTCGCTCTCTCCCACCCTATCCTCACCTCGATTGTTCCTATCTTCGCCCACCCCTCCACCCTTTGTCCTGTTTCGCTGCATCCCGCCCCTCCCCGGCCCTTCCTCTCCCCCCAGCGCCACTCCTTTGCGCCCTGCACTCGGCGCTCGCTGCTGCTCTTTCGACCTCACTGCCCTAGTTACGGCTCTTTGGGATCTGACGCTCGCAATAATTGCTGACATACCGCGGCCAGACGCGAATGCGCACCGCGAACTTGATCTTCTGGCTGAGGGATACTCGGGCAGTTGGCATTACTTTTTGCACTGCGTCCTTTGCCGTTTTTTCTCATATTGCAAACTCGATTTTTTTTAGTGATCTAACATACTTTGTTCTGCAGGTCGCGCACCTACGACATCCACATCGATTTTATTGCTGTGACCGGGTTGATATTTATTTCAGTTCAATAAACTAAATATTCTGTTTTAACTCCCATTTGAATTCCAGTACATTTAATTATTACTTTTCTGGCAATATCTTTCTTATCAATATGGTCTACAGTTCGTTTTCTTTTTACTTGCCTATTTCACTTTCTCAAAAAATCTTTAGTCACTTATTGTAGAACTCTGTACTTGTTATTCTGTGCAGATACAGAGAAGGAAGTGTTTTAACATTTTACAATATATTCCTGTTCATGCTAACTTTACAACGTCGGTATTTTGGCATTAGGTGAATTTTATTTTATGTTGATCTTGAATTTGAGACATCGTAGAACATTCGTTATCCCCTAATTGTATGTGATATTTATTAAAAAATATCCGCTGCAAGACAAAACTGTCCCTAATGCGCTCTCAATCCATTATGCATACTGCGATGCAGTTTTTCCCTTCACATGACACGAGAATGACGTAATTTATTGAAATATTATTTCTTTATAACATTAAAACTGTTCATTAATTGTATTAAGTTTCACGATCTACATATTGCTTAAATGAGCATGAACGTATCACAATTCACCATCAATAAAAACGATATTTACTTCACGATAAAAATAGTAAAATAAAGCATTCACAGTTATTTGAAACTTTTTTATAAGTGGTTCTTTGAGACAGCGACACATTTATTAACTGTCAGAAATATCCGAAAAAAGAACGTAATAAAAACATTATAACCATTGCTGGAAGAAAAATGTGGAGGGTAGTATCAAAGAAAACAATATAATCTCCCCTAATACATTGCGTAAACTAAATGGAAAGTTTCAAAGCGTCGTGTAATTGCTTGCTTACGAAGTTTCAGTAATGATACACTCTCTGCCTCCTGTAGTCCTACTATGAATTTCAGATTGCATTCGAAAGAGAAATACATGACTTAATTTCCTTTGACGCTGAAATATCTTGTAATTGATGTCTTGCTTTCATAGAGAAGACAATAAGCCGACGTCATATAAAAACTACACTTAAAAGAAAAAGAAGAAAACTGGAATTGGAGTCTGTGATGAGAATACCGATGTATTGCATATATTACACATATTGGTCATTATTCTGCCGTTTATTCACTTTAAATATTTGAAAAGAACACGCAAACACGCAAATGTATATTATTCTTGAATATCATATTATGAATTTCTTTAAAACATTGCTGAATTCAAAATACTGCAAAAATCATTCGATATGATTTCAATTATGTAGTTCAAGTTATTAGAGGGATAAATATTATATTATTTCGATTATACAATTTACCATTTAGAATATGAGAAGCACATGGAGGTCACATTTTTCTACGTTATAAATGTAAGTTTTAAGGACTAAATTCGTCATTAATAGCCAATACTACGAATTGCAAATCGTAAATAAGGCATTTCAACATTTTCATTTTCTTAAAACAACATTTTCAGTATTCTGAATGTAGTTTTACCACCTCTTTTTAGTTCTTATTATAAGAGTGTATTATGCATTTGACTACATGTACAGTTGTGATATTGAATGAAATCACGGAAATAGTTGAATTATTCTATACGTATTTCATTTAGAAACATAAAAAAGCAAATCATATTCTTCCAAATAAACTATGAATTACTAAATACGAGAGTCGGTTTCACATTGCGAATTGTATCGTGTTGCTCGCCTTCAAGAAAGTGATTCCACGTGTACCTTGCTTTGACCACGAGCTGGGCCTCTAAAATACTGTGTATTTCTAAATATTAAGTAGTATTTAGAAATATGCGCAAAGACACTAATACTGTCAACAAGCAAATTAGTACAAAACATTTCGGATGAACAAGCATATTGATGCTCTTTCTTCGAGAACAAAAGGAAGACAGTTCAGACCAAAATTCAGTTCAGGCCACAGAGAACAGACATTGGAATATTTTCCTCCACAAATAAAATAATAACGGACTGGAATAAGTTGCTTGCGATAGTCATGGAACCCTTTTCTCTGGGTGTTCAAAGTTTTAAAAGTATATTTACTAGAGATATTTGTAAAATGTGTTATTTAGTAAGTTATGCTTATTAACATAGTCATTATTTTGTAATAATTGTTATTTTTATTATTACTATTGTGATAACTACTATTAAATGCATTGCTTTACTAAATATATAATTATATTTATAGTAGTAGTTGAATTGGAGTGTCGTGACGTGTTGTGAAGTGAAGTGACGTGAAATGAAGTGTATATAAAAATGTATTTATTAGTTAGAATAACCATACAGGACAGTCATAAAATGTAGAGTTAATGCTGTAATTGTTGTTATTGTCTTCATTGTTATCACATTATTATTACTATTATTGGCTTAAAATGTTTTAAAATTACATTGTATTACTATTCCTAGTTGAAATATGTAAATTGTAGTGTTCTGACACCAGGTTGCATAAATCCACCTGCAGATATAATAAATATCTTTAAGACTGTTACGAACGGATGACATGCTCAATTGCACGAAATGCATTGCCGAGGCCGCCGGGAGGGATTTAAGTTTCGTACGCTCTATTTTCAAATGTACGAAAATCAAACGGACTAAAAAACGATAAAAGTTCGACGAAAGAATTGCAAAAAGAGGAATTGTTGCAACCAATATCGAGTACGAAAACCGAGGTTTGACTGTATTCTTGTTTACGACCTCAAGACAAAACTTTATATCATTATCCCCCCCCCCCATCTGAAGGAAAACTACCGGCTTAAAAAGAAAACAGCATCAATAATAGCATCGAGGTACACTCAGGGGCTCTTTGTTATTGTGTTTAAGTGACCCCGATTCGACGCAGTCAATTTGGGGCTCTCGCAAAGAGAAGTCTGGAAACTGGTATTCAAGGAGAATGCGTTGGTGCGGTAACTCCGAAGTCTGTGGAGAAGCAGAGGGAAATGAAAAGTGGTTAAGGATAGAATTGGAAGGAATATGGAGAAGTGAAGGAAAGTCGAAGAAAGGGAAGAGAAGGAGGGAACGGAAGATAAGATCGGCTAGGAAGGAAAGAAGAGGAGAGGGCGGAGAGCAGAGCGAAGAGGTTGGATGCCAAGTCAATGAGAGGGGAGAAGAGGGATCTTAAGGTGAACGGAGGGGAATCAAGCGGAGGGGAGGGACAGGATTGGGGGGGGGCACTGAAAAGTCGCAGCACTTCGTGGCTGCGCGGCGCTGTGTGTATAATACGGATTACATCGCTGCGAAGGGGCGGGCAGGAGGTGGAGTGTGAGGCCGACGGAGGGGGCCGTAGCGCGCCGAATGGTGCTTGCGGAGCGTGACGAGGGGAACGGAGACGGTGTGGAGCGGGTGGACAGGAGTACAGAGGAGCGGGGCGTGGTGAAGCGGGTAGGGAGGGGTGGGCATTGGATGGGGCTAAGATGGGCTAGAATGGGCAGGCTGGGGTGGGGCAGGGGTTGGGGCAGGTGGTGGGGCAGAGTGGGGTAGAGTGGGCAGAGTGGGGCAGAGTGGAGCACGAGTGTGGGGCAGAGTGGGGCATGGTGAAGCTGGGCAGGGCGGGTGGGTGGGGTCGGGCGGGGAGAGGCGATGCCGGGCGAGGCGGACAAAGGGGTGGGGAGGTATATCTGCGGCGAAGAGAGGGCGTTGCCGGTATTATTAACGCCGAGGGGGCCCCGGAAGCGACGGCTGCTCCTGAGGCTCTCGGCGCCCCAACGCCGCCGCCGCACTCCTGAAGATGTTTTGTCGCGGCCCCGCCCAGAGGTCTAGGCGCAGAACAATCGAGAGTCGCCCGCGAAGCCTTTGTCCTCGCCGCCTCGGCGCCTCAGCGCCCCTGCCTCGCCACGCCCGCGCTCCCTGCGCCGCCCGCGTCTCCGTTCTCTCGTCGCTTCCCTCAACCGTACTCACGCCTCGCCGACGTACGTCCACAAACGCCTCTACCACTCGCTGCACCTCTCGCTTCAGCGTTTGCCAATCTCAGTCATCATCGCTGCTTGCCTTTAGCGCTGCTGCGCGTGCCAGCTCCCCGCTGCTCTTGTTCCAAGGCACTGACGCTGCTCCATGACAGAGGACTCAAGACCTCAAACGCTGTTACCCACACCACCAACAGTCGCTATCTAGCTTCTAGTAAGACGTACGCCATGGTACCTGCCTTCACCACCACCTTTCACGCATCCCGCACCACCAACCGCCACTGACACTGTTAGCGTCGTAAGTATAGTACGCATCGTTTGATGCCCGCTGCACGATCATTTCATCTACCACCGCCCTTCGCCTCACGCTGTCACTACCAGCTCTTCTTCTCTGTTAACGACAAAGGCACCACAGTCCCATAGCCGTCATCGTCACCAACACGCCGCCATCTCCATTATCAGACTCCATTCACACACACCCCGCCCTGTTCAGAGCACTTTTTCATCACCGCTTTCTGTCTCTTCCATCAGGTGTGGGGCAGGGTGGGGCATAGTGGGGGCAAGTTGGGGCAGAGTGGCGGTAGAGTGGGGCACAGATTGGGGTGAAGTGGGGCAGGGGTGGGAGCGCAGAGTGGGGCCAGAAGTGGGGCAGGGTGGGGCAGGTGGGGCAGGTGGGGCAAGTGGGAATCGTCCTCCCAACCATCGCATCACCTCCAGCACCATTAACCATCGGCGTTTAATTTGCAACCAAATCTCGCCCTCCGTTTGGGAGGTCGGCTTGCTGCTCGGGCGCGCGCTCTTAAGGCTCCGGGGAAGGCGCAAGCGGCGAGCGCTTCATGACCCTAACGGCCGGGGGGGAGGGAGGGCGGCGGGCCGTTTCAACGGTTTGTCTCGGGTATTAAGGCGCGGCCTCCGAGGGCCAGGGCCGAGCGAAGGGCGCCCCGCGCGCGGCGGTCGCAGCGCAGCCCCCCGGCGGAGAAACACGAGGCTGTCGAGGTCACCCCGAGACAATGGGCTCACGGGTTGCGGGCGGGCGGGCGGGGCGGGGCGGGCGGCGGGCGGGGCGGGGCGGGCGGCGGGCGGGGCCGGGCAGGGCGGGACGAGCTGAGCTGAGCGCCGAGTGCGCCCTGTTACGAGAAAGCGCTTCCGAGGAAAGCGGCGCGGGGCGGGAATTCGAGTAATCTCCGGATGATGGAGGTCTCTTCTTTAGAATTGGAGTTACTTTTTGTGTCCTCGGTGATGTTGGGTTAAAAAAATCGGATGAAGATGACATTTACATAATAATTTTTTACCTCATACCTAGACATCAATGATGTAAAACCGAAGTAAAGCTTCGAAACTCACTTGAGAAGTGTCGAAGTGATTATGTAGCCAGTTCGTGAATTTACGACAGAAAACGTCATCTGATTTCTTACTTTCTTAATCGTCTTGAATGTGCAGCCATTGTACTACAAGAAAAATTAAGCGACAACAAAAAACAGCACTAAAAACGAGGAGTAACTCTTGATCACACATTTCATTATTCAACCCAGAAAATATAATCAAATACTCTCTAAAACAGCGTGATACGAAAACAGTGTCTCTCATTCGAGTTTTCGCAGAGCATCGACCGACTACCCACCGAATTCCCGTGCAAACCAATGGTTGCTTCCTGCTTACCAAGCACTAACATTCTGCACGCGACCCACCCACAGCGCTACTTCCGTTGGTGTCATAACAAAGGAGGGAATATTCACCGAGCACCTTGACTACTCGAGATTTTTAGAAGCCTTCGCTGAATATACCCGCCGAATGCCGAATGTGTGGCACTGCCTTGATATTAGTAAATTTCCGTTTATTTCAACTATTTCACAACACGAACTGACAAAATTCTTAAGAAGTGCGTTTTCAAGGAGCAAAAGGATTCCTACCGTTAAACTTATGGCAAGTCAGCGAGCGCTCTCTCCTACGTTGTTGGGGTGAAGGCGCAATTTCAGTCAGCAGCCAGCGTCGCACGTCCTCAGTGCCCTCACCGTCCTCAAGGGCGCAGGCTGAGGACTGAGGCTGAGCCGCGAAGGGCTCTGCCGTCCGATATTGCAGGTGGGTAACGCGCCGCCCACGACAAGGCCGGAATGCTTCCTGTTCCGCGAAGGCGACCCTAATTTCAGATGGTCGAGCACGCAGTGCGGAATGGTTCGAGGATGTAGGGTGCGATGTGTGGCTACTCGGGCGCGTGCTGAATGCTTGCAGGCTGCGAAGGTTGGAAACCGAGGTGCAGGTTTGTGGTAGTGCGCGGTATTGGCCACTGGGTGAAAAAGTAGGCGCTGTCGGATACATCATTTCTCAAAGCGATATTGTTAGTTTGCGTAGACCAACTGTAGATTAAAATAAGATAGGATTGTACATTCGTATTGATTGTAATTAAATATACCTCAAGTTCAGCGTCGGAGAGGTAAAAAAAAATATTTAAAATTGTCCAGTACATTTATTGGTATTTTACTTACATATTGTAATTATTTTGAAACCATTTTAATTCACATTCTATTATATTCATTTAAATTTATCAGCTGCATTGCAGTTTGTAGTATTAATGAAATAGTGATTGCATTGAATAGATGCGGAGGGAACTCGTTATTAGCTTTGAAGGAAATATGGGTTCTATGTAGGTGTGACGAGTTTGTGGAGTAGTAGGAATAATGGGTACATTAATTGTGGTAGATGACTGAGGTGGAGTGGAAAAGAGCCCACAACTGCAGTGCCGGAGCTGGAGGTAGAGGTTGCAAAGAGGCGTCGCGCGGGGCGTGTGGTATGAGGGACGAGGGCAGATTCCTTTGGGCGGGAAACGGGCTCGGAAAGCGGGAGTCGGCCGGCCGAACGACGCAAAAAAACAAAGTAGTAGACTCCAGATTCCTTTCCGATTGGGTCCGCGCTCGATCGAATAACCCTTCTTCTATCGGGGGCGGCGGCGGTGGTGGTGTGGCGGGTGGTCGGTGGCGGCGGTGGTGGTGGTGGTGGTGGTGTGGTTGGCGAGACCGCCACAGGAACAGAACTGGGTCATTGGTAAGAGTGTGTTTGCCTCGTCTGAACTTGGGCTGGCGCCTGCTCACTCCCCTCCCCCGCCCCCCCCCTCCCGAGTGTCCCTAGCCACCGCACAGTAGCAGCACCAGCCCTCCCCCCCCCCCCTTTCCCCAGAAGAGCCGGGTAGCGATCAACGACAGAGGGCTTCGGCGAAAGTTCGGCCATTATAGACAATAGAGAAGCGACCGCGGACGAAAGTGTAACGAGTGACTTTTCAAAAACCCCTGCTCCGCTCGTTATTTCACCGATTCCACATTTGTTTGAAATAATATGAAAGTTATCTGAATCTACGACTTTCCAAATGTAACTCGAAAGAGTTTGTAGATAATATCGAATTTTCATGATTAATGTATTGAGTTAGGATAACTAAAGTCCACGTACACGGTAACTTGATATCAGTGGTAAATAAAGAAGTATAAATAATGAAACAATCTTTATGCAACATGTAATCATTTGCAGCGAGTCCAAAAAATTAATTTCTCAATATGAGTCATAAAGTCTTGTAAAAACATTTACTACTAAATCAATTAATCAATACCGTGCTATTTTATTTCATAGGTCAAATATAACGTTTTGAATCACTGCATGTTATCATCACGTATTTATAATGATACTTCTTTGTTTACCCCCTTTCTTAAGAGACGGACGTTGGATTAATTTTTAGAATTTGAGTGCAGGTTATACTTTCTTCTAAAAACCACTTAAACTTTATGCATCCTCACAGTTCGAACAGAAAACCACTTTCATAAACTCACAAACCCATCCCTAACATTTCTCTCGTTTTACTTACGACTGAAACTCTTCACCGCGTAAACGTACTTTTCCTGTTCGATTACACAGTTTACAATATTCAGGCCGGTCGGAAAATAAAACCGACTGGCAAGCCCTGCGTTCGTATTTTCGCAGGAACACGGGGTTTCTTGTTCAGGCGAACACAGCTCCCTCCATCCGCGAGACAAGAGCGGCGCTCTGGGTGTCGTGTAACAGCAACGCTAGTCTCCAACGCGAGCGAAGGGGTCTCCAGATCGCCGGTGACGTCGTCGGCGGGTGCCAGCAATCTCCCCGCGCGTGTTTGTTGCCTCTGCGATCACCCCCCCCCCCGCCCAAGCTCACCCGCTTCACATGAGCTTCTGTTCGGCGCGCGCGCGGCGGATCAAACACGCAGCGAAAGTAAACACCGCGCGCGCGTTTTGTGAAAAGGACATGGGAATACAGATCGGTCGAAACATCGGAAAACGCACGCGTCTTTGGGCGAGGACCAACGGCGTTCGGACTGGATTCGCGCGGTGTTTATCGGCGCACCGACTTTTAACAACGCGAGCTGGACGGGGCGCTTATTTTCATTTCGCGTTCGCGCGATGTCTCTGAACTGAGCAACGAAAACACGCCAGTGTGCCCGCGGGACGCGACGCGCTAGAAATAGTGCGAGGCTGCTCGCCTTCAACTAATGTTTTGCGATCTCGTTCTTCTCAGGCGCTACGAGTAAAACTGTGATTCATTATCATTGTTGTTAAATTAAAGAATAAAATACTTCACTTTTTACTTTCTAATTAATACTCCTAAGTGTGGAAATACGTTTCTTTAAATTGCCAGTGTCTTCGTCAGTGAGCAAAGTATCAAACTAAAAAAAATCCTCTTTAGGAAGTTATGAAAGATTCTATTGCCTTTTTTATTCCTAATTAAAGAGAAAAATTAATAAGTTATAGATGAAGTTATCCTGATGGTACGTTTTACCGAAAGTTGTGAACACAAAGTTTTATTTTATACTAGAAAATTCGCCCTCAGTTGAACAGCTCTTTCAAAATTTGTCCCAAAGACACTAGACAGTATCTTTTTTTGTTGAGTACTTACGTACTTCTTAGAAAATCATAGTTTTCTTATTTACACTCTAAAAACGACTATAATTATCACTTAAAATTCAAAACGTCATCAATTTCAAAACGATTCAAACCTCTTTATAATTTGCATAAAATACCACCGTTTGATGCATATTATTGCAGCTGGCTAATTTTCGTTAGACTCTCCAGAAACGAAGCATACAATACGCCTTTAAAAAGGAATTATTTCTGACAAGTTCATTCATTACATGCTCCGTTAAACTAGATACAAAAACCTTGCAATACTTTATAATTCACACGAGGGTTAATAACTGAAACTCTACATCCGAGTGCTTGTCAGATTTTATGTCCAGCGAGTCATGCTCCCTCGGAAATATTTATTCGCGTGTAATAATATGCTCCGGTTGAAGAGATGTCGATCCATCTTCAAATCCAATCAAAACTATTTATCATATTTCATATATGCTCTCTATATCGCAAATGAAATGTATGCCACAATTTTCTACTACGACGTACGTCTTTACTCTTTCCAAAAGGGAATTATCTATGATCTGTGACAATACCACACGTCTCCGTGAACTAGCTACAACAAACTTTTGCAGCACTTTACATTTTACACGAGAGTTAAAAAACAGAAACCCTCTCAACGAACACGAGCCGGATTTAAGGAGCAATTATTCCTCACCGCCCGACAGAAGACTGTCGATCGCGCCAACACGAGCCAGCAGCCGGGCCGTCCAGCAGCGGGGCCCCGCGCGCCCGCGCTGCGCTCCGCGGCGCAGCTGCGCGAGGCGCGGCTCATTTTTACGACGCGGAAGCGTTGCGAGCGTCCCCCGCCAGGGGCGCTGCTGCAGCTGGGCCAAGACGCCGTGACCACGGGGCTGCTGGGTAACGGCTTGTTTGCTCACGCTTGGCCGTCTGAGGCTGTTTTAGTGCGACCCGTTTAAAAAGTTGTGCTCAGTGTTTTTGCTGTCGAAGAAATCCACAATACTTTTATCTGTTGAGATGTAATTCTCTGTTTCTTTATATTATGTGTTTTGTAGTAAAACAGATCCAAATTAACCATGCATTTTTTATATTCATATTAAAGCGATGTATTAAAATATTTTAAAGATTTTACGAAAAATATCCGTAGTAAACACACGCCAAAAAGTATGCCAAATCAAAAATTACCACATCAACAAAATATTTAATACTGTGAATTTTGTGTCTTTAATTTAATACGCTTTGATTTGATATTCTTTTCACAATTTAGAAAAAAATATTTAGGTCAGCAAGCAATTCGATTAGAGATTTAAAAGAAAATAAAAGGCATAAAATAAAATCGATATTTTAAATGATTTTGAACTACTTAAAAACTACAAAATCGTTGTCCCATATTGCTCAAGCGTCAAGAATAATATCACTTCATGCCTTGGTTAAGATTTGAAAGAGAAACACTGTAATTTGTGGAGTATAATAAATACCAAAATTTCGGAAGCATTTACTAAATCAGTTGGTGGGCACAAACATACATTATCGTATGGTCATAAAATTAATTGTAAAAAGTTTCATCAATTTTGTATAACTTTTTCTACATTCTAGGTTCCAAAAGAATAATTTAGACAAATTAATCTTTAGAGTAAGACAATTACGACTTCATTATACGAACGCTGTTTGTGTTTCAGGTGGAACGACCTCCGAAAGTGAAGTTGCTACTAAAAGAGAAGAAGGGACGGGATTTCGAAAGCCGGCGTGCATAATGCAGACTTATGAGACAGTGAAATACTACTTCTTTGAAATGCCCGCTGCTCCAGAAATTCCACCCACAATGGCTTATTTCTTCTCTGCTCTTTGATCTGCGCCAGCAGTGCGTATAGGGAATAATATATGAGCTCTTTTAAATTAATGACGTAATTCAGGGGGAGTACTACTCTGTGATCGAAAGCTGGAGGAGAAAACGCATTGTTCAGACTATCCACGTACTTCGAGTGGAAGAAGAGTTATTGCATTTTCTATTTTGTTGATTTAGTCATTCTGGGCGAGTCATCTGCTAAATTCAATAAACACATAAGTGTAGTGCCTGTTTTAGCCTCGGGAGGTGACGGTGATATTGCCCCGCTGATTGGTGACATCCGTCGCTGACCTACCCGTTGACTAGCGGGGTTTCCTCGACCAGGTATCTCCCACCAGCGGGGTGCCACCCCAGTCGCGGAAAGCTCTAATCTCCCGAGCAGTCTCCTGACATATGTGGTAGTGTATTGCATGTAAGTGTGAGTGGAAGTAACGGGTGTGGGTAGGACAAGAAAGGGGAAAGAAAGATCGCGCGTCGTCCGTGGCCCGTTTGTTAGGGTACTGCTCTGGAGTTGATCGAAGAAAATTCACGGAAATCCACCAGAAGAGTATCCGGTCGCTATAATTCGCCTCCTGAAGGGGGTACATGTGGCGTAGATAGTGTCAAAAATCCTACCACCGTCGGGTCTATAACCCTAGGATATCCCGCTCAAGGGCACTGCAGTGACATCCGTTGATGCCCTGATCCATCTCTCTCAGTCCATTTCCCGTATATCACATGTTTTCCCTGAAACTGTATATATATATATATATATATTATATATATTATATATATATATATTATATATATTATATATATATGAATACTCAACGCAAATCAAGAATTTAATTTTCACAAAAATAGTAAAACTCTGGTAGGATATTAATGTGATTTTATAATAATGAGATACGACGAATTACATTATTGCTTTTAACTATTAAACACAAAATAATTTAAACACGTACTATATCGTTTTGTTTAATAAAAAACACAATATACTACAAGAAGCATTTTTTTTTGTTATTTTTAAGGTTCCATCAACTTCTAGGTCATTAGCGACTACTATTGCTTGTAACGGTATGTGGTATGGTGACACTGGTGCTTGTATGGTATGTTGAGGATGACACGATATGATGATAGGGGGTAAAAGGACGAACACAATACAACCATACCCGGCGGGACTCCGAACCCGCGATCCTTTGGTCCGAAGATCGTTACGGCAATACTGCTGGCAATCTCAGTCACCGGATCGGCAAGAAGCAATTTTGAGCATAATTAAGTTAACACATATTACGCAAGGCATCTCGATGTAAAGAAGAGATAGAAACCCCTTCTCGCAAGCGAGACACCGAAAGTATGTGTGCGACACTGGCCATCGCTATCCGCATTAACCCAACTCTTACGCCCCGCCCCGCGCAAGCGCCCCCCCCCCTGTTGCGTGGTCGCCCCGCAGCTCGAGGCGTCGCCGCAGGGGATATTGCTGCATATTTCCGCCAGGGGCTGGGGAAAGAAAGTATTTCATTTAAGGCCGGCCGCTTTAGAGGAACAATAACGCCGGCGCGACGTCGTTCAGGTGAACAGCGCGATACCACGATATGCATTCCTTTATGCATTATTAACCCAGGGGAGCGTCGCAAAACGTCCCGAAAGCAAACGCCGACGGTGACGACGAGGAAGTCGAAAATTCCCTCGTAATTTCGTCTCTCTGTCGTTCTCGAGGTGAGTGAGCGAGCGAAATTTCGCTGGTTTCTGCATTCCCCACTCGCTTGTCCCTGACTGATGGCATAAGCGGGTTTTCGTGTTCCCCGCTCGTGCCTTCAGCGAAATGTCCTGTTTGATTACTCTGCAAGAAGACTCCTAGTCGATTGATACGGCTGCCTGAGGCTTTTTCAATAATGGTATAACAGAAGTGGAACATCATTGTTGTAAGTTAAGGTCTAATAAAGTTAGAGCAGTGTTAATGAAACAAAATAAAAGCGATTTGTTTTGCATTGTTTTGCACAGAGCGGCATGTATCTGAATTGTTGACTTCGCTAAAGATGGAGTAAATTATATGTTGGAATGAACTGATGATGAGCATATATTTATAACACTAGAGGAAGAGAGGTTGATGGGGGATAAAAGCAAAGTGATAGAACGGAGGATTAGGAACCAAGTAAGATATTTCTGAGAGCGAAGGATGTTATTATAAAATAAGTAATGGGATGATACATTCACGGGAAAAAGATACAATAAAGTTTGGATGAGATAATAAAGACAAAGACCTTTAAAGAGCTGACAAGCAAACAAAAATGTATTAAACTGGTAGGCTATGGACATGCTTAAAGAACAGAAAACCAATAATACATTTTTTCCATTTATATAACTACAGATTGATGACATTTTGCAGGCTCATGTTAGAAGTGGTACCTAATAATACAGAACATTTACCCGGATTGAGAAAAATTCCAAAACTGTAGAATTTATGCACGAGTGTACTTACTTGTGGAAAGATTCATAAGCTGTTCAGAACATCTAGGTAAGAAAGTTATAGTCATTATTGTCAGCACACTTCACACGAGATGAAAACAGTCTTTAATTTAATAAAGTTCATAAACTGTCCCCAACACTGTAAGAGAAGAGCTTCATTTAGAAGCAACTTACTATAGTGCATATTTGTTTATTACGACCATCCTCCACAGCAGCAACATGACATATATTGGGAGGACGTGTGGCATTGCAGCATGTCCCAGCAGCCGAAGCACCCCACTTTTATCGCTAGCGTTTCGCCGCGGGCCGGCGCAGAGACAAACATGCGCACTCGCAACTGGGGCCCCTGTGGCGCCGCTCGCGGTTGGGGGCGGGGGAGGACATTACGAGTTCAGCGCCGAGCGCGAAGTTGCGCAGAAATAATAAGACTGCTTCAGTCGTGAGGCGACCGCGAAGAGCTCGGCCTAAAAGGAGGGGAGAGGGGGAGGGGAGAGAGGGGGAGGCGAAGCCGCTGCTCGAGAGGAGGAACTTTTAATGGAAACGGAGAAGAAGGGCAAACCAAATCCGTGTCCCTGTTGAAATTAAAGCCGCGAATGCTGCCGCATCGAATCCCGCCTTGGGTGGCGGGGGGGGGAGAGCGAGGGGCAATGAAGGAGAAGAGTGAAGGAGGGGCGAAAGATAACACGACAAGCGCACTCGAATACACAAATGATAATAGTAAGGGAAAAAATGAAAAAGAAGTAATGGGGAGGGTCAGTAGGGTGAGGGAGAGAGAGAGAGTGTGTGAGAGAGAGAGAGAGCGAAAGCGAGAGAGAGATAGAGCGCGAGAGAGAGAAGAAAGTGAGAGAGAGCGAGAGAAGAAAGCGAGAGAGAGCGAGAGAGCGATAGCGAGAGAGAGAGAGAGCGGGAGAGAGCGCGGGAGAGAGCGCGAGAGAGAGCGAGAGAGAGCGAGAGAGAGAGAGAGAGAGAGGGAGAATGAGAAAGCAATATAGTAATATGGCAAGAACAAATAATTGAAAAAAGGTTAATAGTGGAAGAGATGAGTATCGATCAAGGATGCAAGAACCAAGTACTTGTCGTATTGAGAAAATAAGGAGAAAAGAGAAGAGAGAAGAATTTATAGTACCAGAAGAGAAATGAAAGTGCTAGTGATTTGTATTAATTATAGTCAAAGAGTGGAATGTAAATAAACAAAACTCAGTAACATTATATAAAAACTGGGTGAATTGTCAAAATTCCACTTAGTATTCTATAAAAACATCAACATATGAAGTATGTTATAAATTAATCAATAAACGTACATAAATAAATGTAAGAGAATAGTTTGTTAAAATCTAGTACATTACAGATGCAACACGACTCGTCCTAGTCGATTGTTAGGACCGACTGAGACATTTTCGATTATGGCACAACAGAAGTGTAATATAGTACGAGCTGTGTTCATGAAACAAAATAAAGCGATTTGTATTGAATTGTATTGTACCATAAAGTGGTATGCATCTGAATTGTTGACTTTGCTAAGGATGGAGTAAATTATAAGTTGGACAGAACCAATAGACGTAACACTGAGCCCGCATTAAGAAGACTAGAGGAAGTAAGGATGATATGGAATAAAATGAGGTGATAGAACGGAGGATGAGGAACCAAATGAGATATTTTTTAGCAAAATCTTACACATGGCACGGACTGACACGGCAAAATTGAATCATAAGAGACAGGCAACATACAAGCAATTTCGGACGCAGGTGGGCGTATGGAGACGGCGCAATCAAACGCGGAGGGGAGAGCCAATGAGCAGAGCCTGGGCGCAGATAGAGCAAAGAGGCCATGCGGCGCAGACTGTTGCAGAGGCCCAAGCCGCCGGTGGCGTCTGGAGGCGGAGCGAGGGGGCGGGGCGGAGGAGACCAAAACATCGCGGGGGCGTCCACGGCGGCCACGTCCAGCCTCCGACCCCCTCACCTCCGTCACGAGGAAGGACTCACGTCCCGGCGCGGGGCGGTGGTCTGGCGGTGCGGCCCCGCTCCTCCTTTTTTCTCCTCCTTTTTTCTTTCTTCCTGATTCCGCCTTCTCCGCTTCCGCCCCCGCGGCCCCGTGGCGTGCGGGAGGTCCCCGCGCTATTTTTCCCAATTTCGATTTTACACCCCTCCCCCTCGCCCTCCCCTCGCGCCGCAGCGCAAATTCGCCCCGGACGTGCCCCGGCGGCGGGTGCGGAGGGGGGGCGTGGGGTGGGGTGGGGAGGGGGTGGGAGTTGGTCGGCCAGATGGCCCGCCTCCGCCGCGGCGCTTTGTCAGCGTACCGACGCTCCCGCGGGGCGGCGCAAAGGAAGGTCTTAGCGGCGACGCCCAAAACTGGGGGAAGCTGGGAGGTCGTGGGAGACAACGAAAGTGAGAAGACGAGGGGAACAAACGATCGTTGAGGCAGCGTAGGATGAAACATAGTAATCAGAGACACGGTGGAAGAGGCAATTAAAACGTAGACAGAACACCTAGGTTTATTGATTGATAATTCCGGGCGCGTCAACGGCTAATATTATTATTCCCGCAAGCATAGTGCATGCTTTTTTGTTGGAGGTGGATATGATATTCTCCGGCGAGGTTGGCGAGAGCCAGCGCAATCCTTCCTGTCAGGTTATCTTAGGAGAAGAGTTTATTTTTGTGCCGTATTACTCACGGGATAGTGTGAACCAAATGCAGACAACTTGTTCTTGACTCGCCTACGCATACACGAAGGCTTCAATTGTGATTTATATTATTACATGACATTAATAGCTCTACTCCGCATTTCCCATATTCAAACATGTTGGACACAAACGTGAATTCGAACCTCAAAGATCAGGGAGCGGCTGAGGTCACTTGCTCTCTTTAGGGCGACTGGCGGAGAGATGTTACCCGGAATCTCGCAAAGAGAAGGTGGCGCGGGAGGATTGGCACGAAGGTGAGTGAGTGAACGGCGATGGGGTCGGTGGGAAGTTCCCGGAGTGCTGGACGGGGAGCTGCGGTGCAGCCCCATTCCCGAGATCGAACCCGCGTGCGCTTCCCTCACGAAAAAAGCACGTGCGCGCCGCCCACGTCAAGACCCCTCCTGATTCCATGGTCGGCTGATTTGCGCGGGCCCTCGCCAACCGCTTGCTTTCGCGCGCATCGCGTCACGTCACGTCCTCCGTTCGCCGTCCGATGCGGAGCCCGCCGGGCACGAACCTCGCGAAGGAGCAGCGGGGGCGGCGGAGGCGGCAGGCGGCGGCAGCGGGGACGGTGATAGGCAGCGGTGAACGCGTCAGCGGCGGTGGAGGAAGCGATGGAGGCAGAGAAGACAATGGAAGAAGTGATTAAGAGGGTGAAGGAAGAAGTGGCGGAGGAAGCGTTGAACGAGGCGGAGAAGGCAGTGGAAAAAGCGATTAAGCAGCCGATGGAGAAAGCGGTGAAGAAGGCAGTGAAGACGGTAATGGAAGAAGAATTAAAGTAAGTTGTGGAGGAGGCAATAGAAGAAGCGACTAAGAAGGTGATGGAGGAAGCAGTGAAGGAGACAGAAAAGCCGCTGGAAGAAGTGTTGAAGGAGGCGATGGAGGAAGGGGCGGATAAAGCAATGAAGAGGCGGAGAAGGCAATGGAAAAAGCGATTAAGCAGGCGATGGAGAAAGCGGTGAAGAAGGCAGTGATGGCGGCGATGGAAGAATTAAAATTAGCTGGGGAGGAGGCGGTGGAAGAAGCGATAAAAGAGATGGGGGAGGAGATGGTGGAAGATATGGCGCAGAAGGTGGTACAAGAAGTGGTGTAGGAAGCGGTTGTGGAAGCGATAAAGCAGACGATAGAAGTGGCGTCGGAGGTGCAGGCAGTGGTAGGTGGCAGTGGCAGAGGGGACGGTGATGGAGGCGGAGGTGGAGGCATATTAAGCGGCGAATCAGACGGTGGTGATAAAGTCATCAATGATGAAGGCGGTATAAGGGCGCCTTTCTTACGGACGTTATGGCGAACCTAATCTCGTTTTAAGGCAGAATGTCATCCACCACTATAATCACAAACACCATTTTTCTTCATTATAGGCAAATTCTGGAAATCATCATACAACACGACAGTTTTTTTTAAATACATGCCTGAAAATGTTAATTTTAGTTTCCGAAAAACCGATAACCTATTGCTTATAACTTAACGTATTTACATTCTAAGATACCTACATGACCATTTCATTTCAACCGTATACTGAGAACATTTGTACATTGGGTAAGTTTCCTAATTTTGAAATTAATTTTCTTTTTTTTTATAAAATATTGACAACTTAATTTATTTTTAATATATTTAAAAAATGTGTAACAATGGCTTTGAAACACCTTACCATAGAGTATTGCATTCAATAATTTTATAAGAAAAAGTTCGTAGAACATTGTAAAGATAAAGAGAGAAAGAAAATTCAACGTTTTACAGTTTCTGCAATTAAATCTCATCTGATAAAATCTTTGGTTTTAAATTCTCATTCATAATTTTTTCTCAGACCAAAGGTAAATATTCTCAGAAATAAGATGGTGCACTGCGTGTGCATGAATATGTACGGGGATAACACAAAGGAACCGAATAGATTTCTTGCCCCCTTTCTTCTACAGCTCTGTTGGCTTTCATAGACCGCAAAAGAATACACAAGGAAGAATATCGCCCTCAACCATCTTTCTTTCATCACAAAGCACAATATAGAAAAAAATACAGTGACATGCCACCCATAAAATACTTTCCAAGACATTACCGTCCGCGAAATCAGAATCTGCAAAGAACTCTACCTGTAGTAGCGTGCACGTTCTTTCTCCCCTCCCCCTCTCCCCTCCCCACCCGCGAAATAACAGCGCGCTCCATGTAACACGTCAGCGCCTGATAATCTCGCACACACATTCAGGACAAATACAACCCACATCTGGACGGGATCAGAACCAACACAGTTGGGGGGGGAGGCGTTTATCTGCGGTGGTGGATCGCGGGGGCGGCAGTGGGCGGTCTTCCCGCGCGACGGAACTCCCGAGGCACGCACGCACGCACCCACGCACGCGAGGCGATGAGGCAGTCATAACGGACGCCTGATGCGAGAGATCCCATCGACTCGTGTGCGGGCCGGTGCACCCAACCACCCACCCACCTTGCGCTTTCCGTTCGTGTCCAGTGGCCGCTCGAGGAAAGGATATTATCGGCGCACGTTTTCTTCAGCCCTCGTTTCGCTAGACTTTGGAGGAGTGAGGGAATTGGTTATTTTGACAACAGGAATATGATATCAAATTTGTTGCACATTTTTTTTGTACAAAATTATTTCTAAGTTTGAGGGAGCCAATATTTCAGTTTATAAGGTTTTTTTCGGCAACACTCATTGCTATTATTTACTCTTAATTTAACTAATGTAGGTAAAGGGGTTGGACTATGTGTTTCGGAGCTCAAGGCAACGTTTGTGTGTAATAGGCAACCAATGATGCTCATGTTTGTAAAAGAATTGGCGAATAACGGGAATAAGTAGGATAGAAACACCATTGTACAATTTCATCTTGATCCTTTCTGGATATTACATTTATTTCTAGTATATGAAAACATAACTCTTCTTACTTTAATTTTATTCATTTTATGTTATTATTGTACATTCATTATCTTATTTTTTTACAATCCTCTCTCGTGTATATTGTTTGTTGTTGTTTGGTAACAGTTTTTTTTACTTACAGCAAGATTGTGTTCTTTGTTCATACATGAGTTTTCCTACAATTTCAGATCGTAATATACTCTCTCTGTTCCGAAAATGTGCATCTGAATCTATTAAACTATGCATATCAAACAGTTACAACCCGTGAAAATTTTACATGAAGCTGTTATAACTTCCATAATATTATTTACGTTTTCCTTCGGATACATTATCTCGTACACCAAAATATATTAAATCCAATTCTGACATTTCAACAATATCAGGAAAGAAGAATTTGATTCGAGAATTCGAGTTGAGTCCGTCTGTATTTCTCGCGATCGAGTGAAAGAGGTAAGTTATCATCACAATGATAGCAATGAGAATTTTCTTCGTAATTCTGGTTTATCGAGTTTGCACGTCATATTGTTCTGAAAAGTAAGCTGCTTTGAGCGAAGTTTGATGGGTCGTGAGAAAACGTTCTGTCAATACATTTATTGTTCAAGATGGTACAAGATAAGTCTGGTAACACCTTCCCCGGAAAGGAAGAGATGATATGTCCTTGCATTATTGTATTAGTGATAATTAAGTACTTTTTCATATCAAATTAATCCCACGTGTTGAAGAACGTGGAGGACCTGGTAAGGATGAACAAAGTCTGTGTTAACGGAATAAGATTAATCACATGCTTCATTCAGGCTCTAGAAAATTTTAGCTTATGCAAATTGCGACGTGCAACAACCGGCTTTACCCTCTTTTCGAAGAAAGCTTTGGAAGGAAGATAAGGCCGCCATTCTGGAACCTTCCTCAGGGCGAAATATCAGGAAGATCGCAGAATGGCGGCCAAAACGTTGGCGTCTGTTTCTAGGACGCGGCGCCTCCTGGACAGAAGTTATTGCCCACAAAAGTTGACGATTCACTTCACAGCTTTCAGCACATTACATTTCTTTGCTTTCACCTCAAGAGTTTAACTGCTATTTCGTCATTAAAATTGATTCATCTTCATTTAGTACTTTCATGTTTCATTCACTAATAATCCATGGGTAAAAATTGTATGAAAGATAAGCAATTAACATGCATTCTTCAACACACACATTTACTGAACGTACTCGAACTCTCTGTAGCAATCCGTTTCTGCACCCCGGATACATTCTGTGACATTGCACAGATGTCAAAGCGAATAGTGGAATGCGTACATCACGCTCACTACTTCAATGAGGGTTAAAGCAGCTCTGTGTCATCTCAATTGGCCGTCCGCGATACCAGATGGGGATTCGAGTGATGTTCGCGTGGCTTTGTGCTCTAGGAGCGCTAAGTACTTAGTTCGGACTAGACAAAGCAGATGTTTGACAGAACTACACTAGGCTTGCTGAAACAGTTCTTTTTTTTTAGACTGTGAATGCGCATTCTGCGATTTCACCTCGCGGATTGAAGACTAGATACGTAGTCCTGTGCCTCGTATCGATTCGTCGAGTGATTTACTAAGACTATTCCGCTCGTGCAATTAAAACCAAGAATATTTAAATATACATCGAAATGCCTCAATAAGAGTGGTGTATCTCGAAAAGGTTATCGCTGTTTCTATCCGATTGTTCTTACAACTTATATGTACAGGCCAATCATAAACTATGGCTCATCTTAGGATACGGTATACATCGATCGCTATGCCGAAACAGACAATATAGCATAACCTCTGATTTTAATATACGCTTTCAATTATTTTCAATATTTGGCGCATTTTGGAACTCTGTTGGGCATAATTTCACTCGCGGAATATTAATATTCAATCAAATGAATGACGAATCAAATCAGTATTTTGATCAATGTCGTCGTTTTTCTTCGTTTTAGTCGATATCAGATTTTAAAATGTATTAAAGTATCTCTATTTTAAGCTTTCATTTTCTTTCATTTCATTATAAGGTTTTATTTTCAGAAAGAAGAACCATTTTGAAAAGTTCTGCCATTTTAACGGGTTGTGACACGACATGAAAATTAATTGGAATTCACAATACAAAAGTTTTGTATATATTCAAGGTGCTTTACATGTGGGATCGTTTGTCACGTTTCTACTTTCCAACTCTGCCATTTACGTATACGTCACATGAAAGTGCCTTCTCCATACAGTAATGATGTATCTGCGAGTGAAAGTGCTTATATTTACTCAATGGTCAATTGGTTAACCTTGTGAGAATCCACAGACAAAGCAAAAGTTGTTTTGTATTATGTAATACACGAAAAAAAAACAGACCAATTTCATTAGGGCTCATTATATCTTTACATTAACATCGATAATTTGTTATTACTAGAAAACAAAAAATTTACAATTGTATGAAATTGATGCAATTTCAATTGTAAAACAAAAACTGAAAAACGTTTCCAAAAATAAGGATTGCAAACCCAACTACAAGGCAACCCTTGTAAAGTTAACCTACGCTGCATTAGGAGGCCAACTACCCATTAAGGGACATTGAATGGATAAAAATAGAAAATATATTTTTTAAAAAAACACATACGAACAATAAGTGCATTACTATACGTTATCAAACTTAAACGCCCAGTTCATCTGATATATCAATATAGATATCAGACATATGAAGTACCATTCTTCTCCCGTCTCATGACGTATGTTAATTCCATTTCATAAACCGAGAGACTAAATCGATTCTTTGTGTGCACAATTCCCCTGCGCACTGCTGCCAACTATGATCACAAGACTGAAAATTCAATTCCTCACAGCTTTATTTACTGGCTCAACATTTGCATGATAAAGATTCCCCCCAATCACCCGGCATTCTCCCTCGTGCCCTCGAACGTCATCTTGAGGAAGTTTCATTATCGATACAGAGCTCATCACGACGCGAGGTCGACCGGCTCAAAGGGCGCGCTCAAGTCGAACAGGCGCAGGCACCGTTGCCGCTAGAAAGGCGATTATCACTGCCGCCCTCCCGCGCCCAGGCGAACAAGTGCCAGATCGATATCGCTTCGAGTTGGAGAGGAATCGTCACCGCCGCCGCCGCCGCCGCCATTGCCACCACCGACTCCATTTCCAGCCGTAGCCACTCTTCCGACTCCATATCCTCCAATAATGTCGTTCCCGACGCAGTCTCCATTTCTACCGATGACGTCTTCTCCAACGTTTCCAGTTACACCTTTTCGAAAGGCATAATCATACTCCATCTAAATATTCTTATACACCCCTGTCACTTGGATATTTAACTGACCTCTCTCGTCGCTCCCAAAGTCGCACACCATCCGTAATGCGCTTCTCACATTAACAACTTTGTGACCCTCAACGCCAAACCAATGCCAATCTGGTTTCAACACCATACTTTCAACTAGTTACCAAAACCACCGCCAATATAGTTTCCAATACTTTCCGCCTTTCATAACCGCCCATTACAGTACCGTCTCCATTATTGTGATGAATGCCATTGTCAGTGACATTGATACCGTTATTATGAATGACATTCTCAGTCAAGTCTACGCCATTTTAGAAGTGGCCCCAAACGTCATCGAAAACTCCAATTTCAACGCCGTTCTCATCACTCACCAACATCACATACTTATCCACCTTCAGAGATCTAATCAACACACACGTCCCATTACTCCTCTCCAGCGAATTTTTACGACATCTTAAACACACCTTTAACATCAGATTTTCCGTCCACTATTTCACTCCATCCTACATTTCCTTTTCTTACTCCCAACCCTCCGACACCGCCTCCAGTGACACATGCGTCAACGTTTACTCACCACATTCACCACCCTCCGTCACCTCTTTCGTCATCATTCCGCCATCCCCCCCCCCCCTCGCCCTTCCCAGTGCGCCAAGTGAATCGCGCGTCCACACCACTTCACGGAAAGCCTCCTGGAATTACTGCATTGATAGTGTAAGGGGGTAGCGCCGGTCTGCCCCCAGGATCCGCCATTCAGAGAGGACGGCGCCCTCGAGCGGGGAATTGTCTGAAGTAATAACTGGAATGGCGAGTGTAAATATTGACGCAGTCGAGTGCCCCTCGGGTGCCGGCGAGGGGATGAAGACGCGGCAGCGCACCCCCGGGGAGGGTGAGGAGGGCTGAGGTGGGGAGGAGAGGGGAGGGGGAGGGGAGGGGGAGCCGAAGGGGCGCGGCAGCCTGAGGACGCGCGCTGCACTAGGGAATAAATCGCAGGTGCATGGCAGAACGTCCGCGCCGGGAGGAAACCGAGGAGCAGCGAGGGGGTGGGGAAGGGGAGGGGAGGGGAGGGAGTGAGGGGCAACAGCGGGGGAAGGAAGACGCGGTGGGCAGAGAAAGAGACGTTAGTTCGCGCGATTGACGCTCCGTGGGAGGGAGCGCAGCCGTCGAAAGTCCCATTGTGTCGCGAGTGCGACGCTGTGCGTTCGGGGATTCCCCTGGATCGGAGAGGAATGGAGTGGAGTGGGACGGAACAGAATGGTAAAGACGGGGACGAAGCGCGGTGGAGCGGAGTAGACCTGGGAGAGCGGGGAAGAGCGAGCTGGAGCGGGACGGAGCGGGACAGAGAGAGGTGGAGAGGAGCGGTGCATGGAGGAGAACGGCGGGGCAACCTGGAAAGAGCGTGGAAGAGCGGTACGAGACCGGACGAGACTGGGCAAAGTCAAGAGAAAAAAGATCAGTTCGGGATGGAAAGACAGGCCGAGGCGCACTTGAACGAGATAGTATGCAGCAAAAGGCGTTAGAGCAGGCTTAGTAAACAGCTATTCAAAGTCTCTTTGCGCCTTTGAAGAGAAAGGGAGAGATTCCCTGAATGATGGCGGATACGCATGGAAGCAGAATGCGAGTAACACAGAAGGTGATCGACGCTGCCAGAGCGGAGGCAAGATGTTAGTCAAGTCCAAGGAGTTTGAAGAAATTAAACAACTTAAAAAGAATGGTAACAAAAGCTTTTCGTGGCTTTAACCCTTTGACATTAGTTAGAAAACCTACGCTTCGAGAGGGTGCGTAGCTGTGAAGACAATATGGATTAAGTACGTAGAAAATTAAGAAAGAAAACACTACAAAAAAGTAGAACGATTAATGTAAGTTTGACAAACAAAAAATACTAAGAATCGAAGAATACTTACAATATCATTAATGATTAAGACAAATGAAATGCGAGAGAATATCGAACTGAAATGAAATTGAGATTTAGGATTAAGTCCATCAAAGCTCATATATAAAGATCGTGAATAATCAATTCCGATTTTTTATCAGGACAATGACACCTAATAATTTGCATAGTGGGCCTCAAAGTAGGTTCGTCAGGTAAAGCAAAGAAAGTCGCATATTTGGGGGAGGAGTAACATACAAGTGAGAGCAAACTTTAATGTACCAACGTAGTGTAGAGTTATGATGGATCCGTACCCTACAGAGAAGGTAATATATGGCTCACTCGCCTTGACCGCGGATTGTCACCCGAGCATCCTCCACTTCGCTGAGCCTCTTCACTCTATCCTTAATCCCCGCTCTCGTCCGGTTCTGCCTAGTTTATCCCCACTGAGTCCCTCTCCGGGCTTCTCCTATGCATTCCCTTCCCCAATCCTGATGCCCCTCACAACTCCGCCAATCGCCCCCCTTATCAAGTTGTTATCCATCCCAACCCGCGCATCTACGTTGCATCCTCCGATCTTTTGCAGACCCACTTATCACCATTCTCTCTCTACCAGTCATCCTTCATCCTAATCTGAACTCGCTCCACCACCTTTTCCTTCCCACTCCCCAAACCTCATCTCGCCTTACTCATCTTTTCCTCGGTCTGGCTGCTTAACAATTCCGGACTCCTTTTCACACTTTGTTGCCATCTTCTTGCGTCTTCGTGTTCCATTCGACCAACATCATCTCCCGGCGCTTTTCTCGACTCCCAACTCTCCCGCCAACCCATTACCATTCCGCCAATCGCAGTCTGCCTCAGGCCTCTCCCCGTTCCGCGCCTCTCCTGCCCGCCCAGTTCCCATTCTCCCGCACTCGCTCCCAAACCTTTCCTGTCCTTCCTCGCCCGCTCCCATTGAGCCAACCTGCGCTTCTTCCCCACCCCCACCCAGTCGCCCGGCCTCTCCGCGAGGCACAAAGGCGAGCACCGGATCGCGCGCTTGTTGGCTCTTGCAATTATTATGAAGCGGATTTGGCGGGCGCGGGCGGCGGCGCTCGGGTCGCTGCTTGGCTACAGGGCGCGCCCTTTCTGCCCGGGGGCTTTGCGACTCGCGCCGACTCGACGGCAGCCCTCGCCCGCGACGCGACTGTGCCCTGGCGTCCGCGCCCAAAGGCGTCGCGCCCGTGCCCCCTCGAAAACGTTTTGACGCGAAAGGGGGTGGGGAGAGCAGGGCGTCACGTAGTACATTTTATTTACGTCAAATTGCTACCATTAATTCTTTCCTATGTTTTAAGTCGACAAATTAGATGTATTGCGGACCCTATATTCGCGGTTAACGCTCTTCAGACCATCTGGTAATCCAGAAAATCGTCCAAAAATAAAATGTAATGCAATTTGTTTAATATCATATCATTAAGTTTATAATCTTAATAACCACTTAAATTATGATTTATTCATTTACTACAAAAAGATGTCATATATATATATATTATCATATTATAAGAATAGTATATAATAATTAATATTACATAGTATAATAAGCAACATATATACTACACTATAGTTAGGTAGTATTATGATGTGAAAGCTGCGTTCAAAGGCAGCCTTCGCGCGTGACTATAAAAAAAAAAAAATGGTTGACTCTCGTAGATTTAGGACTTGCAATCGGCCATCCTATCCACATGTGCACAAGGCTGCGAGTTCCATAAAACATGCTGGCGTATATGCCAACTGCTCGTGGGTCCGATAACACAGTTTCTCAAAATTAATTTCGCAAACGCAAAGCACTTACGTTCCCTGAAATTATGCACACATTATAAGAGTGATGACCAAATATAATTGTTCTCAGGGATGTCGTTTGAGGATCTGTCACATGTCGCTAGCCAGCGATGGAAGAGGCTATCGGCATTAATTTTCTTCGGAAGAATAATGTACAAATAATTGTTTCTCCATTAAAAACTTACGACTCCTATGGGGGTCAAATTCGCGAAGATGGGCTCAACTATCTGACATTAACTTGGCCTGCATAGAAGAGATTTTAAAACACTGTTCCGTAAATTCAGAGAGTTTGAATGATACGTTCACACAGTTAATATGCGCCTGAAAAAAGTTTTTTTTTGCAATTTCTTATGCTTGATAGGCAATGCTGTATTGCGATAGGCATTCTTATATTCTTATCTCCTTAGATTACATCCAATATTTCAAAAAAGAGATATTATTCATATCTTTTGCTTTTTAACATTTTATTCACGGCAGTAAATGTGGATCGAAAAAAGAAAGAAAAGGCGTAGAAACAAGAGAGTGAATGGAAAAGAAAATTCGATTTCAAAAATATTCTGTATGTTTTTGACAATGCTAAGTACACAGGTACGAGTAGTTTACGATCATAACCAATGCACATTCACAACAAAAAATATCTCATTTGCTATGTTTTGCTCCGAACCAATCACGTGTGCATCTCTGCAAATTTCTATATCCCTGTTTTCGCAGAGCAAATTGAGTGTCATATTTAATATTTACGCAGCAAAGCATTTGTGCTTGGGGGCTTATTTACAGAGGAATTTGAATATGCAGATAAGAGAGATCGATAATAAATCAAAACATTTTTAATTAATAATCACCAATGTTTCTCTTGCATGAAATGTGAGCCGATTCTTTGAATCGCAAAAGCGATTGATAATTACATTGATACTCAATAAATGACGCGTTTCTGTTAGCACTGCGTAATTGAAAACTTACACTTCATATTGCCTTCTAATAACTATCAAATTGCTTTTTTCATGTCTTAGAAATTAAAGCATGTGTACGAACAATATATTTACGCAAGTGGTGACAGTTACTGTAAATATTCAGACGCATACATTTTGGGCAAAAAATATTCAAGGCTTTTTGCTACGCATCTATTGTCACAGTATATATTGTTTACTATCAGAATGTTTTATAAATTTGCATCTCAGGAAGAAAAAACAGGTGAACGTACAAGTTGCCAGAGTAAAAAGTAAGAGAACAATATTTCTAGATATTTACAAAATGCTCCTCTGAGATTTTCAATGCCAAAATTCTAGTCCATCTTTCCCAAAGAATTAGAAAAAGAGAAAGAAATCTATTCAACAGGTGAATTTATTGTTCAAATGAATTCTTATTCAACGAGTGAGAGTGCGGACTTTCCCTTAAGCTCCTCGAAGAGGCTTGTCTACCGTTTGAAAGTCTTTGGACAGCTCCGGTGGTTGTTCAGAGAGCTACTGAGGCTTCGAGGAGGATTATTCACCTCTAGAGGGAGGTCTGTTTGCAAGGGGTTGCCAGAATATATCACACCACGGCCGCCCCTGCCACCCTCGCCGCACCCGCTCTCACCACCGCCTGCGCCTCAAACCCCTGTGCTTCCAATTTCGCTCGGCTCAGAATGTAATAAAGACGAGGGAGTGAAATGTTTTCTTAATTCGCTCTGGTTTCAGGCTCGAATCTCGCCCTCTAGTAATGCGACAAATTAATTTCAATTCGGTTTAGATTTGCCCGCGAATACGACTAACGAAGAAAAATCAGGATACGATGAACATCCCTTCCAGAAAATTTTCGTTTCGTCGTGAACATATATTTCGTTTTAAACTTCGTGATGAGGGGGAAACTTGAGAAACAGTCGCAAAGGAACTACGAGAGATAATGAAGTTTGCAACCCCTCATCAACAAATTTTGATCTCTTTCCCCAACATTCCGCATGGGGCGCTTACAGAACTTAAGGCAGCAATTTCATACTTTAATGTGGTAGTACTTTTTAGATAGACACATCCTTTGGGATTAGTAAGGAAAACAAATAACATTCTTCGTTGAAACGAAAAGTGAAACCCTAAAATAAGAATAATTATCACTTCAACTGAAATATTTCTTAATAATTTTTTTCATTTAGAAGAAAAGCACGTATCAGTAAATTATAAGTTTTTTTTTCTGAGATTACGTGCAAAATTTGTATGTGGATATACTTGTTTCCAAATTCAAAACATATTACGTGATTAAATACTTTATTAATTACCGCCAATAGTTAATCCACTAATTTTGTCAGTATGGTGTCAGTAATATTCACAATAAATTTTCACGCAAAAAAAAGTTTTCATTTTAAATAGGTAGTTTGCTTCCTGAAGATTGCAATGGCAAGATAAATGATTTCTTAAAAAAATACGCGTTTATATGTTTTATTTTTTATTTATTTCATAAGGTTATCTTATACTCTTAATAGTAGTTATTAGTAAATTGCATCTCTAACACATTTTTATAAGAATAACAAATGAAATTTTATTATTATAATTAGTCTAATTATTCATTTCGCCGAGTGTTTTTTTTCCAGTCTGTGAACTTTCAAAGTTATATGTGAATAAAACTGAAATAGAAGTCCAAGTAAGCGCCTCACTTAATTTTCATGGATCCTAAACCTAAGTTATGGATGTATCCCTAATCATCTGCCGGGCGAGAACGCAGCACAACCATTTTTGGATAATTCATGCGATGCAGCCTCTCCAGTTCCGACGAATGACGCAGTTAAGATTCTAGGACGCTAAATAAGAGAGACAATTTTCGTCTCATCTGAGAAGCGGGCGGCGCCGAGACAATGTCCCGTCTACACGACTCATTTCGTCCAACACAATTTTTAATACGACGGAGGAAAGCGTTAAGGAGGGACGGCATTAAAAGAACGCACACTTCTCTCGCGTCGTCCCTTCTTTCCCTCCTCAACGGACCTTCCCCATTCCTCTTCTGCTTCGTCTTCTCGAGCTTGCACCCCCCTCCCCCCCCCCACCGGTGCCCGTACATTCAAATGTCCTAATGAGACCGAGTGGAGAGAAAAAGTGACAAATGAAGAGGTGCTAGAAACAGTGAAAAGAGAAATGAGGTCTAATGAAGGTCATTAGAAAGCGTGGCGCGGGCGGGAAGAGCTGGCGTGGGGACGAGCGAGGCGAGACGGCGAGAGACAGAGATACAGACTTTAATTTCCCATTCACGGCCCCCTTCGAGGGGCGACTCGCGTCTTCGTGGTGGAGGAGGCCGTGCAGGGGAGGGTGCGGGAGCATTGATTGGTGAAGAGACTTTCCAAACGCGTAACGCATGGTACTGAGCGAATTACAAAATAAAGCCTTTGAGACTGTCGACCTTTAACCTGTACCTTTATAAATACGAGAAAAATCCTCCACAGTAATGTAGCTAATACATGATATTTCACTTTTAAAAGTTTTAAAATTAACTTGACATACATCAAACAAAATGCAAAAAATATTAAAACAAAATTAAATAGAACTTTCTCAACAAAATTTAAAAAATAGGGCAAATAAAATGCTTCAGAATTCTCATTTTTGAATTGTTTTTCGTCGTAATGTTCTAAACTAATGACAAAACACAATAAAATATCGAAAAACAAATAAAACACTCACGTAATTCATTATCTTCAACAACTTCCCCGATATTAAGGAACTTGGAAATCATTAACATGGAAACCAAAGATGACGGGAAAGTAATTGCTGGAAGTCGCATAAAATGTTAAAAATAATGTTCATTTTTATTCATAAATTTGTTTTTACTTATATTTCCATTATATATCATAAATGCTACTTTGATATATACTAGATAGTACTGGTATGTTTTCCAAGAGAAATATATATATTTTTTGAAGAGCAATGTTGTCAGATTAATTTGCTGGTTGTTAAATATCCTCTCCCTATTTCTACCGACAATTGTAGAAATGGTTAAAAATATACAATATCGACAAATATTTCTTTGAAATGAAAAGCGGTAAAATGTATATATAAACACACTTAACAATTTCTCTACGTTTAGTTGAGAGTCTGTCATGAGTTTTCAGAATAAGAGAGAACATTAAATTTTGCTGCTTCATAAGAAAGCGTAACACCAAGAAGCGATGTAGAAAAACGCGTTATTCCGATGCTGAAACGGGAGATGTATTTACGTGAACTCGAAGCAAAGAGAAGAGAACCACACAGGAAAGGCGAATTCTTTGAATTTGTCGAAGCTCACTTGTTCCCCTGCCTTGTAGCGGGAGTGTAATGCCTGAAGGGGGCTGCAGCTGCGGTGCCCGCGCGCGCTATCGCCAAGACCATCTTATTGAGAGCGACTCGCAGCCAATTTCGCGGAGTTTACGCGAAATCCCGCGGCGGTGGCACATCGGCGGCGGGGCCTCGAGGGTCGCCGGGGAGGGAGAGTCGCGTAGCCTGAGGGGCGGTGCCGAGAGAGTGGGAGACGGCGGGGGCGGGAGAGAACGGAGAGGGTGAGCGGTTAGGTGAGGGTTAGGCGAAGGTATACGAAAAAGGTGAGAAGATGCGGAGGGAAAAGAGGAAGATATTTTCGGGTTGCCAGAGTGCTCGCTGGGTTTTTAACCGGTGGCTGGTCGGAACAGGTGTGCAAAACTAGGCGCGCGGGAAGAGGTGGCGGTGGCGAGGTAGGGTATGAAGTGGATGTGCGAATGGGGCGGTGGACGGTGGAGCACGTGGAGGTGAAACGTAGAATGCTGGAGACGTAGAGGCATGAAGACCGTAGAAGGTGGAGACGAAAGGCCGCGTCGGAGACGAAGAGATGGAGACGTGGAGGTGAAGGCGTGGAAGTGGAGACGTGGATGAGTTAAAGTGAGGTGTGGGTGGGTAGTAAGTTGGGGTGGAGGAGAGTTAAAAGAGGGGGAAGTGATGAGAACTATAAGAGGATTGGTAGAGGTGAGATCGAGGTGAGGCAACTGTGAAGAGAGCAAGACACAGAAATGGGGTGGAGGCGGGACGGAGGTGAGCCAAAGGAGGTAAGTGGAAGTGGCAAGTAGAATATGTGAAGGTGCTGGGTGAAGGTGAGGCACAGGCAGGAAGACAGTGAGGTGAGGGAGGGGAAGAGGAGGGGCAGAGCAGAAGTGTGAGGCATCGGAGGGTGGTTGTAACGAGGAGAAGCCGGGTTGACGGGCGCAGGGCGTGGGAGGGAGGGCGCGAGGGGAGCCTAAGGGCACGGCTCTTCCAGGGAACACCCTCCGGCTCCCCCCCGTGCATCGGAACGCGGCCCTTAGCAACCCTCCGGCCTAGGGAGGAAACCCTTCGAAGATGTTGATGCAAGCGAAGGGAAACTGAAAACCGGGGAATGCCAATTTCCGGAAAAAACGCAGAAGAGTGTTTTGGGAAGGTGCACCATTCTCGTTTTTTTTCCATTTATAGTCTGGCTTTGGCAGGCACTCTGTAATAGATTTTCACTTAAGTTTGGAAACCAATTTAAGTTGATTAAAAAGGGAAATAATTATCTTAACACAAATTTTGCATAAGTCATTGTTGTAATTTGAAAAGACGATGGATATTGTCAGTTCCTGATAAATACACATTAGAAGAAAATTTACAATCTCAATGTGAACTCTTCATTACACGTTACCAAAAGTTAATAATTATATGCAATAAAACCAAACATATTGACACAGTTGGTAAGAAATTGTTTTCGTGTTATACAAAAATTGTCAATGTAGTTAGCAAAGAAGCCGAAAACGGCTTACAGAGATATGGAGAAGAGGATGAAGAACAGACTGGTCAAGGACAGTAATCGAGAGGAAAGATGGCCAAAATAAATGCGGAGAAGGAGTTGAGAAAACTGTCGTCAACGAGAAAAGAGACACGGAGTTGGAGGGAGAGATAAAGGAATAGTGGTTGATGCAAACAAGAAACAATGAGAGGGGAAGTTGTCAGAAGAAAAAAGATAAATACATTTATTATTACTGCAATTGCAAATTTGATTGTGCAACCCGATGGAAGAACACAGCAATTACACAATAAAAATTCCATTAAGGATGAAAATACAAGTATCTTTAAATTATTTAAATAATAATAATCACAACAATAATAATAAAATGACACTAATATCAGGAATGATAATATCAATATTGATAATAATGATATTAATGATAAGCAAGTAGTTTAGAAGGCAGAAAAGGGGTGGCTGGGAGTAAAGAACCGAAAGTGGAGGGCCGGGAGCGAGGACGAGCACTGGCGCTGCGTGGGTGGGCGTGGTTGCGCGCAGGGCGCGGCGAGAGACACCCCGGAGAACGCATAGCAACCACCGGCCTGCTACTACTACCGCGCCGCGCCGCGCCCACGTGAATCAAGCCTGACCGCCGCGGGGGAGAGGGTGGGGGAAATGGCGGGAGCGAGGGCGAGGGAGGCTGCAAACCGGAGGCGGGGGCGAAGGCAGAAGCGGGGGAGAGAGGGGAGGGATCTGTGTGCGGAAGCATTGCCTAGGTGGAGGGCGGGGAAACTTCGGGGGAGAGGGTCGGAGCGAGGGCTAGGGCGAGGGCGAGGGC
>BOPP01000010.1:14979029-14991157 GCA_017312745.1 Gryllus bimaculatus | reverse complement strand
CTGTTGTTGATCGGAGAAACCACGGAAAATACCGATCAGAGCAGTCGACCACTTTAATTCTCCTCCAGACAACGGCTGAATTCGATTAGCTATGTAATTGGTGTCCAAAATCCTACCTACGTCGAAACTTGAACTGTAGGACCTCTCTTTCATAGGAACTGCAGTGGCATCAAGTGATGCCCTGATCCATCTAAGCCGGATGGCGTGTGTTGTGTGAAAACAAGGAATACTAGCAAATTAAAAGTAATGTATATTCAATTATGTCTTCCTCGGATTATTGGGCACGTTTTACTACAAAAATTATTTGAGATGTGAAAGATATTTAGAGCATTGTTTTATTCTCTCTCCGCAACTCGGGGCTAGGTGACATTGTCTCTATTACTCTGAGGTTCAGATCTTTTATTCAGTTGTCACACATGGCCGATCTCGTGGATATTTGAGAGGTAGGAACTTGCTTCTAGAGTCCTCTTCAATTATTACAACAGTGGCTACACGCGTAAAGGGAATGGTAGGATTCGAAAGGATATTCATGAAAATTAAATGGATTGCCAAAAACACACAACCTTTGTGTCAGTCTCGACCTCACAATACTTCAAACGTAGAGACTTTGCTCCTTACCCCCTCAATCGTTCGTTTATTTTCAATATAATTCACTTTCTAGAGTCTATCAGGAAATTTGTATTGTCATTTTCAATGGAATAGGATATAAAAATTAGACAGATGTGTTTAACTTTGCAATGCAGCAAGAGAATGCAACCTGCCACAGTGAATCAGTGTCACTCATAGCTGCCTTACGAGAATAGAAAGTGGGAATGAATAATACCCTTGATGGCAGGGCTATTCGTATATAGTATTGTTATGTTGAATACACCTTGTCCACTGTTCTAATAATATCCGCATAATCTGAAAACCATTTAAAATATCCCTAGCTCAGAGTCTGAAAAGGAGTAATGCTCCAAAACGATCACTTAATGTTGTCGATGCAATATTCAAGAAATAATGTAATATACCGCCGTATACTAACGTAAAACACCGTATCTCTTCAACACTGTTTGAATTGACCTTGTTATTCATGTTTCTCACGTTCTTCTGTTTGTCTTCCCGAATTACGTACTAACCACGTTAATATTGTGTGTGATGTTCAAGGTGCATTGAAACGGTATTCAAGAACTCGTGCTTGTGGGGCTTCTATTTTACTAGTTAGATTTGTGAAATAACTGAGTCAGACACTGCGGCACAAACGTCATGTAATATACTTAAAACTGAAATGGTAATGTAAAAGTCGAATTAATTATTTTGATAATAGAACTGATACCTTTACATATGTGCTGCTGCTTATTGTAGACGTAAAATTGTGTCTCGCACATTGTTGCTACCCAACTCGCTTCCAGAACGTCATGTGCACAGCAAAGGCGTATGGTTTGAATCAAGTGGTCTAACTGATAACTGTATTTATCTGCATGCTATATCTTCTTCACTACTCTTCTGTTGCAATGGCTGCATTGCTACTTTAGCCATCACAGCCATCACTTCTTTTAGCAAATGTTATCTTTGAATGCACTAATTGCCATAAACATTCTTTCCTCATTTTGTTCAAATTTACCAAAAATGTGATATGTGAGTTTGCGCCTGTCAGTAATATTGTATGAACTTACTGGTTGTAGCTCCGCTCGTGATTCTCAGCTTACTTACCTGAAACAAAATATAGATATGTGATTATATGTAATATAAGTGAAAATATACAAATAAAACACTTGGGTGGTAGTACAATTTGAAGGAAGATTTGGAAAGGGGCATCCATTACGATATGTGATAATGATATCTAACTCATATTATCAAACAATTATTAACTGTATTTGTGGCGTTGTCGATCATTATGCTTCTAAATACAACAATTACCTCACGTCTATCAACTGGTATATCAGCAAAGACGGTTGGAAAAAGAAATAACCATATTTCTTGAAATACAAGGTGTGTTGATTCAAAGAGAAAATTAATTGTTTTCAGGTCGTTAGGTCCACGGTCAGACGGCCCAATGTTATCAGTAATTCTACTGCATAGAAGGTCTAATGCGACTACAACTATAGTCTACAAGACAGACGGTCCAAATAGACAAGTCTATTGGGCATGCACATAAGGTTTAACAGGCACAGAAGACCTAATTGTAGTAAATTTGCATGTTTTAATTGTTGAGCGAATTTTATCTGGAAACTAAAAGTCAAAATTTCAAGAATGTTGATTAAATTTCCTTCAAGAGATGGCCTTTCCTAACAAATTATATATTTAAGTCAAAATTTATAGCAACACAATTTTATTGTGCAAAGGTATAATAACTTAAGTAATCAAACCAACTCTTACCATTTCCAAAATAAAAGAACAAAAATAATAATATTGAATATATTGAAGGTGTTCACATTTAACTTGTACTACACATATCGCCAAGTAAACGAAAGCTGAACTTTTGTGTATTGAATTTTATTACTTGATATTGTGGTTTCATTTAAGACACAATAACGTACTGACATAGTGATACCATAAACTTCCTTCTATTGCAACAATGACTTCTAAAACAAATGTTTTTGTGCAATGCAGCTCTCATAATTGTATAGATTTAGTTTATTGTCAGTAACACATTTCAGAGCAGTTTAAAATTGGTTTTAAAGAGTTCACTCTGTAATATAACAGTGGGCAAGGGATTCATACAAATTTATTTTCTTTGTTTGAGCATGAATCCGTATGATACATTGGCAGTAAAATTATTAGCATTTCATCAAAGTCTTATTGACGATAAATAAACGAAAACCAATTCAATAATTTTTTGATAATGAATAGGATTAGTCGCCCCAGCTGTTAATGGAATTTATTAAAGCATTTATTTGAATCTGTCGTTTTTACTATCCCGTTATCTACGTTTTCAAAATTTTAATCGTTGTTGAACGGTAAATTTACTAGGTCTATTTAAAAACGTGCATTAAATGTACAGGAAATTGTCAAATACGGATGACAGTTCGCGGGGGCATGAAAGGATTTGCAAAATTGCACAGCGAAATCTCATTAAAATTGCATTAGAGAAGTTGGAGAAAAATTTATTAACTAAATCCCCCTTTCCCACTGTAGAGCCTGCCGTTAAAGAGCACATCGCACCAAAAATGGGGGCAGCGATCATAAAATATACACAATACACTCCGGGAATAGTAAAAAGTGGATTTTTGAAAAACACGTACAACAAAGTGGAAACAACAGTAAAGGGAATGTGACATTGAAAGAAGTCTAGTTTCAAATATGTTAAAGGAAAAATAAGCTAATTTTTACTCTACTATGTCTTAATAACAGTGTATTTAATATTTGTTTAATTTGTCAATGCTCATTGTTAGATGACTGTTGTGGCGAATTAGTCCTACTTATAATATACCACTCTATTTACTCTGGAAATTCATAGGAAATGTTTTTAACAGGAGAAAATGTTTAATGGAAAGAGCGAATATAATCAACTTCGATAATTTTGTGATAGCCAGCTTTTGTCTCCCGATTCTCCGCGTCTATTTGCTCCAATAATTGTGATGATAAAACTGTCAGCATTCCATTAATACTGCTAGTAAATATTAAATTGAGAACTGTCATATCAATTCGTTAATTGAACACATGCAATAAATTCACAGATTGACAAAAATAAACGCATCATTTTCCAACATCTTAAAAGTATAGGTTATGTCAGACACATCACCTATACGTTACGTGCTCAAATCAACCTCTCAACAAAGACGCAACCGTAAAAAGTGGCAATCGGGTTTGTGTCTTGCAGCGAACAAATTGAAAATGAATTAAATTTGAATTGATGCGTCATTTTACGTGGCGAGACTAGGCCCATGAGGCCCGTTCTTCCGTCTGACCTACGCAAAGTCGCTACGGGCTCCTTTCATATAGCAGAGAAAGAAGGTATTTCTTGGGCGAGAAACGGCGATTTGAATTTAGCTCAGAGGCGTCATTTAGGCTTGAAGGATCTTTTAATGCAAGTAAATCTACGAAAATGGGACAGCCGGCTTTACTTCCCCTCCGAAGAAGGCGTACGAAGGATTTTTTCGCCTATAAAAATCACGGCTCGATCGGTTTGAACCGCTAACTAATACATCCATTACGCTAACGGCCGTTACACAGCCCCGCCGGCAACACATTTCAGCTAAATTACGTACGTGCTTCAAAATCAACCTCGAACCAAAGACGCCAACCGTAAACAAAAGTGCATCGTAAATTGTGTCTGCACGAAGCAATTTGAATGATTAATTAATTGATGCCGTATTTTACCGTGCGGAACCAGGCATGGAGCCCTTCTTTCGTCACCAAGCAAATTCTCTCCTAACTCTTCAACCAACTAACAGAAAAGTGGGTATATCGGGGACGAACAGGCGATTGAATTAGCTCAGATGCGTCATTAGCTAGAATCTTTTACATGGCAAGAAATCTACTACATAGTACCGCTTTACTTCCGTCTAGAAGACTCTTCTCTCTCTTCTTCTCGCCGATTTTACACGCTCTATGGACCGTTCTCGCATCGCAATCTCCATACCACTCTATGTTTCCAATCATTCTCTTCTAGTCCTCTTCTGGCATACTGTTAAAATCCTGTCTCCATTCCTGTCTGGTTACCTCTTTTTCTCGGTCTAAAGAATCCATTCGCAAACCTTTGGCATCTCCCACAATCAAGTCCTTTCACATGACCGATACCATTTTCAGCCTTCTTTCCAATTCATCTATATGATTTTAACGCTTCATTGCTATAGATAAGCGTACGGAAGGATTTTTTCGCCTTAAACATCCACGTCACGAGTTGAAACCCGCCAAACTTGGGTATAACAGTCCGATACGCTGACCTACACACGTTTCCGGCACGCAACCCCGCAGCTGCGAGCAGGCGTTCCGCGACAACGCTTCTGAGGCTCCTAACGCCTTTTCCCACCCCCGCATCAAATTCCCGCACAAAACACAACCTCTTCCCCCCCCCCTACCACCCTTCAGCACCAATCGCACCCCCTTCGCTCGCGAAAACCGCAACCGGTTTCGATTCGCACGCGCTCTTAGCGCCGCTCTAACGGCGTTTAAACGGACGCCGTGCGCCGCGAGATACCGAGCATACTGTGGCGTGGATTAACGACGAGAGGGGCAGCGCTCCGCGTTGCGAACAACCTACCAACGAGTGGGCACGACAAGAAGCTTTACCAACATCAAGAAAGGGTTACATATAGTATTTATTTTTGTGATAATTAACCACAAAATTAATCCAGGCTTAAGATACATAACACAAAAATAATCTGAAAATAATAAACAAACAACTCCGAACTATTGTTAAGACACTTTTCAAAAAACTTACAAACTCATGTTCTCCAAATATCTCTGAATGCGGACTACAACAATATTAAAAATAAATTACAAAAAGAATAATCTACAAAATTCCTTATCTGAAAAAACTGTTCATGAACACACATCCTTTAGTCTCTCCACAACTTAAAAAATAAATCAGAAATTATCAACACTTCTGAAACATACTTCAATAAAAGAAACATTATATGATAAGCAACAAACACATCTGAATTTATTGTATTGATGGTTTTGTTTTTCAGTATTATTTCAGAACCTAACATTCAGTGGCAAAATATTCGTTGCATTCGTAGTATCACAAAAACTTTCAGCCTCAAAAGCCCCTGATTGCTCCCAGATTTCGCTTAACATAACAAAAATGAAATTTCATCAACGTGAATCCTGTTTTTACTGGCTTCAATAACAAAAGATTGATCTTAGTAGAATGTTGAAACATGAGCTTAAATTGGAATCGGGTGTTGGAAAACAGAACTGTTGAAAAGTCCCTGAAAGGAAACGAAAAGCAGGACGTTTTGCATAATGAGTATGCTTAAGAAATTCAACGAATAAGCTACGTGAAATTTAATTGCGGTGAAGTAGATTCCGTTTATTATTTGATACTCTTAAGGCATACAGTTTCATTGT
Organism: Gryllus bimaculatus; assembly: GCA_017312745.1. NCBI lineage: Eukaryota > Metazoa > Arthropoda > Insecta > Orthoptera > Gryllidae > Gryllus > Gryllus bimaculatus. The sequence continues at coordinate 14,985,160 of BOPP01000010.1, read as the reverse complement.
AATAACTTGCAAATTATTAATATTTATTAATAAAGTATTTTAATCACATCCTTAGATTTAATTATCCGTAACACAAATCCAAATGTTTGTAGTTCAATTACATTATCTAAATGATTCTAGGCAGTTACTCGATAAATGTTCTATCCTGGAATTATGAACATAACAATACGTATTTTTTTTCTATATTTTAATTTATGACAATAAACGCCGCCTTTTCCCGAGTTAGTTTGACTTGCAAATTCAAAATATTTTAATTTATTAATCCAAAAAAATTATTTATACTTCCCCAAAAAACGGCCCCTTTTTTTTGGGCAAAGGGGCATTAAAAAAAAAAAAAATTCCCCCGGGGGTTATTTTTTTTTTTGGTTTGGAAAATTTTTTGATTTATGAACGTCATCTGCAAAAAGCAATTTTTATAAACATATTTCAATCATTTTTTCATTATATTTTTTAATCTTATTATTTTTCATAGAAATTTAAAATTGTTTACCAAAGTGTTGAGTTTTAAGTCGTGTATACCAGTGGTTTTAATATGCTCTTGACACTATTAAAAGGAAAGCAAAATTTAAAAATACAATAGATGGGATACTGCGATGTTTTTAAAATTATTGAAAATGGTTAATTGGGTTGATTCTGTGCGCAAGTATTTATTGCCACTCTATCAATTTGGAATAAAGAAAATGTTCGCTTTTCAAGAATGGAAATGTATCTCAAACTCATCGCCACGCGTTTTGCACGTTTCAAAATTCATATGTGGCGTCACTGACCACCCACAGTTGGCAACGCGCCAAAGTCACGTACTCTGAAACGTATTTGGTATTTTCGAATGGAAAAGAGCTCGACGTGGCACACGGCGGCACGCGACACGCTTATGTGCACAGGAAAGATCAGATTTCCGCTGCACTGTCCGTACCGGAGCGGCCGACGGCTCCCGGCCGCCCGGTGGGCTCGCGGCTCTGTGTTTGTAACAACAAATTGAATTGGGGCGCGGCCTGCGCCCCTCTGGCCGCGGCGCTCTCGTCAAGTCCACCATGGGAGTAGGCCTTGCGCATGCACGAGTGACTCTCGATGATTCGAAGAGACGGCGAGGGCACCGCCCGATTCTTCGAGGTTACTTAAAGCTGGCACGAGAGCCGTCTGCATGACGGCGCCGGGACCAGGTGATTCTTCCGTCTGCAGTCATGCAGCATAAGACGTTGGCAGTGCTCGGCGACGTAGAGAGGAGAGCGGACCAGTTCTTGGCCGCCCGCGACCGAAGTCCCCGCCGCCACGCCGACGTCCGATGCTCTATCCTTTGGTTTTCCCATGGCGCGTACTTCACGCACGATTACGTGTCAACGGAGGTTACCTCTCAGTCATTGAATGGTTAGGCGCGCTTGCGTAATTCGGCCGCTCCGCATCGTAGTCTTCGGCGAGGCTGTCATGCTAACTCGTCGAGCCACTAGCTGATACGAATGACGATTCTTATTTTTAAGAGAATACCGTCGCAAACTCACTGCTTAGCGGAAGACTTCGAATGTTGTACGATACGCTAAATGCCTCACTATCTTCTTCGACACAAATGAACCAATGTTCTCTTCGATATCGAACTCCCAATTGTATGGACATGCTGGTTGAATCGATATACCCTTTACGACGTTAATCTCCGACTGCACCGGTAACATCACCCCGAAAATATCCTAACTACGCATTCGTATACCAACTAATTTTTACAACTAATTCGGCATTATCCCATCCGATATTGGGGCGAATTCACCTACTTCGTACGTATATATTTCCAAACTATCTCTGTAACGAATCCGCCCTACTCGACGCTATCCCTCCCTATTCTCGATCGATATAATCCTCTCTAGTTCGGTACCACGAGTTCACCTGGCCTAAGCTTATCGATCGAATCAAAACTGGTATACTACTCGACGATATCCCCTACTCGGACCGAATCTCACTGAACTCTTAGACGTCGCAAATCACCTACTTCGGCGAGTATCACTACTACAGACGAATTTTACACCAGTTTTATTGAAAAAATATTAAGGATTAAAAAATTTTTATGAAAAATGGGATGGAATATTATTGTTATCTCTGTTTTGCTGGATATCTCTACTTTTATTAAAACCGGATCATTAGTTTTTGGGATTATTAAATTATTTTTTTGGGATTATATTTAAATTAAAAATATTTGACATTTGCACAGTCTATATCTCGTGAACCTCGAAGCGCGGATTTAATCGGGTCTCTCTCGACAATGCCCAATCCTACGCTCAAAAGAATACACTATACAGACGTAAATCCGCCAAACTACAATACGAACGAAATCAATCTCTACTATCGTTATTACGTATCATTACTTCGCCTACTTCAGGCAGATACGATAGTCTCCCGTAACATCGACGAATCTCCCTTTACTCGTACGAATCTCTCTACTCGACGAAATTCTCCCTCGAACTGCGACGGGATCCCCTTTACATCAGATCGAATCTCCCTACTTCGACAGAATCTCCCTACTCCTGGATACGCAACGATATTCTCCTCTAGCTCAGTACAGTGAATCCATCCTAGTAACTCGTACACATAGCTCCTACTCGACGAATCCCTGACAATCCCTACCGACGAAGCTCCCTACTCGACGAATCCCCCTACTCGACGAATCCCCCTACTCGACGAATCCCCCTACTCGACGAATCCCCTACTCGAGACGTTAATCCCCCTACTCGACGAAATCCCCCCTACTCGACGAATCCCCCTACTCGACGAATCCCCCTACTCGACGAATCCCCTACTCGACTGACCCCTACTCGACGAAATCCCCTTCGAGATCTCTACTCGACGATCCCTACTCGCGAATCCCCCTACTCGACGAATCCCCTACTCGACGAAATCCCCTACTCGACGAATCCCCCTACTCGACGAATCCCCCTACTCGACGAATCCCCCTACTCGACGAATCCCCTACTCGCGACCTTAGAAATTCCCTACTGAGACGAAGCTCCTACTCGACCAAGTCTATACTCGACGAGCCCCTCACTCGACGAAGCCTCTACTTGACGCAGCCTCTACTCGAAGAAGTCCCTACTCATCGAAGGACCCTACTCGTCCGAAGCCCTTCTCGACGAAACCCCCACTAGCTGAATCTTACCTCGTCAAAATACTGCGTCAAATACTTGACTATCGCTCGTCAAATACCTAGCTCGTCGAATCTCCACTCGGGAATCACCGCTACGTCTGATACCCACTCGAGCGAGCTTCCCGCTTCGCAGACTATCATGCTGGTTTCCCTCCCGCCTACCCCCGTCACTCCCGCCGTCCACTCTCTCCGCCACCATCCGGCGTCGTCCGCACCCGCGTGCGCTGCTCGGTCTAATCTCGACTCCGACCCACTGCAGTTAAGAGACCACTCAGCCGTTCGCTCGACGCGACACGAACCGGACGTGCCGTGTCCTCGCCCCGCAGGCTGCGCTCGGGATGTCCCTCCCTTCGCTCTCTCTCTCTCTCGCTCTCTCTCTCTCTCTTCTCTCTCTGCTCTCTCTCTCTTCTCTGCTCCCGCTCTCTCTCTCTTCTCTCTCTCTTTCCTCGCTCTCCTCTCTCTTCCTCTCTCTCTTCTTCTCTTCCTCTCGCTCTCTCTCTCTTCCTCTCGCTCTCTTTCCTTCCTCTCGCTTCTTTCCTTCCTCTCTCTTTTTCTTCTCTCTCCTCTCTCTCTCTCTCTCTTCCTCACGCCCTCTCCCAGATGCACGCGGGACAGCGAAGCTCTATCGTTGTCCCCACCTCCCCTTCGACGCGCAGCGTCCTCCTCGCTACTTTGCAACGCCTCTCCGACTCCAGACGCATTCAAATAACTCTCGAGTGACGGCGACTGCGGTGCTAGCGGCTAAGGCGGTGCCCTCGGGTGCAGCAATTCTAGTAACAGGCGAATATATTGAGAGCGCAGAAGGTGGGGTAGAAGAAACAGGGTATGGAAACAGTTTCAGAGAAGTCATTGAGAATGACGGTTACACTTAATACAGAAGTTAAAGAAGATGAAAGAGTGGGATTAAAGAAGATATGGAAATAGTGCTGCTGCGTCAATGAGGTAAGAAAAGGGCAGAAATAGATAAATAAGAAAGAAGATGGATGATGTGCATTTAGCTAGCATTGAACCTATCAAAGCTTAAAGAAAATATGGATTTCTGTTTGCGTATAGAATAATATTTTTAGCTTGTCTTTTGTTGTATAAGATTCAATTGTTTGGAGATGGTGATGAATGCATGGACGTCTATGCGTACTTTAAGCAACGGAGAGTTGTTATTGATTTGGCAGTTTCGAATCAAGGCCAACGGACAGTAATGTCAGGAGCGACAACGCAACGAAGCGTAGCGGCTGCCGGAACGAGACGGGGTTGGGTTGATGACGACCTGGGAAGGAGGGCAGCCAAGCTCTCGCATCGTATTTATGAACGTTTAAGGCCCGCGCCGACAACACGCCTTCCTTCCAGGCGCCCGCGAGGGCGGACACCACGGAGCGCATTGTAAAGTGCCCTTTGCGCGGGCGGGGTGACAGGGAGGGGAGGGGGCTGGGCGCAAGGGCGGGGTGGTCTGAACGGTGCGGGAGGGGGGCTGAGGGGCGGGGCAAGGCCTGAGTGACACTGATGAGAGAGAGAGGTAGGCGAAGGGGTGGCCCAGAGGGAGAGGGCTTCTGCAAGGCGTGAGGGGGCCGGGAAAGACCTGGGTAACGGGGAGTGAGGGAGAGCATGAGGGAGGCCGGGGCCTGGACGAGGTGCGGGGTGGGCTGAGAGGCGGGACGTGGTGCGGGGCAAGGGCTGGAGACAGGCTGATGAGAGAGAGGAGGTAGGCGAAGGGGTGGCCCAGAGGGAGAGGGCTTCTGCAAGGCGTGAGGGGGCGGGCAAAACTGGGTAACGGGGAGTGAGGGAGAGCATGAGGGAGGCGCGGGGCCTGGCGAGGTGCGGGGTGGGCTGAGAGGCGGGGACGTGGTGGCGGGGCAAGGAGCTGAGAGACAGGCTGATGAGAGAGAGGAGGTAGGCGAAGGGGTGGCCCAGAGGGAGAGGGCTTCTGCAAGGCGTGAGGGGGGCGGGCAAATACCTGGGTCGGGGAGTGAGGAGAGCATGAGGGAGGCGCGGGGCCTGGGCGAGGTGCGGGGTGGGCTGAGGGCGGGGACTGGTGGCGGGCAAGGAGCTGAGAGACAGGCTGATGAGAGAGAGGAGGTAGGCGAAGGGGTGGCCCAGAGGGAGAGGGCTTCTGCAAGGCGTGAGGGGGGGGCAAAGCCTGGGTAACGGGGAGTGAGGGAGAGCATGAGGGAGGCGCGGGCTGGCGAGAGTGCGGGTGGGCTGAGAGGCGGGGGACGTGGGTGGCGGGCAAGGAGCTGAGAGACAGGCTGATGAGAGAGAGGGTAGGCGAAGGGGTGGCCCAGAGGGAGAGGCTTCTGCAAGGCGTGAGGGGCGGCAAGACCTGGTAACGGGGAGTGAGGGAGAGCATGAGGAGGCGCGGCCTGGCGAGTGCGGGGTGGGTGAGAGGCGGACGTGGTGGCGGAGCAGGAGCTGAGAGACGGGATGAAAGGGGGAGGAGGAGCAGCAGGACGATGAGGCTATCATGGGATGAGGATGCTAGATGGCTTGAAAGGGAAAGGAATGGTGTCGCGACGGGCGGTAGTGAAGAACAGGAATGCGGAAGAGAAGTCACAGACCATAGTCACAAAACGTAGCGCCGGGGATAGGCAGGCAAATGGTCGATTAAAGAGCCTCATCGGCGTCTTCAGATTACGCCGTTAGACATCATCTATGTGTTCCATACTTCTGCACTCGTGATTTCAAGTAGAGTATTCTGCACTCACTTTCACTTCGACAATTAATATATTTGATTTAGTTATTCCGTCTGAACATAATAACGACTGCTCTTTTTCCCCCTTGTCCTTCTGTATTTTCTGCTTCGTTAATAAATTCTATCGCAGAAATTATCAGAAATAATTTATTATTTATTTACATGTTTTCTCAGTGTTAGCTTATTACAAATTTAACCGTAGGTTATTCATTTACTCTTCTCCATACTCACCTTTAAGTATCACCAGATAAAGCCAAAACAGATTCGTTATGCATTTCTTACTTCAAATACATTTTACATAAGAAAACATGATGAGGCGTATAG
>BOPP01000010.1:14957118-14979004 GCA_017312745.1 Gryllus bimaculatus | reverse complement strand
GGGCGGGCGGGTGACAGGGAGGGAGGGGGCTGGGCGAAGGGCGGGGTGGTCTGAACGGTGCGGGAGGGGGGCTGAGGGGCGGGCAAGGGCCTGAGTGACAGGCTGATAGAGAGGAGGTAGGCGAAGGGGTGGCCCAGAGGAGAGGGCTTCTGCAAGGCGTGAGGGGGCCGGGCAAAGACCTGGGTAACGGGGAGTGAGGGAGAGCATGAGGGAGGAGCGGGGCCTGGACGAGGTGCGGGGTGGGCTGAGAGGCGGGACGTGGTAGCGGGCAAGAGCTGAGAGGACAGGCTGATGAGAGAGAGGAAGGTAGGCGAAGGGGTGGCCCAGAGGGAGAGGGCTTCTGCAAGCGTGAGGGGGCGGGCAAAGACTGGTAACGGGGAGTGAGGAGAGAGATGAAGGCGCGGGGCCTGGACGAGGTGCGGGGTGGGCTGAGAGGCGGACGTGGTGGCGGGGCAAGGAGCTGAGAGACAGGCTGATGAGAGAGAGGAGGTAGGCGAAGGGGTGGCCCAGAGGGAGAGGGCTTCTGCAAGGCGTGAGGGCGGGGCAAAGACCTGGGTAACGGGAGTGAGGAAGAGCATGAGGGAGGCGCGGGCCTGACGAGTGCGGGTGCTGAGAGGCGGGGACGCTGGTGCGGCAAGGACTGAGAGACAGGCTGATGAGAGAGAGGAGGTAGGCGAAGGGGTGGCCAGAGGGAGAGGCTTCTGCAAGCGTGAGGGGGCGGGCAAAACCTGGGTAACGGGGAGTGAGGGAGAGCATGAGGGAGCGCGGGCCTGGGCGAGTGCGGGGTGGTGAGAGGGGGGACGTGGTGGCGGGGCAAGGAGCTGAGAGACGGGGATGAAAGGGGAGGAGGAGGAGCAGGCAGGACGATGAGGCTTGATCATGGGGATGAGGATGCTAGATGGCTTGAAAGGGTAAGGAATGGTGTCGCGACGCGGTAGTGAAGAACAGGAATGCCGGAAGAGAAGTCACAGACCATAGTCACAAAACGTAGCGCCGGGGATAGGCAGGCAAATGGTCGATTAAAGAGCCTCATCGGCGTCTTCAGATTACGCCGTTAGACATCATCTATGTGTTCCATACTTCTGCACTACCGTGATTTCAAGTAGAGTATTCTGCACTCACTTTCACTTCGACAATTAATATATTTGATTTAGTTATCCGTCTGAACATAATAACGACTGCTCTTTTTCCCCCCTTGTCCTTCTGTATTTTCTGCTTCGTTAATAAATTCTATCGCAGAAATTATCAGAAATAATTATTATTATTTAACATGTTTTCTCAGTGTTAGCTTATTACAAATTTAACCGTAGGTTATTCATTTACTCTTCTCCATACTACCTTTAAGTATCACCAGATAAAGCCAAAACAGATTCGTTATGCATTTCTTACTTCAAATACATTTTACATAAGAAAACATGATGAGGCGTATAAATAACAGGACAACGAAGGATAAGGAAGGAGACGAGTCGACGTGATATGTGTCGGCGAGGAAGGATATGAGGAAGTCATTACATTAAAATGTGATAACATAACAAGCAATGGTATTATGAGACGAGAAAATGAATCGAGTAGACAGAACACGAGAGGAGCAACGCGTGGTGACAAAGAATGGTCGTATGGGAGAGGCGAGAAGACGAGGCGATGGTGAAGGTGAAGTGAAATGAGTTGATGGGGCGGGCGTGGCGCAGGTGCGGCGCAGGTGGAGCCCGTGGAAGGTTCTGCGCGCGCACGAATGTGTTTGCGCAGTGCAGCGGCTCCTCTCCCCCGGCGCCGGGCCGCAGCCCCTGCCGTCTGCGCCCGGGCCTCGCCCACACAATGGGCGGGTCAATTTGCCAATCCTCTCACTTGGCGCCCGGGATCAATGGAGATAAATAACTGAAGGCGGACGCTCTCCCGGTTGGAGGCAATGAATCTTGGCAGCCCGGAAGGATGTTCTGGACATGATCGCGGTATGACATCCAAAAATATTCACAGCCATGCACAAGACACTGTCTACGACTCTCGGAAACAGCCAAGATTTGAGGTAAATATCGACTCAGCGAACTCTTATACTTGCATCACACTAACTGTATGTATCGGAGTTATTTAAAAAAATACATTCACGTAATATGTGGAAAAGCAATAGAATACAGCAAACTAACTTTCAGGTCATCTTAAACAATGTATTTATTACTATCCGTACAAAAAGTTTAAAGAAATAATTTTGAGCAGTTTTTGAAAAAATGGCGTTTGAGCGTTGTGGAAATGTGGAAATTTGTGCCCATTTTTACAGAACTTTTTTTTGACTCTTCGAGAAACTTTATAAGACATTATTCAAAGCACATGTAGTCTTCATTGCAATAATGTGAACAAATTGCCTCAAATGTAAATATTAACGCCATGACAGATAAGTAAAAAAATATATTTTACTTCATTCTTGCAAGAAATTTTAAGGAAGAATTTGGAGCACAGTTTGAGATAATGTTGAAAATTTCGCAGGGTCTTCTTGTCAAGTAACCCAATCTTAAAAGGAAGTTATTCAAAATAGCGAGTTTGAAAGCGAGCCAGATTGACCGGGGAATAACCATCTTGTAAAATTCTATGAATAGTTTATGCGCTAGAGATGTTCACAGACAGGACGGACAGACAAGAGACAGTTTAAAAAGAAACATATTTTTTCAATGCGACCACAAACCTCGTGTTTCCGTTGAAATATCGAAATCGGTTTTCCGCGGCTTTACATAACTTTCTCTTTACTGCTTATATTACTCTGTATTCACGTACGTGTATGAAAAAGCAAAAGAGAAATCTTTAGGTAAATAATATGACATCTGATATACAAACACATTCTCACCATAATTTTAAACGAGAAGTAAAATATCTTCATTTCACAAACTTAACTTATCTTTTTGTTTCTTTACCATCACATAAAGATTTGCAGAAATAACAATTGGTGCACTCGGGATACAATGCGTTGCGCTTTCATTTTCCAAATATCATTCCGGGGATATTGCTTCCTTGAGAACTATTTACGTTACAGCCACAAACGTACCTTGCGGCATAGAACTCCATCGCACTCCGCCACAAGCACTAACTTTTTCCCTTCCGAGGTGATCTCCTTAGCCGCGCTCGGCGCGCTTCTATCCGGCGCGAACCTCATCGCCACTACGACTTCCTCCGTGACTGAGCGAGCGCCGTTGCGGCACTAATGGTCCCTCGTTACTGCAGTAGGAACGTAGGAGAGCGAGCGAGGTGGAGAGCGGAGCAAAGGGAGGGCGGGGCGTTGGCGGGCGCCTGGAGACGAACCACAGCCCCTGCAACGGAACGCCGTGTCTTCCTCTCCCTCCGCTGCGGTCACCCCGGCGAACACCTCAACAGCGTCTTGTGCGATTCCGTGATCTTCAAGGAGCCGCGTGGCACCTCGTCGTCCGGTGGCATGCCATCACGCGCTGGAGATTGAGGTCTTCTTGTGTTCCGCACCTCTGCCGGTAATGAACGTGTCTGGCTTTGCGTAATCCGTTGCTGGGAGAGCATTGCCCTGTGTTGCGTTGCCTAGCACTGCTTCAGTATTGTCTAAAACAGTCTAATTTTATATAATATTGCTAACATAGCTTAGAATTGACCAGCATTACTTAATTACTGCGTACCGTTTACCAGCAATGCTTGTCAGTCTTCAATTGCTATGTCTTGAAAAGCTTCTCTATGCTTTAAAACAATATTGACTAGACCTTTTTAATTGCTCTCAAATGTTACAAGATTTAAACATAAATTAAGCATCACGTCATTACTTTTGTTGTTTCTGAATCTACTTCGTTTTGCTGTTAGTGTTGCAATCAAAACAGTGAAAATGTGATACGATGTTCCAATATATACTCGAGTATGTAAACATGTTCCTAGTTATGTCTCTACTACGGTCAAGATATTCCTCCAGATTCAACATTCCCAGCATCTTCCTTATGTTTTTATATGACGAATCGCCAATTCTAATCATTATATCAATAATTGATATTTAATATTTTCTAGTGATTTCTGGCGTTTATTCAATTTGTATTTAAACAGCGCCTCACAATTTATATTTTAGTTTCTCTCGGTTACGGTTGATTCGAATACTTTGCCTTCCCATACTACACTATAGTATCCTTTGTTCTAAGGAAGTTTTGCTTAAGCTTCTTTGCTCGCCATGACCTTTCCAAGCAGCCTCCCATTTCCTGTATCTATATGCTCTATCTACACTTCTTTTCGAGACCCATCGACACTGTCACGATTCGTTCCTGCCGTCTTCATCATCTCACATCTACTAACGCATCCGTAGCAACCACCAACATCTGTAACATCGCCACCACTGTAATCGCATCTTTATCACCGTCCCCACGACCGCTATCTCCAACTACCGGCATCCCAGATTTCGTCAGCACTGACGTCTCTGTAGTCATCCAAACTACCGTACCACTACCGTTTCCGCCCCCATTGCTACCCCCATTTCCACCACTCTTTCGCTACCGATACCATTATAGTTCTCGCCACCGTTCCTACCACTATTCCCACCATCCTTCCCACCAATGTTTCCACCATCGTTCCCACCACCATTCCCGCCACCGTTCTCGCACCGTCCTCGTACCGTTCCCGCACCGTTTCCGCTGCCGTTTCCGCCACCGTTTCGTCACGAATTCCGCATCATTTCCGCCAGCGTTCCCATTACCATTCCCGACATCATTCCCATCACCGTTCCCACTACTATTTCCGCCACTGATCTTGCCATCGTTCTGGTCACTGTTCCCACCAGCGATTCCGCCACCATTCCCACCAGTGATCCCTTCTCCCTTCCTACCACCGTTTCCCCTGCCGTTTCCATCACCGTTCCCTCCACCGTTTCCGCTGCCATTCCCGCCACCGTTTCGCCACGAATTTCACACCAGTCCCACTACCGTTTCTATTACCATTTCCGACATCGTTCCCATCACCGTTCCCGCTACTATTTCCGCAACTGGTCTTGCCACCGTTCTCGCTTCTGTTCCCACCAGCATTTCCATCACCGTTCCCGCCTCTAATCCCTTCATCGTTCCTATCACCGTTCTCGCCACCGTTCCTGAGACCGACGTCGCCGCCGCCGCCGCCGCCGCCGCTGCCGCCAGCCGTTCCGCGCACGCCGCCGCAGCACCGCGCAGCTGTTGCGAACCGCCTAACGCGACTCGGGCGCCAACTTCTCCGTAACTTTTATCGCGTCTATAATAAACTCTTCCCTTAAATTTACTACTGGAGTTCGGAACGATACAGCTTCAAGATATTTTCACTCTATATTAAGGTTCATCCCCATAGTGAACTTTGTTACTTGTAAGCTTCGGCAGTCGACGAGTTATTGTATTAACTAAAATTAGTCCCAGATCTAACAGGAGTAAACTACTCGAACAACACGAAACAAGGGAAGATGAAGAGGAAGAAGTAGAAAGAGGAGGAGGACGAGGAGGTGGAGGCTGTCGGCGGAGGCGCGCCTAGCGGGTGGCGAAGGAACTTACCCCGCAGGCGAGACCCCACCAGAAGCTCCGTGGAAGACTCAGCGCTGAGGCTGCGTCGGCGAAAGCGGCAGGCAGGGTTCCAGAAAAGGGGTGGGGGTGTTCGTCGACGCTGCGGCAGGGGAGAAGAAAGGGCTGCACGAGGATGGGGAGCGGAGGGGTGGGGACGCGCAAGTCAGAAGAACGGTGAGGATGCGAGTTCGAGAACTACGGCCAACCCAACCTAATGGACAACGCAGCAAACTCTCAACAACTTGCTACCTAAGTCAGCAGCTTTTCTCTGCAGCTATGCAATACAATGGTATAAGCCCAGGCATTTAGGACTCTACACCCCTTTCAAACATGAAGAGCTCGTCTAGAGACGCACGAGCGGAGGGCGGGGCGGCGTGGCGGCGGGGGCGGCGGGGGCGGCGGGGCGGCGGGGCGGGCCGCGGGCGGCGGCGGCGGACGCGGCGGGATCCTCGGAGCTGCTGCAGCAACAGCGCTGTATTATCCCTCTCTTTCCTCACCGCGTTGAATGTAAGTTGGACCCAAGTTAAAATTGGATCCAAAGAACGAAAGAAAAGGAGGTCGAACGGGGGCAGGAAAGGAAGCCAGGAAAGAAAGAACCGAGGTGCGGAAAAACAGAAAGGAAAAGACAGAAAAAAAACACCAGCGGCATCTAGATTTTTGAGAGAGACCCCATGCAGAATGGGATGCACAATAACAGAGCATTGTAAATATAAGTTGCGTTATTCTATCTGGACGCTCCGTGGCAGTGGTGGCGGCGGCGGCGAGGCGCGAAGCGACGTCTTGGGCGCGCGCGCAGTTGAGATATGCGCCTCCAGAGTCTCCGCGTTCGCGGTCAGCGGGATCACGCTTTGCTTTGCGTTTGCGGCGATCAATGTCCCCGCACTTCCTCAGTCAAAAGCGTCAAGAGTGTGTTGATGCAATTCATAAGCACAAGGATCTTTGAATTTGCTTAGCAACGATAAAAATTAGAATTAATCGAGAAAAATACTTATCGGAACACGAGACAAATGAAATCAAGGTTCATAAGGAATGTAATAAGCTCGTGATTGATAAGCAAAGTAAGGATGGATGTTATAAACATGTTTTATTTTAACTAAAAAAATAATATCTGTTCCTTTAATCTGATAATCAGTCATTTTAATTTTTCATGTGAGAGCACAAAAAAAATGATTTGTAAAACAAAATTCTTCAAAATGACACTAACCATGTAGGAAAGTAATGTTTAAAACTATTATTTTTTAAACATAAATGACATAATTGTTTTTATAATGAATTCTCGATACATTTGTCTCGAAGACAATGCATTTTAAGAGAAAATGAATCATCAATGTTAAATGTACTATACAAACTGCGAAATTAAATAAACTAAATTACATGACAAGCATCATAGAAAAGCTTAATTTTAAAATTACATTGAAGTTAAATAAAGTGTTTCTGACATGTGGCCTCACTATGATTTTCGGAGAATGACATCTGTATTTTTTCTCTGCAACAATGCATACTGTATTCATCAGTTAGAAATCTACAATTAATGTGAAAATTCTTCAAACAACCATTGGTTCGACACTGCATGATATTTGAAATTTCACTGAGTTCACCCTCTTGTATAATCCATATACGAGAAAATTTTAATAATTCATTTCCAGAAACGTTTAGAATACATTGCCAAGCGAAATAACATCCACAAACGTAAATGGAATTTCCCTGTATCACATAATACTTCGTGAAACGAACAGAACTAGAAGTAACATTCATAATACAACACGAAACACAGCCAATTCCCTTTCGAAAACCAATTTGCTAAACGGAAACCCAATCGCCGGAAACCTCTCCGGGGCCTGGGCGCCGCGCAAGCAGCGGTTTTCATTTCAGGGCTAGTCCTCACGTCCCGCCCCTCGTGGGGCGGAACGAGCCAGCCCGAGGAGGGCAAAGGCGGAGGGGGAAGAGGCTGAGGGGGGAGATGGGATGTGGAGACGGTGACGTCTTGGAGCGATCGAGGTACCAAGTGGGGAATGTGCGATGATGCATGGGGGAAAATGTGGGTTTTACTACAAAATTTAGTAATGTCATGAACTTAGCATGTGAATTAGTGGTAAAACATCTTTTACGGATAGCGATGAACGATAATCGGAAGTGATAAAATAAAGAGAGGTTAAGTAGGTTGGTGTGTATTTAATTAGAAGATTTGGTTTACAAATGACTAGAAAAATGAAAAATATGATTTTGAAGATATAGAATTGTCAATATGCAAGATAAAAGATTTATCTTAAAAGTTACTGTCCAAGAAAGATAGCAGAAATCAATTTCTTTTCATATGTGAAAAATGTAACCACAAGTTATTGGTTGGCTCAGAATTGTGAGGATGGCCAAGTGGGAAGAATATGCGTACTTGCAGGAAAGAAAGAGACAAGTGGTTGGAAAGGTGGATTATTGCACTGTGTGAGTGTTTGAGGTAGATGTGTTGGTAGATAGGTAAGTGGATTGGTAGATACACGTGTTGGTTGGTAGGAAGGTAAGTGTATTGGTAGGAAGGTGAATTGGTAGGTATAGTGGTTGGCCTGCAGCCTCATTAGCGCAAAGTATCGTAGCTGGAAAAATGGGTGGTTCGTTGAGAAGGTGAACACATCGTCGCTAGGCTACCGAACGCGGGAAAAAGAGCGTGCGTTTTAACCAGCCCCACAGAAACGCAGGCGAGTAGAAAGATGGCGAGTAGAAGGGCAGCCTCACAGGAGGGTGTGCCCGGCGGCGGGCGGCACGCTCCAACACGCCTAAATCGATCCGTGACCCGTTAATTCTCGCGCCCCAGCGGCTCCGAACAAAAATAAAATTTTACGCGCGCACCGCCAGCATGGAGGGCGGGGCGGGGTAGGGTCGCGGCGGGGCGAGCTGGGCGGACGGATGGGCGGAGGCTGGCGGAGGGGGCACCGAGGCGAAGGAGAGAGTGGGGAGGGAGGGGGCGAGGGGGAGGTCCGCCGCTGGCTCCCATGTAAAATCGCGGGCTCATATCCAGACGGCGTGCGCCGGCCCCTCCCGCCCCGCCCCGCCCCTCCCCCAGCCCCGCTTGCCAAAGCCGCCGCTCCGACACCGCCCCCTTGCATTATTGAACACGGCCGCGGAGCAGGAGGCAGTGGCAGACACGGAGGAGACACGCAGGGGGCGGGGCGTGGGCGGCGGTAGGGAGGCGGCCGTGACTAGGGCATTACAAACGCGCCGATTCGTGTTCCTCGGGTCAGTTGACAAGATCGGTGTGTACAACAGAAATTGTAGAGGAGTTGGGGGAGGACGATATGGAAATTGAGAGGGAGGGTGGATTCATATTTATGTCAATCCGAGAAAGTTTGTTCGCAATGCATGTATTACAAAAATGACGAAACTGAAGATTCAAATGTGATGAAAGGAAAATATTACATTACCTGCAAGCCAAGCAGAGTACTGACAGTGGAATCCTATTCTAAAAGAAGAGGTAAAGGTGAAAATCAATCCATGAGGGAAAGTAAAATACGGGTCAGCCATTCAGGAGTAAAGTGGGGGGTGGGGTGAGCAGGTAATTTAGAGGTGTTAGAGTAAATATTAAGGCTGCCATTGAAAACTCATCGACAGAACCCTTGTTGGGAAAGCCTTTGATTCCCAGGATGACTGTTGCGTTCAGCAGGAGCAGCAGGCGGATGTTGGAGGTTGCAGGGGAGAGGACGTAGAGGGAAGGGGTAGGTGGGTGGGGACGTTGGGGAGGATGTGGAAGGGCGAAGCGGGCCGCACTCACTTCGGATCGTAAAAACAAAGTGACTGCCGGCCCGCAATCAGTTGGGGCCGTAAAGGCAGAACGGAGTGGGCGGTGGGCGGGCAGCACGAGTGAGCGAACACCTTGGGGCGAAGGTAAGCGGTGGAGCAGTGGTGGGACAGTGGAGGGGCGGTGGGAGGGGCTCCCAGGTGTCACTGAACCAGAACGGCGTGAGACGACAGCTGGTCTGAGATTGGGTCCACCGACCGATAGTGGGGTTTCCAAGGGCGATTGCCAGGCGTAGATAAAGGAAGTTGCTGTGAAAGCTCTAATACTTTTTGTTAATAGAATGAATAATTTATTAGTGATTCCGGGCGAGTCACCTAATAAGATCATTTGTTTGTCAAGTATATTGCATGCGGTTTTCTCGAGACATGGCAGTCATCTTTCTCGCTGGATGGTAAGATCCGGTGCTGAACTACACATTGGCTAGCGGGGTTTTCCCCAACCACGTATCTCCAAACAGCGGAGTACCGCCACAGTCAGGGAAAGCTCTTATAACTTAAGTCCCGTACGGTCGTACAGCGTGTGTGGTAGTGTAGAGCATGTAAGTGTAAGTGTATGTGTATGGGGTAAGGACCGGATAAGAATGGGGAAGGAAAAATTGCGCGCGGTCCGTGGCCCGTTGGTTAGAGTACTGCTCCGGCATTCACCTGATGTTGATCGGAGAAACCACGAAGAAGTACTGATCACAGCAGCCGGCCGCTAGAATCCTCCTGAATTCGATCTAGCTCCCTAGGTGTTTATAATTTCTTGCTACCGTCAGGATTTGAACTTCACGACCTCCCGATCAGCAGCAATAATTATCTGTTAATATCTCGTTATTTAGCACTCACTGAGAACATTTGTTTTATATTAGATCTTATTTCTCTAGTAAATGTAGAAATTACATTCTAGTCGTGCCAGTACAAATATATTAATGCCTCATATGTTTTAATCTACGAAATGTTATTTTCAGTAATGGTTGTATTTGGTTTCCAAGCCGTAAATAAAGAGCATTTTTTCTGTGTATCAATAGTATAAAAAGAACTTGAAATGAAATGAAAATAAATGAAAAGAGCTTGTGACTTGGAAGGAAGTTTACTAAATATTACCGTAATCGTTATCAGATGGAAGTTAAGAATTCCAAGACAAATTATAAACTGGCAATACACTGGTCATATCTTTGATGAAATATTCAATTACGCTTTCCAATGACTGGCTCAAAAATTTAAGAATAAAATTTCACGTTTTCGTTTCAAATTTTCATATTTTTGTTCACTTACTTTAAGGAATGTGTTAAAGTTTTCAATTTGTTTATGGCAACTCTACACATTACACAGATTCAATACTATGTTCGGAATATTGCGCTTTTCCTAAACGCTTTAATATTGACATACTTTCAGGATTACTTCACATCTCTTTAATTTGAAAATCAATTTAGTAGTTTGATGTCACGATATCCATCTCAAGCTATAAACTATTTTCCTAAGTTCCTCCTTCATCAGTAACGTACGCCCCTCTTCAAAGAGAACAGCACATTTTCGGAGAGTCTAGGAATGGGAGATGACGCGACGAGGAAACCTAAAAAGAAGCTACAAAAATCGCCGCCGCACAAAGAAAAAGATGAGGCCATTAAGATAGAGTCGACGAGGTCTGCTGACCAAAGATACATTTTCCTTGCGTCCTCCGAGAGAAGACGCTAGCAAGACCCAAGGTCGGTTCTTAATTTCCGAGAGAACAAGCAAGTCCAGAAAGCGACCACTACAAGAGAGAGAAGAAGAAATACTGACCCAATGGAGAGGGGAAAAAGTATCAGCGATATCGGCAGAAATGTAGTATACAAGAAGAAGTTAACGATAACGTAGAATAAAACAAAGGAAGACACAGTGAAACGTAAGGGAAAGTAAAATGCATGTGGTATTTTTTAACTGGCAGTTTGCCCAACTATGTGAGTACATTATCGTTTTTCTCTGTGCAAACTTACTCGAAATCTCTTTTAACGAGGAAGAATCGACATTTTCCCTTTCTAGTAAGAATTCTTATGATGTCAATATATAAACACCCACAATTTTTGAACTTGTTGGTTTAGTTCGAAAGTTTGGTGAAGGGTTTTAGCAACCTTTGTGTGTGTGTGTGTGTGTTGGGGGGGGGGGAGGCGGTAATGGAATTTGGTGGAAAATACTCGTAAATAGTGGCGAAATAAAATTGTATTCGTTGATTGATTGATTAGGGAATCCGGACGGGTCAAATATTAAACGTTATTAATCCCGTATGTACAGTGCACGTTTCTCTTTCGGGAGGTGACGATCTTTCCCGTTAAATGGAGATATTCGACTATAACTCTCCACAATACCACAGTACCACCTTTTACCCCAGTCCCCAGTCCTCCTTCCAATCGTCTTACCTATTAAAATTCGAGTGTCAAGAAGATCAGGATATATTGCTTATGAGAGTAAGGTCTGCATCGTGAGCACAGTACCCCGGTTCGCTTCCTACAACCTGGGTGTATGAGCATTGTTTGGTTTGACGATTTAAAAAGGTAGGGGCTTGAGGAATACGAGTTTACGAGCCATGTCGGTGCGATGAAATGAGAGTCAGGGAGATTATAAGGTGTACGGACATAGAGAGATATAGCCACGCCAGTCTGGGCCACGCCACGCCACGGGACTGGTGTTTGTTTGTTTAAAATGTTTAAAGAGTTTAATAGAAAAACCTAGCTTTTTCTCCCGAAAAATCTAGATCCTTGTTAGTACGTCATAAATAAAAATCGTTTTTAGTATATTTTAACTGTGATGCTCATACAGGAAATTGAAAACATCGAGGGTATAAATTACTACAACATATCCCTCAAAGCGATCATTCGATGAATGTATAATTTGGTTTACGGGAATGTAATTTTTAACATTTCATGTTGAGAAAAAACAATTTCATAATTTAAAACGAAGTAATATAATTTTTTTCTAAAATTGTCTCATGAATTGTTTTATTTTCATGATACTAACTACATTTTATTATCTCATAATTATCTCACAACATTCTAAATATAAACTCGTAAGACAGTGTACGGAACATTTTATTTTATGAACGTCCGTTTGGTTTACAAGTCACCACTGTGGAGAGGAACTATGCAGTGCCTTAGAAAAACTTCATAGCATAGCTGATCGTTAACGCAGAGAATTGCAATTAATATAACTTGTAGATAAGGAAAACGAAGTTAGTAATCTCTTATACAGACAACCGCAGTGTAACTAAACCATTTCCGCACGCCCTGTAGGGCAATGTAAAATAAACCCACGACAAACACCCGGCGGGTGCTGTACTGAACCGGAAACCCAGAAGCTTTTACATTGCCGACATCAAAATAATTTCATGTAGATGGGCGCACTTATTGTACCGAAGCGAGCGCTCTGCGCCCACAATTACCCCCCTCCCAAAAAAACAACAACAAAAAACACGCCCCCCTTTCCTCCACTGTTTTAAATATATCCATTTACGCGTTGGAATTGCTTAGTGCGTTCGACTCAATTTCGCCAACCTGTCAGAGCCCCCGAACCGGCGTGACATGTACAGTCATAAAATTGCAACTTACAATTAAATCCGGTTTTAATACGCGCTAATGACAGTCACGCGCACAAAGAGCGCCCGAGCAAACCTTCGTACGAACGCTATTGATAATGCCACGGAGGTCTGATGGATAGACCAATTTTCCCTTCCGTAGAATGTGGTTCAAACTCGATGTGTGTATTCAGTATGTATATTGATTACACATTACACAAGTAGAGTTTTGAAATAGAATGCCTAGAATTTAGTCATTTTCTGAGAAAATCAAATTTGAAATCTTCTTGGAAACGGTGCAAAACGCAATACCTCATTTTTTTCGAAAAATCTCGTTCCATTCGTTTGATTAAAAGTTACAACGCAAATGAAAATGAGGTTTCAGTTTACGCGAGTCTAAATTATAGAGAAGTGGTTGTGCGGTAACGCGTTAAAAGCTCATATTACGTCAGTGTGATTGTCTACCGAAAGGTATTCATCCTCCTCTGCGATCTCTTCCGATTGCCCTCGTCAGAGTAATGCGTGCTTCCCTGGGAGAGCCTCCACGCGAACACATGCTGCTCCAGCGGCAAGTCCCACGAGACGCTCGGCTCGCCAGTGAGATAACGCGCAGGAAATTAAATGTTTGTCATGTAAAAGGGCTCCGGCTCGCATGCAAAACGTTACTCGTACTCCTCCGCTCCGGGAGGGGCTACCGGAACTGCGTCGCTATCAGATCCGGATTAACGGTAAGTCCGGGGACGACACAGTTCACTGGGAAAGAGGATTTATGAAATGTCAACAGCGTATTTTGAGTATGAAGAGCGTCAAACTAGTTTAAATACTGTACGCACGCGGCCGGAACGAAATTCAGGAAAACATGCGGACATCTACGAAACAGGATAAACACGTATACTGAGAGAATACAATTTTTAAACTAGAAATTACTTTCTCGTATTCTTAATACGTATTACAGAGTAAGTTATGTAATTCTGACGATAAAAAAAGCATTTTTTTCACAGTAAAAACTGTATTGCCGGAAACTGGTAAGGCATATTTTCCGTTTTTTTTCATTTTAATTCAAAACCTTATCCACGATTAGATTGTCCTGGATAACAAAAAGTTGGTTTGCAGAAAAACGTCTGTCTGTCCGTCCGTCCTTTCATCTGCATTCCTCATCATTTTTCTGTGTGTATGTCTGTAAACAACGTTAACGGATAAACGCAAGCAGAATTTCACAAAAATTGACCATCAGAAAGTCGAATTTGTGTTGTCGCGGTTTCTTGAATTTTTAAAAACCGATGTTTTAATTTTAAGTTATTTTACGGACACCTCCAAAAAGCATTTTTTTTATTTTTCTCAAAAATGACTTAAACAATCGAAGCCGAAAAAACGCTAAGCAACGACGCAGGTCTCAGCTTCATTGAAATATCTTAAAATCTTTCCGAAAATTGCAAAAGATCATTTTTTTTCAACGTTTTCTTCTGTTCTACAACATTGGATCTTTAAATGAGAAAATCTACATTTTTTTAAAAAAAATATGAAATGTTTATGGGTATGTGAGAAGTAAAGACAATTTTAAAAATACGATTTTTTTTCAAAACCGGTTCTAAATTTTTGCTTTAACCTTTTCCACATGCACTGAATAACATGATATAACCCCATATTGATGTATTCTTGATTTTTTTTTCAAAAATTACAGAAATGTAACTTTTGTTATGTATGATTCACGTTGTCACAATATGGGAATATTTTTATACATGATTGAATTTGTGAATACAAGTGCTGTGTTTCTGAAGAAGTTTGTTGTAAACTCAAAACGTTTCTGTGAAAAAGAGTATATTCTTATGGTGACTTAAATGTGGAAAAAATTCCCAAACATTAATCGCATTGTGACAAATTATGATATTTTTTATTTAAATAATTTTCGACATCAGTAGCCGTGTTCAAATCCATACTTAGTTTAAGCTTCTTTCACTTGTATTATTGCCCAGAAAAATTAAAATCTAGTAGATCAATTGGCGAACGGCTATCGACATACAAGAGTTTTTTAAATAACTCCCTTGAATGTAACTGTCACACATTTTCTGCTAAACGAGCAATTGATTTACAAGCAAAATCTGCGTGGGGCGTGGTCGAAACAGTCAGTCACACGCAGATGGAGTAACGAGGGAGTCACAAGTGTCCCTCGGACGTGGAGGTTGGCCTCCAGTCGACCCTCCCGCCCCCGTACCACCCTCAACCACAGAATCCTCACCGAAACCATCCAGCCATCACCCACGCTTGCAACAATCTGCACGTTCACAGCCACGTAAGCAATAAAGATGACGAGAGTGATGGCGTCAGCAAGGAGGATGAAATGGGTGAAGAGGGAGGAGGAGGAGGGCAAATGTGGAGGAAGAGGGGATCAGTAGGGTTTGGAGAAGGGGAAAATCATCAGTTGGAGGTGGTTCGGGAGGTGGAGGATGGGAAAGATGTGGGTGGCATAGTATGAGTAAAGAAGGAAAGGGGGGAATTCATGCATGGGTGGATGGAGCGATAACACCCATACCTTGGTGAGGTCCATGGGAGGGGCGGCGAAAGTGGATGAGAAAGAAAAACAGGGCGTATGGAATTGAAGTCTGAAGCAGTGGGAAGGTTGGTGAAGATGGACGCTGGAAAGGAGCTGCGGCGAGAAGCAGGGCGGGTGGCTGGGAAGTGGGGTGGTCAGATGCAGCGGTTGGAGCAGTGGTGAGGCCAGGGGTGGTGCAGGGCAGTGCAGTTCGCGTAGTAGTGGTAAGGGCGTCGATTGGGTGGAAGTGGGGCGTGCGTTAGGAATGGTAGCGGCGGTACGGGCAGTGTCGGGGTTTGTGAGATGGTGGGTAGTGGTGGTGGTGAGGGGTAGGGCAGTGCAGTGGTGGATTAGGAGTGGAGGGTAGAGGCGATCACGTGGTACGAGCAGAGGGCGGGGCAGGTACACTGGCGTTGGTGGTGTTAGGCGACGGGGGCGGGGGCGGTGGCAGGCGCTCGTGGCGGGGGGCCTTGGTCGTGAAAGGATACGCGAGCAAGAGTGTATGACGGGGAAGGGTTTGGGCGAGCGGAGCACAGAGACACGCCGAGAGGGAGGCGTAAACAAGCTCTTGGGTTGCCGCAGGCCAGGAAAAGAGATGGGCGGGTCGGCGGTCCCCGCAGATGGGATCTAAAACCATTCGAGACCAAAGCCCGACGAGTAGCGCCACAGAAGAGGGTGACTGAGATGAGGTTGTGTGGGGGATGGGAGGAATATATGCAAGTAGAGTGAATGGGTTCGCAAAAGTCCACAGCAACAAACATGCAAAGAAGTATGAAAGGAATTTCAAAGGCGGGGAAAATTGCAGAGAGGGTGGGTACATAGATGATGAGGCAATCCTCAATGATAAATATATGTAAAAACTACGTAAATTATTATCTGTGACTGCCACAAAAATGATGAAGTAAATAAAGCTTAATGGAAGAAGAAACATGTTATAAAAAAAAGGTTTAATATGAAACTAATTTAATGAACGAAGATTTAGGTCCTGAACAGAAATTTTGAAGGCTGAAATACGATAAAGTTTTGTATACATTGGTGAGACAAACGGGTAATTACTTCTTCAACTAGTATGCTGCCACGAAATCGATAGTTCAGAACGTATCAGAAAAAAAATGGCAACAATTTCTTGGACATGACGAGAGAAGAATGGAGACATAAGGGCAGAGATGGAAAACAAATTCATAGTGAGTGTTTAACCGAGCAAGTTTTAACCCAGATTCGTGAGAAAAAATGTGGTATGAGAGAAAACTATTATTTTAAATGTAAGATTTAATAGAAAAACACACAACATGAAAAGCCACGGAAAGTGAGTGGATGTTTGAATAAAATGAAAAAAAAACCACAGACCATGAGTAAACAATGTTAAAAAAAGAGAGAAAATTCTGATCAGACATGAATTTTTTTAACTCAATGAATGTAGTATGCCCTGAAAGAACTCCAACAGAAATGGAAATTGACAAACACGCGGTAGACCAAACACTGACAGGGTAATCTTCAGAAGAAAAAAATCCAGAAAATAACCTACTAAGCAGGAAATAAATTCGTGAGAAAGAAGTTGACTAATCAAAATGAAAAATTGTCAAGAAAATATATAGAAAATTTGTCGAGTACGTTCATAATACAGTATAAAATGATGGAAACAAGAGGTAATACTCGAGGAAAAGGTTCAGACTAGAAAAGCAAAGGTGAACATAATCGCAAAAAAGTGAGCAGGAGAAGTTGAGTAGTAGAACTTTCGTATGAGATAATTGGACCAAGAAGCTGTAGCTCAAAGAAACAAACCAAATTAGAGAAAAGATTATTTAAGATAAAAATATAATATTTAAAAGGAGAAACGCAAACAGAGAGATTTCCAAATACGTAATAGTGTATAATATAAAAAAAACACGTAAACAATCTGTTTTTGAAAGAAAATTTTAAAATTATTCAATGAGAATAAGACTGCTTTCCTGATGTTTTTTATAGAAATGGGGTAAAACGCCTACTTTTTTCGACATTCATTTACACAATACATTTTATTTAAAATCACTAAAAATTTGGTTTACAAATTTCATTTTACAACTTGAAAGGGAATTTCTTTCAAGCGTGAGTGTAATCTAGAATATTGGAATAGTATTTCATGTGTACCTTGGATGGTGCTGAAGTACAGACATTATTTTGTATTTGTTAGAGAACAAATGAACTAAATAACACTGATTTTTTACCTCTATACCTTCTATATTTGATCAATAAATCTGTCTTTGTAACATTTCGTTTTTTTTCTAAATTTTTAACTCTAATCAAGAAATACTCTGCTATCGCAAAGTATCCACTAATTGACTTTTTTCAATTCGTTGTTTGTTTTTAAGATTATCGGGCTGTGGCGTTGCCCCAAATAGTAAACGGTTATGCCATAAAATTCTGTAGAGGACGCCAAAAAGAAGAAGAAGAAGAAGAAGAGAGAAGAGATTGATAAACGAGAAGCAAGTGAGAAGAGCAGGGGGGCTCCGTGAGCAACGTGAAAGCGGCGAGTGCAGGCAGGCAGGCAGAGAGCAGGCAGCTCGCACGAGCCGTTTGGCGGCGCGGCGGGCGGGGGCGGCAGGGCGAAGGGGCGGCGGCGGGCGGGCGGGGCGGGCGGCGGGGCGCGCGGGCGGGGCGGGGCGCGGGGCTGCGGCGACGGCTCTCTCTCCAGTGGCGTACGCGCGGCATTCAGCGCGCTCCCGTGAATAAATTCTCGCCCGCGAAGGAACGAGCCTGCGCTCATGGAACGAAACCTCATACATCACCGGCCTTCCCCGCGCACTCTCAGGCGCAGCCCGCGTCGCTGCTGCCTCCCGGCCCCGCCCCAGCGCCGGGGAAAAACTACGTCCATGGATCAGCCCCACGCTCCGCCTAGGCTCTTTGCCCGCATTCCGCCCGCGCCCCCGCCCCCCCTCCCCGCACGCACCCTTCCTCCACCTTTCACGCCACTGCCCGCCCCTCCCCGCTCCTCCCTCAGCGCTCCCGGCCTGCTCTGCACCCGCCGGCACCGCCCGCCCTCCGCCCCCCCTCCGACTCCGCCGCCCTCCCCTCCGCGCTCCACTCACCGCCCGACGCCGCACCACCCGACCCCCTACTCACTGGCTCCCACCTAGCCGACCGCTCCCTGTACCTCCACGCCTCCCTAATCGGCCGTCATGCAACTCCCGCTCCCCACAACTCCGCCGCCTCGCCGCCGCCGCCTCCCTCCGCACTCCGCCTCACACTCGCCGCCACCGCGTGCGCCACCCACCCGCCTCCCTCCATCCGCCCCAGCTCCCCCGACTCCCACACTTCGCGCCTCCTTCCGCACTCCGCTGCCCCAAACCCCACTCCGCCGCCACCCGATCCCCGACGCTCCACGACTCGCCGCCTACACTCCGCCGCCTACCTCCCGACTGCGCCCTCCACCCTCGACTCGCGCGCGCGCCTCCTGCCACCTCCCTCCGACCTCCGCCGCCTCCACCTCCGACTCCGCGCGCCTCCACCTACGAACTGGCTCCCGACCCGCCGCCTCCACCTCCCGACTCCCGCCCGCCTCACCCCGACCCCTGCCACTCCGACTCCCGCCCACCTCCCACCTCAACTCCCCGCCGCTCACCTCCGAGCTCCGATTCGCCTCCACCTCCGCTCCGCCGCTCCACCTCGACCCACCGCCCACTCCGACTCCGCGCCTTTCCACCTCCGATCGCCCTCCCCGCTCCCGCCATCACACACGCTCCGACGCTACACTCCCGCCGCCGCTCCACCTACTGCCGCTCTTCAACCTCACTCGCCGCCCCTCCCGACTGGCCTACCTCGACTCCCCCTACCGCGCTGCCCTCCACCCTCCGGACTCCGCCGCCTCCACCTCCGACTCCGCCGCCTCCACCCACTCCCGCCTCACCTCCCGCACGCCGCCATACCTCCGACATACCGCCGCACTCCACCTTCGGCCTCACCCGCCTCACTCCGACCTCGCTCCATCCGGAACTCGCGCCGTAGATCCACGTGGGCTGGCGGAGGGACTGAGAATGCCATGCAAGTGGATCTCGATCTGAAACGCAGCGACAGGCTGCTCGAACTCCCACGAAGCTTGCCACTGCACTGCCCTTCGCTGTGTCTTTCTCGAGGAGCTCAACTTTCCACGATCCTCAACTGCACTCGTTAGTAGTGGAGACAGCTTTATTTACGCGGGTGACTTCCCCCTGTGGGTTCCTCACTCCACCCCACAGCCATCATCTACACCGCACATTTCTACCTCCCGGTTCTTACCTAACCGGACCTTTTCCCCCTCCGCTCTAGAACTCCGTCCTTGCGCAGAACGTTCTGAAAGGTTATAAGCAAGGAGAGCGGCAACGACCTCGCAGTTGAGCAGTAAGACCTCAGCACGAGTCGAGCACAGACCTGGAGCAGTAGACTCGACCGAGCGACTGTGACAATAAACCTCAGAGCAGAGACTTGAGGAACAAAACCGATACGAGCTCGAGTAGCAGTAGACTCGAACCCTGACAGTAGCGCGCGAAGACTGAGCAGCAGTAACTCGCACCAGCCGTAAGAATCCGGAGCCATGCGTAAGACCTCGAGTGAGCAGTAGACCTCGATGTGAGCAGTAGAGACCTCGATAGTGAGCAGTAAGACTCGAGCTGACGCAGTAAGACGGCTAGCAGAGATCCGAGCCGAGTAAGAACCTCGAGTGGAGCGAGTAAGACGTTCGAGTGACAGTTAAGACCTCGATTGAGTGAGACCAGTAAGACTGAGTAGAGTAAACCTTCGAAGCAGTCGGAAGACCTCGAATGATGGTCGACGACCTGAGGGACTCCGTATACCCTCCACTCGCGCTAAATACATCTCTTAACCCATACCTTTGCCTAGTACAGTGAACTTACTCCTACACATTGCGTTGATTCCCAACCGTTATCAATGAAGCGTTGGAAAAACATGAGTTAGAACTCGCAGGTCACGCGTCCGCCGACCCGAAAACTGCGTTTGATGCGATCACGAGATTGATGCCTTTGTCAAGATGAAAATAGGGTCATGAGACGCCTCTCTATTGTGGAAACAAACTCCGAACTCCGCAAGTAGAGAAGTAGTCACCTGAATCTCATTCACTTTTCTCATCGCGGAATATCTCTGATTCACGATCCTTCTTCTTGGTTCTTGATTTCGTCGGTTTTGTTTGGAATCTGCTTTATGTTATTATTGATTCCTTCTCCTATCAGTTAGTATTCATTAATCTTTAATTCTGCGTATTGAAGATTAAAAGGTAAAGCCATACTTTAATATTGTTCTTTGCAAACTTCTGCTCTGTCGTAAATTGTAGATGTTTTGTCTACTACTTCTCGTGCACAATTATATGTATTTGTCAACCCTTCAAGTTTGTTGATTTTTTGTAAAAAGATGGCCATGGCTTTACTGTGCTTACGCGTTGTTTTCAGAGACAAATTATTTTTACAGTCTTGTAATTTTGTTCCCGATTTGTCAAATATCTTTATAAATGTTGTCTAGGGAAAGTTGCGATTTTAGAATTGTGGCAATTTAAAAGACAGTCACGTTAAAATAATTTTGCGTCTTCCTACCAGTTTCATTGATGGAATTTTCTTTTTACTCAAGAAACCCCTAAATAATTTGGAGAGGCAAGCAAACAATAAGAGAGTTCGCGTTATATGGCATACATTTACGGGACCACTCAACCACTTTCGTCTGTTTTCCAGTAATTTACACTTTTGCGTATGTTGCGAAATAACTCTTCTTCACAACTTCAAGTACCCCAATGCTCACGCACCGTCCACGTAAACGTTCTCTCATCGTGACTCATCCACCGATCTCCCGGACCACACTCACTCAGCACATCACTCACGCCCCATGCTCTCCTGCTTTCTCCAGTGACCCGTACGCCACACCTCTTAGAGACTCCCCTCCTCACCCCAACTCCATCCCTCCAGCCTCCGCCCCCGCCGTCCAGCTGCCGCCCGCCCCACCGCCGCCCGCCCTTGCAAAGCCCAGGCTCGCGCGGCGTCTCCTCTGCGGCTATGAGCCCAAGCCGCAGCATTATGCACCTGCACCTCTGCCCGCCCCCTTCTCCCACGCGCCGCGGGCGGGGGCGGCGCGGGCGCCCACCCTCCCTTGGAGGCGGCAATTGGCTTTGGCCTGCCCAACAGGCGTCGGCACGGGCAGACCTGCCCGCCGCCCCCCCTCCCCAACCCCACCGCCGCCGCGAAACTACGCGGGTGCCCCGCGATGACTTTCTTCTTCTATCATGCCTGCCTCTCTTTCCTGGCGGCGCCCCGTCTCCGCCGCCCGCCGGCCCCGGTGGAACTCGGCGGCCGGCGGCGGCGGCTTCGGGCGAGAAGGCGGCCCCGCGTCTTCATTGGCCCATATGGTTGGCTCCTCCAACTTGAGGAACAAAATTTTCTCAGCGGGTTAATGGCTGCGTTCGAAGCCGGCGCCCGCGCCGCTGTGCCCAAAAAGTTCAGGAACTCCTCCGCCAAAGTGCGGGGGGCCCAGGGGTAGCGCGCGGGGCGGCACGGCGGCGGGGCAGGGGGCAAGAGGCGGGGGCGACGG
>BOPP01000010.1:14930681-14957093 GCA_017312745.1 Gryllus bimaculatus | reverse complement strand
GGGTACGTTGGCGAACGCTAGGAGGGAGTCGAGAAACGAGCGAAGGCAAGTGGTGGGTTGAGTCGGGGTGGTGTGCGAAGCGGAGCGGGGGCGCGAGAGGGCGGGCCAGTGACGCTCGGTTTGCGCCTGCCTCCCGCCCGCCGCCCCCGCGGGCGCAAGACGCGCCTACAAGACCTTCCCGGCCGCGCGCGGCACATTCAAAGGAGAATAATACACTCCCCGCTTGGCAGAAAAATCGTTTTATTGCGCCGCCCTGCGCCCGCGCCGCGCGCCGCCTCTGTTCCTCCGCGCGCCACTCTGGGGACACTGGCACGGCGCGCGGGACTGGACCATGGCGGGAAGGGGAAAGGACGATCCTGCGACTGGGTTGGTCGGGTTCATCGACGGTCGGGGATGTGGCCACAGGATAGGGCAAGACTGTGAAGGCGAGGGCGTATGGAATTGAAGTCGAAAGCAGTGGAAGTGGTGAAGATGAGACGCTTGGAAAGGAGCTGGGCGAGAAGAGTGCGGGTGGCGGGAAGTGGGGGTGGTCAGAGTGCAGCG
The DNA here is from genome assembly GCA_017312745.1 of Gryllus bimaculatus. Lineage (NCBI taxonomy): Eukaryota > Metazoa > Arthropoda > Insecta > Orthoptera > Gryllidae > Gryllus > Gryllus bimaculatus. The sequence goes on along the minus strand of BOPP01000010.1, from coordinate 14,956,550 downwards.
TGTGGAGCGTGGTGAGGCCAGGGGTGGTGACAGGGCAGTGCAGTTCGCGTTAGTAGTGGTAAGGGCGTCGATGGGTGGAAGTGGGGGTGCCGTTAGCGATTGCGTAGCGTACGGGCAGTGTCGGGGTTTTGAGATGGTGGCGTAGTGGTGGTGGTAGCGGTAGGGGCAGTGCAGTGGGCGATTAGAGATGGAGGGTAGAGGCGATCACGCTGGTACGAGCAGAGAGGCGGGGCAGGTACACTGGCGTTGGTGGTGTTAGGCACGGGGCGCGGGCGGTGGCAGGGTCGTTGGCGGGGCCTTGGTCGTGGAAAAGGATACGCGACAAGAGAGTATGACGGGGAAGGGTTTGGGCGAGCGGAGCACAGAGACACGCCGAGAGGAGGCGTAAACAAGCTCTGCGGTGCCGCAGGCCAGGAAAGAGATGCGAGCGGGGTGGTCCCCGCAATGGAATCTAAAACCATTCGAGACCAAAGCCCGACGAGTAGCGCCACAGAAGAGGGTGACTGAGATGAGTGTGTGATTGGGGGAAGTATATGCAAGTAGAGTGAATGCGGTTCGCAAAAGTCCACAGCAACAAACATGCAAAAGAAGTATGAAAGGAATTTCAAAGGCGGGGAAGATTGCAGAGGGTGGGTACAATTAGATGATGAGGCAATCCTCAATGATAAATATATGTAAAACTACGTAAACTTATATCTGTGACTGCCACAAAAATGATGAAGTAAATAAAGCTTAATGGAAGAAGAAACATGTATAATAATAAAGGTTTAATATGAAACTAATTAATGAACGAAGATTTAGGTCCTGAACAGAAATTTTGAAGGCTGAAATACGATAAAGTTTTGGTATAACATGGTGAGACAAACGGTAATTACTTCTTCAACTAGTATGCTGCCACGAAATCGATAGTTCAGAACGTATCAAAAAAAATGGCAACAACTTCTTGGACATCGAGAGAAGATGGAGACATAAGGGCAGAGATGGAAAACAAATTCATAGTGAGTGTTTAAGCGACAACTTTTAACCCAGATTCGTGAGAAAAAATGTGGTGATGAGAGAAAACTATTATTTTAAATGTAAGATTTAATAGAAAAACACAACATGAAAAGCCACGGAAAGTGAGGTGTGATTTGAATAAAATGAAAAAAAACACGAGACCATGATTAAACAATGTAAAAAAAGAGAGAAAATTCTGATCAGACATGAATTTTTTAACTCAATGAATGTAGTATCCCCTGAAAGAACTCCAACAGAAATGGAAATTGACAAACACGCGGTAGACCAAACACTGACAGGGAAAATCTTCAAGAAGAAAAATCAGAAAATAACTACTAAAGCAGGAAATAAATTCGTGAAAAGAAGTGACTAATCAAATGAAAAATTGTTCAAGAATATATAGAAAATTTGTCGAGTACGTTCATAATACAGTATAAAATGATGGCAAACAAGAGGTAATACTCGAGGAAAAGGTTCAGACTTAAAAGCAAAGTGAACAAATGCCAAAAAAGTGAGCAGGAGAAGTTGAGTAGTAGAACTTTCGTATGAGATAATTGGACCAGAAGCTGTAGCTCAAAGAAACAACCAAATTAGAGAAAAGATTATTTAGATAAAAATATAATATTTAAAAGGAGAAACGCAAACAGGAGATTTCCAAATACGTAATAGTGTATAATATAAAAAACCAGTAAACAATCTGATTTTGAAAGAAAATTTTAAAATTATTCAATGAGAATAAGACCTGCTTTCCTCTGATTTTTTGTAGCAATGTTAAAAGGCCTACTTTTTTCGACATTCATTTACACAATACATTTTATTTAAAATCATTAAAATTTTGGTTACAATTTCATTTTACAACTTGAAAGGGCAATTTCTTCAAGCGTGGGAGGTAATCTAGAATATGGAATATATTTCATTGTACCTTGGATGGTGCTGAAGTACAGACATATCTTTATTTGTGTTAGGAACAAATGAACTAAATAACACTGATTTTTTAACCTCTATACCTTTCTATATTTGATCAATAAATCTGTCTTTGTAACATTTCGTTTTTTTTCTAAATTTTTAACTCTAATTCAAGAAAACTCTGCTATCGCCAAAGTATCCACTAATTGACTTTTTCACTCGTTGTTTGTTTTTAAGATTATCGGGCTGTGGCGTTGCCCCCAAAGTAAACGGTTATGCCATAAAATTCTGTAGAGGACGCCCAAAGAAGAAGAAAAAGAAAAGAAAAGAAGAAGAAGAAGAGAAGAAGAAAGAAGAGAAGAAAGAGATTGATAAACGAGAAGCAAGTGAAGAGCAGGGGGGCTGCCGTGAGCAACGTGAAAGCGCGATGCAGGCAGGCAGGCAGAGAGCAGGCAGCTCGCACGAGCCGTTTCGCGGGCCGGCGGGGCGGGGCGGCGCGGCGAAGGGCGGCGGCGCGGGCGGGGCGGGGCGGGCGCGGGCGGCGCGCGGGCTGCGGCGACGGCTCTCTCCAGTGCGTACGCGCGGCATTCAGCGCGCTCCCGTGAATAAATCTCGCCCGCGAGGAACGAGCTGCCGCTCATGGAACGAAACCTCATACATCACCGGCGCCTTCCCCGCGCACTATCCCCTCAGCGCCACCACCCGCGCTCGCTCTGCCCTCCTGGTGCTCCCGCCCCCGCCAACCCGGATGCAGAATATTACTACAACACTCGACGACCTCGAAGCACCGCCCCACCGAATAAGTTCAAAGCCCCGGTACCACTCCGGGGGCGGCCATTGTGGGCAAACGCTGCCAGCCCATGGGCCGCTGCCGTCGACCTTTCGCGCTGCCGCCGAGTTCTCGCGGCCGCGCACCGCGCGCTTCCGCTGCCCTGCTCCCGCGCCCGATATCGAGCAAAGGGACAGGTCAGGACGTCTCTCCGCGTAAGCAAAGCGCGGCGAATGCATTGGTCCCGGGCGGATATCGCTGCATCGGACAAGGCGGGCGTGGTATTGAGCCATCGGCTCACTCGGCTTGAAATACGTGCGGGAAAACGAGTGTTCAACACGACTTCAACGCTCAGCGAGGAAGTGATATTGCTTAATACCAGATACGCATATTATGAATATACTCAAATTAATATTTACGTATTATTGGCTCTCGCACTGGTACACCGTTTGAAATATGCACTTAAGAAAAACAATGATTGTAATCAACACAATTAGTAAAGAAAACAAAGTAGAAGATACTGCGTAGTCTTGGTGCAAATTAAGTTGAAAAATTAAGGGTATTTAGGTCCACAGCTAATCTTGTTTCGACAAATGAGCAATGCAGTTCAAAAAAGGTGGTCGTTTCTTGTAACCACCAAATCTGGAATGCTGAGTTATTTCTTAAGCTTTCGATATGTTGAGATGTATGACACTATTGCATTGATTATTACAGTGAAGCAAAAATGCGTTCTTACAATGTTATTTTCAAATGTCTTGGTGCTCGGAAATCTAGATTTTCTGTCGCACTTCTAATGGACTTACCTGGTCGACTCTAACACTATATGTGTAACAGTCACACAACGTTTTCTTGAATTCGAATTTGTGTGATTAATATTTCCTCTGATTCCTCCGCACTGCATCATTTAATTAATGCATTCAAATCTAGAAGTTCGACAAAATAAATATGCGTTGAGTATATTAAAAAAATGCCTTAAATTTTCATTTTACAGTATGACTGGAGAAACAACAGACAATTTTGATTGTCACTTTTAATCGCAATATTTAAAAAATAATATAAAAAAAGAGAGTACGTAATCTCACTTGAATTTTTCTCGGTTCGGTGTTTGAGATAAAGCTTCAAAAAAATAAAAACCACAACAGCATCAACAACACAAAATGAAAGAGAATGTTTGTAATACCATTCAGGTAAACAACGATGTTACTTCGGAACGCTAGACATTTGTTACGGTCGCAAAACTTTCCGCCCCAAATGCTGCTTTAAAAATGAGACTCGTAATGAAATAGCGGTGGCGAATGTGCGTGTTTACGGGGATAGTCACAGCACACGAGATGTGGGGTTCCAGAAACAGGGCAGAAATGCGAGCATGGTCCATACGATGACACAAACACGAAACCAGGAACCAGATTTTTCCAACGTTTTAAGTCTTAAAATTTGAAGTGAAATGAGTTAAATTGAATATGACCCGACCATTAGGGTTTAAATAATTTTTAAAATATTCATCTGTAAACGTATAAAAAAACCTCAAATTTAAGAAACAAACAAAGAAATATGAAAATATATACACACCATAAGAAATATGAAAGAATATACACATTTTAACTTTCGGTGCATCCAATTGCATCAAAACATCTGTAAATTACTCACACGAAAAGTAGAATTTTCGGTGTGGGCAACTTACTTTGACGCCAAATTACTAAAAAAATACTAATGACATTATATAGACATATATTTTTGATTAACACATTGAATTAAGGACTGAAATAGTATCTTCGCAGTAGTAGATGTAGTAAGAATCCGAAAAATTTAATTATTTTAAAAATTTTTGAAGATTCAGTTTTTCAACGTGTTTCCTTTAAGGGTCTTTTACTTACGTATCCTTTACGCTATCTAAAGAAAAAATTTAATCAAAACGTTTGTGCCATTTTAAGAAAAATGATTTAAAGAGAATAAAAATTGTGTGTTTCACCCAAAATATCGCTAAAAGTACTCATGTTTTTAAAAATTTGAACATGACATTTTTAATTATTTCCATGGACAAATTTCAATAAGAAAAAAACGTTCATCTTCATTATTGTAGTTGTAATAAGATGCCGAAAGAACTTTGACATTTTTAAATTTTTAAAATATAATGATTTTCAACGATCAGACCTGCGCCATTCTCAGAAACGTCCTTCAAACTACCCAACAACAAACTTGAATTAAAAAAATGGACTAATTTTTTTGAAACTTTTGAAAATGTCCCAGGGGCTTTATGTGAAGTATTCCTTAAAATTAAAATATCGGATTCAAATTCAAGGAGCCGCGACATCAGTGAAATTGATAGCGGAATATTAATTTTGGAAAAAATCTGCTGAACGGTTTAGCCGCTAGCGTTGTTTACACTCGGGCAGACATTTTGCCGTCAATCGACTTTTCTGTGTGAAGGGATCATAAAACATTAATTCTGGTTACCCCGCATGTTAGAGGATACTTTTTCTAAATTTAGCTTCTGAATTGATTCATATTTTCGTTACCAAGACCCTGTAATACGAGTTTTCTGCTGAAAATTCGCCGCATTTCATGACTTCCTCTCTATCGCGGTAGCGAGAGTTTTATTGTTTAAATTATAAATCTTTATGAAATATTTTAATGCAAAAACGACAAATTATCCTGGCTTAGACAAAAAATCCATTTTAATGGAATTTTCTCAATTCTTCCAATACCAGTTCAGTGTTCTTACAGAAATGCAATTGTCACAAAAATTCCGAGAAGTCCGTACGACACCTAGACTGATCCATCAACTGTGAGAAGGAGACAAAAAGTGAGAAATGAAGCAATGAGACCGTCATGGAACATGCACTCGCACAGCTCGTTCCCGCGCCGTCAGGACTCCCACAAGACGCAACGCGCCGAAATTGGAACGGTCTCCCTCGAAGTTGGAGAGCGCCAGAAGTTCATTCGTCCGTTCTGAAATCGAAGCCGTGCCTCAAAGGTGAAAGGGGACGGCGAAAACGACCGCAGAGTCGAGTTGGCGGCGCCACCGGTAGCGGCACGGGGGACGGGAAGGGCGCGGGCGATGGGAGCGGGCCCGAGGGGGCGTTGGAAAACGGGTTCGGAACGTTCTGGGCGGATCCCCGCGAAAGCAGGGCCCCGCGTGAACCGGCCGTAGGGCGGTGGAACTCCCGGAAAGGAAGCCCCGGGCCCCCCCCCATCCGGTGGTCCAACCGCGTGGCGCGCGGCAAATGCGGGTTGCGAGGACGAGGGGGCGGCGCGCGGAGAGGGCCGGCGCTGAGAGGGCTGGCGAACGGAAGCGGCGCGGCCCGGGGAGAGGGCGGCGGGGAGAGGGCCGGCGGGGAGCAGGGCGGCGACGGCGAGAGCGCGGCCGGCGGGGAAGACAGAGGCGGCGGGAGAGGGCGGCGGAGAGGGCGGCCGGGCGAGAGGGCGGCGGGGAGAGGGCCGCGGAGGAGAGGCGGCCGGGGCCGGAGAGGGCGCGCCGGGGAGAGGCCCCCCGGCGCGGGAGAAGCCCGCGCCAGGCAGAGGCGGGCGGGAAGACGAGGGCGGCGGAGACGAGGGCGGCGGGGCGCGACGAGGGCGGCGGGCGAGAGGAACGAGCGCGCGGCGAGAGGCCGGACGGGCCGACAGAGAGCCGGCGGGGAGAGAACGCGGGCGTTGAGAGAGCGCGCGGGACGCAGAGCCCGGCCCCGGGCCGAGAGCGCGCGGGCGGACGCCAGCCGAGGAGGCGGCGGGAGACGAGGCGCGCGAGCCGACGGAGGGCGGCGCGGGACGAGGCGGCGGGGAGAGGCGGCGGGGAGAGGGCTGGCTGCGCTGTCAGGTTGGAGAAAATAGCCGGCGTAGAAACGGAATGGCTGTGGGGGCCGTTGAGCGGAAGGGCTTAGGGTAAAGGGCCCCTCTCCCAGGGCTAACAGACGGGGGTGGGGCGGGGGAGATGATGGCGGAAGCGGCTATAGACACTGCGTGTAGGTGCGTGAAGGCACGGGGCACGGAGCGACAGAGTACGTAGCCTGATACCACAGAATCACTATAACGCCACGAATGAAATTAACGACGAAAAAAGTAGCAACGGCGCAGTATCGCAGACTTCAAACGTGCAGGTTTAATTTTTAGTTAAGGATAAAAGTTCACCTTGAAAGTACTTCAAACGAATGATTAATGAGCTTATTTTCAGTTGTCTCACAATTACGGGAGAAAAAAGTTTCTGAATGCAATTTATTAATTCCGAATTTCGTACAACACTTTAATACCATTTCAAAGTTCAATATTATCGTAAGAAATGTTCTCTCTCACAAGTAAAATATAACAGCGACACTTCCTGCTTGTCATTTATCGTTCTCGAGAAATTATTTCTTAGGAAATTTAATTTCATGAAGTGGGTGGTCGACGCATGGAAAATATGATAAAATATTTTATTCTTCTAATGCAATGAATTTTACGTAATAAGAGCTAAAGAGGGTTGTAACACAAGAGGAAAATCGAAGAAATGGAAGATATTTCGAAAAGAAGATTTAGACAAACTTATGTAGATAACATACAAACGTTCACTCTCAGCTCTACTTAATGGAACCATTCAGCATTTCATTTACTTGTTAATATATAATCCGAGATAGAAGGTGAAGTGAAATTAAGAAACTAGCCGCTCGTCGTAATTTGAACCTGTTAGAGAACAGTGAGGGCAAATCACGATAGTATGACAGAAATGGCACTTGTTTTGCTCGAACTAGTGGCCTGCAACAGCAAAAATGTAAATGAACAAATTCTCACCAAATGTTATTGCAAAAAGTAGTACGCATAGTGCTGAAGAGCAACAAATAAAACACTTTCATATCACAGGGTGATAAATTAAATATTTTAACAAAAATGCCTTCGCGAATACTGCAATAACCTCGCATAATATATACGGTCATGCAGTAAAACTATTCTTTACGTACCAAGAACGTAAAAAATGTTGCAGCTTCGAAAATCATAACGTGAACAGCAACCATTTTCTCGGGGCCCTCATGTCGCAAGATGTCAAGTACATCGTAAGAGACGCACTGACAATGAGAATTCAGTCGTTATGCGCAGTGTGATAATAGGTGGTATAACAGCATCCAATATATGCATTCCGGGCAAGTCTATAGTGATTCCGGGCAAGTCAATTACCAGGGTCATTAGTCTCGTAAGTGTAATTCATTTTTTTGCTCAGGATGCGGCGGTGATCTTTGCTCCGCTCTATGGCGAGATCCGGCGCCGACCTACCGTCTGTTAGCGGGGTTTCCCCTAACCAGGTACCTCCCGCCAGCAGGACACCGCCTCAGCCGGGACAAGCTCTTAGCTCCTGATGGGTCTCCCTGCAGTGTAGTGCGTGTTAGAGTTAGGGTGTGTGTAATGGGTGAGGATGGGACAAGGAGGAGGAAGATGAGATCACCCGCGATCCGAGGCCGATTTGTTAGGGTACTGCCCTGGCATTCGACATAGCTAACAAGCTAGAGTCGAAAATCCTGCCACCGTCGGAACTGAAACCTAGAACCTCCAGGTCAGAGGGTCAGCAGTGACATCAGTTGATGACCTGAGCCATTTCCCAGTTTTTTCGTTGAAATACTCTCAATATTTTTTATTGCTTTTTGAATTTTTCTCTAGTTGCATGGTATCGAACTAAAAATCAGAAATATTTCACGTGCCGGAGACTGCATAGGATACTTACAATTTCTTTGCACATTGAAAATTAATAATGTGATTATTTTCAAATCATCTCTCACTGGCAGAGCCGTGTAATAAATCAAATGAGAGAAAGAAGACTAAATTTTTATCACAATATGTAAAGGTAGCACGTTTAGTAATGAACTGTATATATTGAGACAATCTACCTAACAGGCTAAAGAAGAAAATCAAATTATATTATTAAAATACTAAAAGCGGATACGCGAGAGTCACTGAAGAAGTCCGACTCTCCGAAAAGGACAAAATGCAGACCTAAATACAACTGTATTTCCTAACAGCGTAAAACACGCGATTCGCAAGACATAAAATTTGGATTTCTGAAAATGATATCCAAACCATAACTGTGAATGTACAAATTTTATTACACAGAAAATATTCAGAGAATATTAGCATATAATACAATCTTAATCTAAGCACAAAATACATTGTGATAAGTGGTATTCGTTGTGTAAAGTACATCGACAAACCATATGTAGATGACAGGTGAGGTATGGAGTCGGAGGAAGAGAGATGCTTACAGATGTATGGGCATTTCGGGGAGCAGTACGGAAGAGGGGAATCGACGAAAGAGAGCCAGAAAAAGGGTTTCGTTCCTGGGGAGAAATTCTGGCAAGTCACCCCAGTAACGAGGCAAAGAACGGTACAATAATTTCGCGCCCCTCCCCCGCCCCCCATCCGTTTCCACCCCGTCGTGTAGCCGGAAAGAGCACTCGTAAAAAGATCCACAAAAACCGGTCGCGAATTCAATGATAAAGAAAGAACGGCAAAGCGCACGAAACTGGAAGTAAATAATTTTTGGCTTTTTGCTCCGGAGGACACAAGGACATAAAATTCAGGGATTATGAGCTGTTGTTAATGAGTCGACATGAGGTTTAATTTGAGTGCATGTACGGCAAAAATGAATGGAAGAAAGGAACAAAACAATAACTTTTGGGAGTGGGCAGACTAAAACTCAAGACAAATAATATTGAATCTCACAAACGCAATAATACATTACGTATGAAAGTTCAACAGCGTTTCAACAGCGTTTTTGTATTTGCCCTAAAGCAACTATTTTAGTGATCTCTGTATTAATATAAAATAATAATACTTTTTTAATCATTTCCATTTTAAATGATGTAATCATTCATAAATATATAAATTACTATTATTTTATGTTTTTTCAATTATGTTTTATCAACCTGTTTTAATTTTCCCCAATAATGCAAAACAAACGTAAAGCCCTAATTTCAGAATCTATCGCTTGGTTGTTTAAGTCTCAACTCCCACATTGTTACAGGAAGTGATTTGAAAGCGTATTTCTTTGAAATTGAACACTTTGTGCAGTAGAATATTCGTTGATATTTCAAATAATTTTCATGCCTATTTGGAAAAACTCATTTGAAGTATTCCGCTAGTTCAATTTTAAGATAATTGAAGATCAGATAGACAAGCACAGAAAGAAGTAAGGAGAGTCAAATTACGAGAATGAACAGCAGCTATATTTACACAAATGTTATTAAATTTCTTGAATACGTGTCGATCAAACGCAAAAGCATGTATGAAAAATTGCAGAAACGACTATATCACAAATCAAAAAAAAGCGAGCGGCACCGGAATTCATTCCCAAAGCAGCGCCGAACTGAGTAAAAACGATCAGCCATCGCAAAACGTCTCCGAGCCCGCAGAGCGAACTCGAGCAAAACACAACATCTCGCAGAGTCGCGAGGCTGAATGCGAGCGAGCGCGGCAAGAGGCAGATGGCGGAACCGGAAGAGGGCGCGGATGTGGCGCCGCCACGTGTCCACATCCGGCGAGGTAATGGCGTGTTGCGAGCGCAGGAAGGCGTGCCCTGAGACGGAAAGAGGGCGGAGGCGGAAGAGAGCGCGAGGCGAAGAAAAGGAAGAGGAGGAGGAGGAGGAGGAATGGGCGGGTGACGCGTCAGGCAATGACCGCATTCACGACAAACAATGCGATGTACTGGGACTCTAAGGAAGTGACAAATTGTGGAGGACGTTAAAATGATGAATAATATGGAAGGAGGCAATGATGCGATTAGGTAAGAGTATTTTTGGTTGAGGCGGGGTAAGAGTTAACTGATTGGCAGGACGAAGTTGCAAAACAATGGTTAATAAGGAGGAAACCTGAAGGAAGTAAGGATAGTAATAGTGGTGAGGACGGTAGCGGACGAGGTGGAGTAGGCGATAAGAACGGTGAGGACTGAGGGGTTGTTGATATAGAACAGATAACAGAAAGACCTGGCGGCGAGGGCGGCGAGGGCGGCGAGGGCGGCGAGGGCGGCGAGGGCGGCGAGGACGGCGAGGACGGCGATGGCTGGTGAGGCGACTTGATAGCAAGAGAGAAAGAAGCTTCGAGAGGGGAATAGATGTAGCAGAAACGAGAAAAATAATGAAGCCCTCCGCGTCCAAGAGGGAAGCAGGAACTACGACCGAGAAAGACGTAGGTTTATAATCTATGAGAGAAGAAATTCACCAGAAATTACTGGATATCCAAGAAGTTCACAGAACACTGCCTGTACATTCTAGAAAAATAAAAGTAAACACTTATTAAATATTTATGGTAAGCTAGATGATATGTGTTTCTAGATGGAAGTCAAATGTTTTGTTTTTTTTCAAAATACCTCGTGAAACTGTTCAAACGTTTGAAAGAATACACTTTTAGAACCACATTAAAACAACGGACTTATTCACCAATATGATAATATAATGCATGGCCGTGTCTGGCAATGAACCCACGAAAGATATTCTGTATTTTCAGCTCGATACATCACGATTCGATTTGTTGTAAAATCAGAGGAAATGGGGACAAAAACGCAAAAATAAAACAATTTTTAGACTTGTCTCAATAATAAATATTGTTCAGAAAACTCGAAAAGATTTATAAACAAATAACAACCAAATCTTAACTCTTCCGCGTGTCCTCTGCCCTTCACTATAATTCTCTACCCAAACTTCAAAGATAGTAGTTTAGGGGGATGTTTAGAAGTGATCACCAATAGATACTGGTTACAGAATAAGCAATTATACACACAGTGGTTTCTATGACCTCGTTTTATTTTTATCTTCAAGTACTTCTTAATCTGTTTTTTGAATCTCTATTGACAATTCTTACTCTAGACGTATTCGAAGGATTTAAGTAAAAATAAACAAAGATTCCATTTAATTACAATTACAGACTGGATTTAAGATGAATTTTAAGTGAAAAGTACATAAAAGAGAGAGTTTAATTTTTCACCTCCATATACACGAAAAAGTAGGTCGCGGTCACCTCGGTTGACCCTTCAACTCGTCGCTGCAACGAAAGTTTTTACTTCTCAGGCAGTTGTATTGACAAGTGCACGGTTTGGGAGGGCGCTACTCAACTTGGCTGGTTTCATTATTTAACACGTGCTTCTAGGTATGTCTCACATTTTAAGAACGTGTACCATATGTATATTCCCCATTACCATGGTTTTATACCTGTGAGTAATGAGTTCTTATAATTCAGCGTCGTAGTGGCCTGAGAAACTATTTTCTACCCAGCGTGTTAAAATGAGTCCTGCACAAACTTTCATTCTGTTTCGACGAATTGGCTAACTGAGAGTATCAATTCATTAAGAACTCGTTTTTCAGTGTTTTCAGCATGATATAATGTTTAACACAGTCTGCCGTGTGTGCTTTTGCATTTCAGTAATTCCGATTTCATGTCATATTGTTTAACTAGCGTAATTGCAATATTTCAGTGTCTCAGTTGTTTAGTTTTTTGCTGTGCTCCACTGCACATTGGGTTTGCATTTGATGTGCAGTTTTAATTGATTAATAATTATTTGTGTAACTTGTATCTCAAATGCGTCACTCACTTAATAGAATTCAATTTATATATCAGTAGCTACAATTACTAATTCAATTATTTGATTCGGATCTTAAGAGTAATGTTTCAATTATCTAGAATCTTTTGCTGAGCATAATTGAACAAAATATTTGATTTTATTGTACAATTCAACTGATTCACGTTTTGTTTATCTTGTTTGATGAGCGTAGTTGCGATGTCATAATAATGAATTAACAATTCATTAATTCTTATTGTATGTCAATATCTAAAATTACAACCTTACTTTCAATGATTAATAATTAAATTGTTCAATTTTATTGCTAGCCCCAGTGATCACTCTATTTTCATTCAAGTTCATTTCAATTTGAACATTTTCAGTTCTTTCATGCTCGATTACAATTTTTTTAGTGTACCGTGATTATTTATCTTTTTATTTATTAAATACAATTCGTTATGTTAAATTGTTAAACATTTATTACTTTAATCTGACGTCACTTATCCAAGCCAGACCGACTCTAGATGGCAGAGAACATCACCTAATGTCATTGCACTGCCTCTTGTCGGGAGGTTCAAGTTTTCGTGTCTTGACGATGACGGGGTTTTCGACATTAGTTATGTAGCTAAATCGAATTCAGTCGCTGTCAGGAGAGAATTCTAGCGGCCGGCTTCTCTGATCAGTCTCTTCAGTCAACATTATATTGCCGAAGTAGTACCCTAAAAATCGGCCACGGACCGCGTGTGATATTTCATTCCTGTTCCTTTCCTGCGGATAAAACGTTCTCACACACACAATTACACTTATGTGCACCACACTACCAGACATGTCGATAGTGAAGTCGGAATATCATAGTTTGTGCCGGCTGGGGCGGAGCTACGCTACTAGGAGAAATCGGGATGGGGAAAACCCTGCCAGCCGATGTGTGTGTGGACGCCAGATCTCACTATCCAACTGGGGAAGAACACCGACACATGCAGTGATAAAACATACACTAAGCTTATGGGACAAAATACTAATAAGTTGACCCTTTTGAAACACTATATAATCAATTATAGGTTGCGATAAAGACTAGAGTTTTATATAATTCTACTGGAGTGCAAATTATATTTCTGCATTTTGGCGATTTCCTGTGACTGAATGTATTTTGTGCTGCTGCATTTACGCAGAGCATACATTGAGAAGAAATTTCTTGTGGTACATAATGAATGAGTAATAATTTTCTGCCATTATTACGTTTAATACGTTTTTGAATTCATAGTTTAAATTTTCTTCAATTATTTCTGCAATTATCACAAGTTACGTTAATAATTGTAAAGTAATCGACAAAATTCTGTATTTGTGATGATAATTTTTTAATTTATATTTCCGAATAGCGCCAATCGCTTCGAAAAAATTGCTTACAGATGTGTAAATTGATAGACAATTTTACTGCGACAGTTTCAAGTCCTCACAGACATTAACTATTTCCACCTACACTACACTATTTCTTCCACTTTCCATTTACATGACGTTTTAAGTCACAACAATATTGAGGCAAAGTGACAATGTCGGAACGTAAAAAAAATAATGAAAGATGTAATTCATAAAGACCAAGTGAAGCTTTGTAAAGCAAAAATAAAAAAAACACAGAGAGGAAGAGATGAAAAGCAGGAAGGAAGGATACGGAGGGGAAAAATCCACATGATCACCTCTGCCTGCCAATTGGCCCAGAGTTCACTGCACGAAGTACGGTCCTCCCCGCGCCTTCTCAACGCAACCGAGTGACCCGCTCTCACACATACGTTTCCTGACCCCCTGAAGTTGCGTTATTCTTTCTCCGCACTCCCGTCCTTCCTTGGTTGCGCCGGTGTGACGACACTACCAAACTTACCCCCGTCGACTCATCCTTCAGTTACCATGACTTCCCGTCCTTAAACCATCATGGGGACCCTCTCCACTGACACAATCTCACCTCTTTTCCTAGTCTCTCCCTTATTCAAGCATACCACCTACCTTCAAACTCTTCCACCTCTTTCAAAACGTTTTTCACCCCTTCAATCCTCCTTTTTCTCTTTAACCCCATTGAACTCTTTCACTACCCCTTCCACCCCTTCAAACCCGCTTCCACATCTTCAATCTCCATTCCAGCATCTTCAATCTCCATTCCACATCTTCAATCTCCATTCCACCACTCTTCAATTTCCATTCCCATCTTCAATCTCCATTCACCTTCTTCAATTTCCATTCCAACCTTTCAATCTCCATTCCACCCTTCAAATCTCCATCCACTTCTTCAATCCCCTCACCTTTTCAATCTCCATTTCCACCACCTCTTCATCTCCCATTCACCTCTTCAATCTCCATTCCAGCTCTTCAATCTCCAATTCCACCTCTTCAATCTCCAATTCCACCCCTCTTCAATCTGCCATTCCACCTCTTCATCTCCATTCCACCTCTTCCAATCTCCATCCACTTCAATCACAACTCTTCAATCTCCTAATTCCACCTCTTCAATCTTCCATTCCACTCTTCAATCTCCATTCCACCTCTTCAATCTCCATTACTTCCACTCTCACTCTTTCCAATCTCCATTTCCCCTCTTCAATCTCCATTCACCTCTTCAAATCTCCCATTCCACTCTTCATCTCCATTCCACCCTTTCAATCTTCCATTCCACCTCTTACAATCTCCATTCCACCTCTTCAATCTCCAATCGCACCTCTTCAATCTTCCATTCCCCTCTTCAATCTCCATTCTCACCTCTCAATCTCCATTCCACCCTCTTCAATCTCCATTCCCACCTCTTCAATCTCCATTCCACCCTCCAATCTCCATTCCACCTCTTCAATCTCCCTTCCACTCTTCCACTCCATCCCCTTCTCAATCTTCCATTCCACCTCTTCAATCTCCATTTACCACCTCTTCAATCTCCATTCCACCTCTCAATCTCTCCACTTAATCCTCCAATTCCACCTCTTCAATCATTCCACTCTCAACTTCCACCTCTTTCAATCTCCATTCCACCTCTTCAATCTCCATTCCACCTCTTCAAACTCCATTCCATCCTCTCAATCTCCATTCACCTCTTCATCTCCATTCCACCTCTTCAATCTCCATTTCCACTCTTCAATTCTCCATTCCACCTCTTCAATCTCCATTCCACCTCTTCAATCTCCATTTCCACCTCTTCAATCCCCATTCCAACCTCTCATCACCACCTCATCCCATTTCCAACCCCTTCAATCCCCATTTCCACCCCTTCAATCCCATTCCACCCTTCAATCCCCATTACACCCCTTCAACCTCTATTCCACTCTCTTCAATTCTTATATCACTCTTCAATCCTCTCCATTCCTCTCCATTTTTCTATATCTTCAATAATTTCCTCCGCCTCCTATGCACCTTCATTTCTCACGTCCATTTTTAATCCTCCTTTTCTCGTTTAACCCTCTGACACTTTCCCTTCCACACTTTCTATCTCAATGTACAGTTGTCACCTAACTTTTTATTGCTCACCACATCTCCCCCCTCACGACCTCTTTATACAGGCGCCGCAAATATCAATAATTACACGGCCCTTCCCGGAGTTTTTGCGCGCTCTTTGAGGTTTATTCCCCGCTCGGCACCTGCCCTCGCTAGTCCATTCCCCGCCCTTAAGTCACAAGTGTGTGCATCCCTTCGCAACCAGCACTTCCTGCAGAGTCCTCGTTACTCCTATCGCATTTACAAGTACCTCCGTACTCGCATTATCCAGTATCCCTTAGGATTCATGCATCCACCATTATCTTCACCGCCATTTGACAATGACGTCTGAGTGCTTTCATTTACGTCCGACAGCTTAATGCCTCAGATTGTGCACTTTTTTTTTTAAATTTTACCATGAATGTTCCGTCTTTAGCTATCTGTATCTTTTTTTCTTTCAGTGAGCTCCCTTCAATCATCTAAACATTTCAAAAGGTTACTATTTCTTCGTTCACTTAATTACACCCGTCGCTTATTACTCGACACCTATCTTCACTTCAACTTTTCTCTCATCACGATTGGGAAACCCATCCAACCCTCGTTTCGTGACAGTATCCCAGTTTCTACCACCCTCTTCTCCTTCCTTAAACTGTCCATCACTGGTGCACGCAACTGTTCTCTCATATTAGGCAGATGATAAGATAATAACCCCCTTTCGTCTCTACCACGCGAAAATGAAGCGATATTGTTGATTTGAACCAGGCAAATAAGTAATGATTATAAAATCTGTGATCTGATGAAGATAGATAAGTTTAAGACGGATGAATGACGTACAGTGACTACACAGTGAATGACGTAGCAGACACTTCAACACATCACTCATACAAAAGTTTTTCGAGGAAGAGGATGTTAAAAAATAATATAGTAAGATCACACTACTTAGAATTGAAAACAAAACAATAACAGAAATATTTTTCAATAGTGAAAATTTCAATGCTAGGAAATGGAGTGGGAAAGATTAACTTTCAAAAATAATTTAGCAATCATAAACAGCAGTCTACTTTAAAATAATAGTTTCTGTTACATAACATACATTAACATTATCGATACTACACTCTGAGCGCACATAAATAATCAGACAGCATTGGTATTTATTTCGTCAGTATATACAAACCAAACAATGATTAATATTATTACTAAAAAAGAACGAATATAACATATTATTTTTAATTACCTTGCATCAAAACGACTGCATGAACCCTTCAAATAGAGAAGACGAACTCTTGTTTTGTAGTAAATGATGTCTGTCATTGCTGTTCTTTTTCGCAGGTTAGAGAGTTAGTTCACAGAGGAAGGGAGGGAATGCAGCTTCCCATGGCTCAAACAAATATTTCATGTGTTTAATTAAAATTCTGGACGTTGGAGGCGCTTCCGCTCAACTTGGCGCCCCGTTAATAATAAATCCTCGCAGGAGGTGGAGGAAGACGAAGAGCGGGGGTGGGGGTGCGAGCGGCGGTGGGGAGGAGGCACGGAGTGTGGGGAAGGCAGACACCGCCGCCTCCATCACCCTTTCACCCTGCCGTCCTTAGACCAACGATGCTCCTTCCCGAAACTTCCATTATTGTCTCCACCCCCAGTCGTCATGCGCCCAGTCACGGCTCTCGTCGCCCCCGACCCAGATGTCTCAGCTTTCAGTCGTTCCCAGCTCGTCCAGCCCGTCCCAAGTCTTCCCAGCACCCAGGCAACCCCGGTTCCTGCCGTTCTAGCCCCGCCGTCCCAAGTACTCCCCGTCCGTCACTCCCTACTCCCAGTAGACCCCGCCCAACAGTAGCCCTTCCCCCAGTCGCTCCCGCCCACACCCACAGTTCGTCCACACCACAGTCGCCCACACCCACAGTCGCCCACACCCACAGTCGTCCACACCACAGTCGCCCACACCCACAGTCGCCACACCCACAGCGTCTCCACCCAGCAGATCGTACACACGCCACAGTCGCCCCAACTCCCGCATCCTTCCCGTCGTCCACGTCCCAAGGACATTCCCGCCCCACCCGTCCGCGCGCCCATCGCCTCTCGTCCTCAGTCGTCACCGCCCGCGATTTCCTTACCTCCATCGCCTCACCCCAAACCACCCACGCCCAAGAATCTTTCTGATCTCCATGAATTGTTCTCTCTAACAATCGCCCCACAGCTTTTTTCACCTATATTCACTCCTCCGCCCGCCCCCCTACACACGTGTCCAAGCACCATCCTGCCGCCCTTGCCATTCGTGGCATTCCTCTTCCGTTGTCTGTCCTCAACCGTCCTCCCTCTTCCGTTCGCGTGGGCGCAGTGGGCGGTGGAGGGGCGGAGAGGGGGGAGGGAGGGAGAGGGAGGGGGAGAGGGAGGGGGAGGGGGAGCCGAGAGGAGCGTGTGCCGCGACCGAAATTCGCAGCTGAAATTCCGCTTTCTTTCCCTTAATGAAACATTCATCCTGCAGATAAAGTTAGAAATTAAGCCATGCCATCCCCATTACCTAAACATGGCAGCGACTCCACGACATGTAAATGAATAAAATTCAGCGCACTTAGACTGCGTCGTAGTTTTGCAGTTTATCACTGTTCAACTTCGATGCTATAACTGCTGACGTCGTGCATCTAATGAATCCTATGTTTCCGCACTGCACCGGCATTTTTCATTCCAATTGATTTACGAGAATGAAATTCTAGCGATAAAAATGGAATGGAACTATAATTGCATGAAAACGTTTGTAATTATCTGACGCTGGATCGCACTGGAGAGAAAAACTACTAAAAATAATTGCACCCTCAGGTTATTTTCAAAGCACGAATACATCGATAACAAGCCACATGATACCGATGTACTATTAGCGGGTTGTAATATCGTAAGGGGAACAAGAGCAAAAGGTAAGCTCATTATCAACTCTTTTCTACTACGACAAACATTTACGGCTATATATACATAGCAGAAATCACGAATTCGTACAAACAAAACTTTAAATAGTAAAGCTTTTGAAACCAATGCCGTTTATATTGGTATAACTTTTGGATCTCTTGACTCTTTGTAAATTGTACACGTAGTAAGTAGGGCACGCACACACATATTTAGTATTTTTCATTGCATTTATTTTTATTCTATGTCATTCTCATGTATCTCAACATAATTAAGAGTATTTTTTTTACAAAATAAAAAGATTGAAGGGCGACAGAGAACACATGTTACACAGCTGTAGACATTGATAATGGAGAAATAAGGAAGATGAGAGAATGAAAGAAATAAAATAGGTCTAATAGTTATTATTATATTATTTTATCTGAGTTCTTAATAGAATCGATGATAAAATCAGTAAGGAATGATAATTTCAAAAGTCATATTACCAAGATGTGTAATGTTATTGCAAGATGAAATAGCGCTAAAAAAGGAAAACTGCTCTTCCACTAAGACAAATATGATCGTATGTAGTCAGTGAAAGGAAAAGATTTCTAGGACAGAGGCAATCAAAAAACAACTGAATGTAAACTTCAGTTGAAAGGGTGCTAACATTTTACCAAACAATCAACTAGTGACCATACAGGGGAACTCCACTGATTAAGAATGCACTGAATTCAAGCGTACTTATCTCCTCTTTTCATCTTATCCCTAATTTCAGTCAAAATTTTTGGCCATGTAAGTCTTGATAATGTGGTCCGAGAAAACATTAGTTAATGACCATTCCTTTGGAAAGATAGAACTATTACATTTTCTAATTACTAACAGCGATATAGAATTCCTTTCCTTAATTCGACCAATTAAATTGTTAGTTTTCAAAACGAAGCAGAAATTTACAATATCCACTATTTATGTCTCGATACCACTATTTTTCTGCAACACAGTCCTATTCTGAAAGATTCTACCCTTCACTCTACCACCTCACACAACGTTCACACATCACACTACGCTTCCTAATACGCGTTCAACGAACCCCTCGAGCCAAATGGTATTTATCTGAAAAAAATCTCACCACCGAATTTCCACCGCGAGGCGTGAGGCGTCACGCGGCCCGCGCCGTCACACACGCCTCCGCCCCCCCGCACGCGCACGCACTGGCACGCGACGGCACGCGTGTCATCGCGGCGACGCGACACGCATTCCCGCCCCGCGTGCGTCTATTGTCGTGCAGTATGGCGCACGCCGAACATGTAAATAAAGCCAACTGAATTGTTTATGGGCGGGCGAAGGGAGCGAGGCAGCGATTCCACTGCGGCTTCATCCGATGTGCTGGCTGAGCAGCTCACACGCGCGGGCGCCGATTTGCGAAAATCAGCAGACGAGAATGAGGCGGGGAGGTGGGGGGGGGGACTGACTCGAATGGAAATTGAATGCGGGTTTAATCGACTGAAGTTGATCTTACGGGGTGATATTAGCGGAACCTGTTTTGGTGATGGTGGGATCAATTTTGTGGCATATTTGGTTGTTGTTTTTTTCTGGGTCGTACGAAGGTATGTGTGTTCTTAGTCTGTTACAGGAAACTTGTTTGTACAAACTTCGACTTCTACTTCCCAGTTTATTTCTTAAATAATAATATTTTTTTAAACAACAACTTTTAGGTCCTCATTTTTTACGGTCAACGCCCTTTGAATATTTTTTTATGTAAAGTCGTATAAACTACAAAGGTCGTGAGAGACTAGTATATTAACTAAATACAATTACATATCTGCGAGAATATCAATATATTCACAAAATATTTTTTAAATGTCCTTTTGTAGTTTAATTATTCATTTATTTTAAATTTGACTAAATGTTTATGGGTGGGTGAAAAAGGCAGGTGGATGAGCATTGCAACACCAACTACGTTTGTTTGGCAGCCCTGTTTGGCGAAAATAGGTAATTCTGAATGAAGAAGGAAGGTCAGATTCTATCCGAAATATAAATCAAGTTTAATTATTATTTAATATTGGTAATTTAAATAAGAACAATGATTTTTGGATGCAGAGATTATAAGTTGTAGTCTTTTCAATTGACTTTCTTTGTAGGTGCTTAAAAGACACAAGATCTTGGTGTAGCTGCTGACTTGTTTCGACTCATACTGAATTAAATTCCGATATCGTTGATCTGAAGGACATCATATTTCCAAAATATGTTAAAAAACGAAATTCTCTAGATTAATAATGAATTAATCTTTAATGTTATTGTTATTTTTCGTCGTCACAATGAAGATGGAATATAAAAATAAGGGTCCACAAGCAATATATCTGATTTATTACTCAATGTTCTTTGTCAATGCTTACATTTTATTTATTTTATGATAAAGTATTTTATATTTTCTGAGATTTGTTCTTCCATTCGCATTACAGATGTTCTATTATTTTCGATTAACGAAAGTTTAGTAGACATAGAGCCGGTGAAGTACTTACTCTTTGCAAGAACAAAAAAAGTCTTCGACTTTTCCTTTATCAAGAAGATTTGAGGCGAACTACACGAAATAGACAAAACGAAATCGCCTCAAAACACAATCAACAGAACAGTCTTTTGTCTTCGTGAAAACAAGAGGAGAATAATAATTTCCATGTTTCAAGTCCAAAAGTCTTTATTTCAAAAACGAAAATTATATCTTCTCAAGCTCTCACACTGGTGTAACGTCAATATTAAGTTGTTGTTTTTTCATTTCTTCCAACTTACTGGTTTAGAATACTCACGAAACAGAAAGAAATACAAGAAATACTTAAACAATGATTAGCAGAAAATCAGAAACAAAATTGTATTAAAAAACGAGATTTGAAGTAAAGAAAATTACAAATGTATAAAAAAGGAAAAATTATAAAAAGGAACTTTGAGACAATCATTTTATCGAAAGTTTTCTGTCTTGATCCACTCATACTAGAATTAACCCATCAACAGACGAAAACCTTACGCAAAATGGCCTGTAATACAACGCAAAACAATGCACTAAAGCAAATTCATAAACAAACGACTTGTTGTTCCAAATGTAAAAGCACTTGGAGGGCGTTGTACACCCGATCTGCTCCGAGCTGTTGGCTGTAGTTCAAGGGTGACTGCGGGATCTCTCCCGCGGTGCGCGAAACAGGATTTAAATTTGCATGCGAGACTTCTCCCGCGCAAAGCCGCCTCACCGGCGCCTCCGCGCAGCTGCCGGTCTTCGCCGCCAGGGGCGGGGCGGAGGGGCGGGAACGCGGAGGGTGGAAGCGCAGGCAGCACGGAAGAAGCAGGGGGCTTAGCGGAGGTATTCAGGCGCTTTGCACCTTCATTAAAGCTGTGATGTTGGACAAGCTATCACAGAATGCGTAATAATAATGCGTCAACTATATTCATAAGGTTTCATCTTGATATTACAATCTTTATCATTCTCTATTAATTTCAGGATTCTTATTGTCTTTTTACTGTAGTGGGGAGTTTACATTGGAGCTTGCGAAATTCGTTGGTATTTTAATGTAATGAGAACTATGCACGTTATTTCAGTAAAATATATTTTGGAAAGTATTATCAGAACATTTTTATTGGCAATATCTTTAATTTGCAGCTTACTACTGCTTCATGGCGTTTCAATACCGAATATAATTTTGATGACGCGGTTAATAAAGCTTCACAGATTTTTTTGTCTTTGCACTATTTACTCTATTCCAACATTCATTACTTTTTTCTGCATCTTACAACACGGTACAAGAATTACTGTATAAGCTCAAATATTTTGTTACATTTTTAAGCAAGTCATTTAACATTTTCATACTTTTGTTCAGGTCCTGATTTTAAACTATTTTAACTATAATTTACCTTTCCCAACTCAAAACGTTAATACGAAACGGGAGAAACGGAGAGAAAGGTACGCAATTTTACCCAATGAATCAATATACACATTATTTCAAGGTTATCTGAAATGTATTAATCCATTTTTCAACAATTCTTCGTTTAATAAAGAATGATACTGTATCCGCATTTTGTCGCTAGAATTATTTATTTACACGTGCAAGAGGTTTTTTTCGTATATCTAATCGTAACTTAACATTACATAAGCCACAGATAAGTGGCTGATCAGCTCGTATCCATGGGATGAGCAATGATCTCTATTCGAAATATATTTGAAGATGTTTCATAGATAGGATCTATTTTTAGGGCAAAAATATTAATTATAACTTACTGAAGTGACTTTAAGTCTGTCTATATAACAACAACGAATATGCTTATGACAGCAATAAGATCTACAAATAAATATTTATACTTTTACACAAAAAATGAAGATACTACACGTCTAAGGTACATCGGAATCTATAATACTGTTGCACTTCAAGACAATTTCTAACAATACGCACACCATCTCTTTTAGAAGTTATCCCACCGCCGCATTTTGCCTAAACAGGCACAAAAGTCCCGTAAACGGGCAAAGTGCCGTAACAACCTTTAATCTCCAATCTACGGAGCCCGCCGCTCGCCCTTCCCGTCCGCTCCCGCCCACGCCCCACGTCCAACAACCATCTCCGAGCACCGTCCACCAACTTCATTACCACACTCTTCTCGTCCCCTTCATTATATAGGTTTTTCGCTCCCCCTCCTCCGCCCCCCCCCCATTTTAATTACTTTCCTCCGGCACCTCCGCGGCTCCGGTCGGCCTACTCTTTCCCGTTCCCCACGATTCCCTGGAGCATCCTTCCCTCCCCCGTCCCTTTCACTCCCCCCTCCTCAATCCCCATCCCACTCCTCATTACAAAGCACCACATGTTTCCACTCGGCGTAGCAGTGCACGCGTTTCGCCACGTCGGCAGCCCGGCCGGCCGGTGCGCGGCGCGCCTGTATGGCCTTCGAACTGACCGGATTTGCCGCAAATTTCAGCCTAAAAAGGAAGAACATTTTACGGCGAAAACGGAGGCAGTATTATCAAATTCAATGGCGTAATTGGATTTTTAACGCGTGTGTGTGCAGAAGGGGGGTGAAAGCAGACGGGGCCCCTCCCCGAGGCCAGACCGGGGAATTTGCAATTCGCGGCGGCGGCGGCGGGACTCCCACGTCACAGTGAGCGATAGAGCTGCCATCTACGACGCGTTCTTTTTTTTAATTCTAATTATTTGCAGCTCCACGCTCGCTTATCCTTTCGCTCGGACGTAGCCCCCGCCCAACCCCCCCGCCACGTCCATCGACGTCAGCGAGCGCGTCCCTCGCGCTACGACTGCGGCGCGCCGCCTCCCCGCGTGAAGTTTGATGTTTTATTTTGATAGCTACTGCCCTTTTATTAGGCAGCCCCTGGCGTCGGGGTCCTTTTACCGCCGCCCACGCAACATGAGGCTTCGCGCGCGAGGGATGTACGGCGTCGGGCAGGCGGCGGGGCCGGCGGGGTGGGGAGGGAGCGCTGCAGATTATAAGGGACTAATTTGACTCCGAGGTGCGAGTGGAATTACCAGTGCTGGTAAGTCTAGGGGTGCGGGGGGGGAGTGAAGTGAGCAAGCGTCAGAAAGAGAGGGGAGAGAGAGGGGGTGAGGGCGGCGGGTGTGTATGTGGAGGGAATAGTGGAGAGGAGTGAGACGCACTTAGCATTCGGCAGAGGCGGGGGAGGCAAAGACCGCTGGGGAGAGAGACTTTAACGGATACCCGTTGTAAGCTTTGTAAGGTGGCCGCAATTGTTTGCGAAATGGAGGCGCGCTGGGAACGGGCTGCGAGAGCCGGGGTGGTGGCAGTGGAGGGGGCGTGTGGAGGCAGCGTCCGCGTGGCGGGGATTGGGGGGCGGTGTCGGGGTCGGCGCAAGCGGGGGTGGGGCGCAGGGGGAGGGCTGGTGAGGGAGGGCGCCGGGGGCCACGCAAAGCGAGTGGCCTCCTATCGCGGACTTCCCGCGGGGCGGGCCCGGATTTTCGAGAGCAGTTCCCTTTCGTTGGGGCTACCCGGAGTGTGTGTGGTTAAGGGCTGCGTACACAGGGAATTCACATAATCTGCCTCCCCAAGTCTTGTTTGCCAACTGTTAAACGCGGCAAGAAACAGTGCAATGTTTGATGTTAAGAACATGGATAAGGCCGAAGCGAACTTGATCCTGATTCTTTCCTCGTGAACAGAAAGCCGTGTGTCCTACTACAATATAACGGAATGTTCATATTCTTGTGATAACATGTTCAAGCAAGCATTCGATTATAAAGTAACCATTACCCTGCAAATCGGAGAGCAGTAAATAATCCATCATAATACCTGCTTTGGGTTTAAAGGTTATGTAGCACTATTGAATGTAAAGTACGAGTATAGTAGTATTCTTTAAACCATTCAAGGTGTGCACGAAAGAAGATGTGAGTAATTTCAAGCATTACTATACCTTTTAGAAACGTCTATGCGCGTAGAGTTATATAAATTGTTTTAAGAATCTTTTGGATTAAACGAAAGAGAAATGTTGTTACAATAAATGTATTCATTTATTAAAAGATATTTATCGTATGAAAATAGTGATATTACATGTAACATGGGAAAAACAATAGTTAAAAATGTGAAAAAAAGCTATTCCTGTAAAAATGCAATTTATCATTTAATTTTAATGTATGTTGAATTTAGATATGTTTCTCGTATATTGTAATTACAAATATTTTATATTGATCAGTGTATTCTTTCAGAAGATTGCAGTTCATGAATTAGCTATTGCAGAGCTAAAACAATAAGTGCATCAAATTTACCTATTTTTTTCTAAGTGATCCTTCTGTTCAATGGTAAGTAAGTCCCATAGTAACAGATGGATAAGTGGTTATCAAAAAGATCCTTTTCCTACTAAGTTTTGACACATTAAAAAAAATTGCTATTTTTTCGCACGAACACACTCATTTTATTTGCATTAATCTACATGAAACATATTCCTATCTCATGAATAGATTACCCAAAGAACACTTTTACTTCACACAGACTAATTTAATTTGCCAACTCCAGCACAACATGAGATATTCTAGAAAGATTCGTGTTGCCAAATGCTCAGCATTTTCGATGTTTATAATCCGCAATCTAATAACCCCATATAAATTATCACAGCTCTTAATGTACTTTATTTTCACATTGATGCAATTTATTTATTTAAATATGCGTAAAACAAGAATAAGTGTTCAATGAAGTAATATATAAGTCATAACATGTATTTTATATCAGACGTCAATTAAAAATGTTTTTTCGTCCTATACAATATCTAGGAAAATTACTTGCAGGCGGGCATTCTGAGAAGAAATAAATGCCCGTCTGCACGGGTTTTTTTCTTTCTGTTGTTGCATAAGACGAAAAATATTTTTCACTATATATATATATATAT
>BOPP01000010.1:14876502-14930674 GCA_017312745.1 Gryllus bimaculatus | reverse complement strand
ATATATATATATATATATATATATATATATATATATATATATATAGTGAGAGAGAGAGAGAGAGAGAGAGAGAGGGAGGGAGGGAAGCGATTAAGGAAAATGTCAATTTATTTTTTCTAAATTTTGAAAAAAAAATGCAATTCAGAAAAAAATCCGCAATTTCGGACTAATGAATTCACATTCTCATATTAACGACCCGGCAACATTGGGGTATGTGGGGAGCAGTTTGCGATGAGTGCTGGGGGGGGGGGAGGTCGATTCCAGGCAATCGCCGAGTGATCGCGATTATTCACACATGCAGCACATTAATGACAGCGTCATGACGAATAATGCGATACAGTGAGCAAACTGATGGAATTAATGAAGTAATCAAAACAATGGCGCCGGCGGTAATGCAAGCTTGACCCTAATCTTCATAACATAATTCAGCCGCCGCGATATCAGCCAGCGATTGCCCCCGACGCACCGTATCTGCGCAACAACTTAGAAGATGAAACGAGAGAGCTGCCCGCGCATGCAAATGCAATCATCCCGGGCAGCGGGGCAGTTTTCGTGTAATTGAAGATTCATGTGGAGCAAATGTTGTGCGACATTTGAGGATGTGTGCGTTTTAATCCTAGCTTTATTAACGGGGGGTTCTCACAGGCCTACCGATGATTATGTTTTATATGTTTTGATGTTTTTGCAGAAGATGAAAATCATAGATATTACTTTGGATATTGTTTTTTATTAAAACACAATTTACACATGTGCTTGTTATAATTTAAGTTATTTGAGCGACGTTGACTATGGTTAAAAACTTGGGACTATTCACGGAAAACTTCTTTGGAATTACTTTTAGCATTTTATATCTTAATATAATAATAGTTTAATAATTAATAACTTATCAAGATATATCGGTGATTTTAACAAAAAAAATGTAATAGGTTTACTACCAATATTGATGCAAGAAAGTCCATAACTTTTACTTACAGAGCCAAGAATTGAATACTGTTTTTTATATTAATGAATACACATATGAATTTTAATTAATTCATAAATTAGTATTATTAATGTATCAAAATCGTCAAGAAAAAGCAAATAAAAGGGTTGAGTTCAGAAGGCCCTTAACTTGAACACAAAGCACAGCGTTATTAACACCTAGGTATTACTGCAGTTAATTAAAGAAATAGTCAGGGTAGAGAGTTATTTGATTTTATTTATTTTTGTCGTACATTAGAAAACAATATTAACTAAATTCAATTTGGTCAGCTTCAAACTATTTATTAAAAATTATTCATTAAAAAACTCATTTTAAACATAAATGTTTTAATTTATTTATAGAAGATTTTTGCTTCTCTAAAGAGGTCACTCAAGAATATTTTCCTGCGATAAATACATAGAAATATTATAGGGATCCTTCATGAGAAAATCTGTAACTCAACATTGTATTTTGTCCTGTGAAAAAGTCAGTGTACATGGAAAATATTGAAATGTCAATAAAGTACATGTTAATGCAAATGAACTAACAAATAGTTCTGTTCAAATATGTGTTTGGACACAAGTTGGACTAAGAGTATTTCAAAAATACATGTCACGCAACAAGAATGAGTAAATACCGAACATATTCGGTTAAACTGGTTTCAAACAATGTAGATTCAAAGTAAACCTGTGAAAGGTGAACAAACACTTATATATTTGTCGATACCATAATGGCCGCCCCTTTGTGTCGCGCTATCTTTGCGTCGTTGAAAGGTGCCGTCATTTCGTTGTTTTTCGCGTCTGCGCGATCGTCGCGCACCAGAATTCTTTTCATGAGACGACGTCTGTGTAACAGCGACTGCCAGGCAACGTTGAGAGTTGACAACGGACTTTCCCAGCACACAAATTCTACTTCTGTCTTTCTGTAACAACTTCTCCGGAACGGTTTTCAATGCTTTCTGTTGGAACACGCCTCCAATGTTTCAAATGCATTTTCTCTGCATATTTCGTTTTATTTGAGCCATTACAGCTGCGCAAGGCTTTTGTGTTTAAGAATCACGATTGATCACAAAGTAAATAATTGATTGAATACTATATACTTCGGATAATTTAATGTATTGATTCAATCTTATCAAAGTCATGAATTAATGTACTATTGATTGCAGACAACAAAATAGTCATTTTTGAAGGAAAATATCAAAATAAATATGACCCAAAATGCAATTAAAAGCAAATACTATAATTTATTATCATGATAATTGATAACAAAAGATTTTTTTAAATATCCACATAATACTACTGTTAAATACAAACTACAAAATGAAGAAACTAAATATAACTTCCAATTAAGTTCTCCCCATAGCAGGTCACACACTGTTTTTAACTGTTTTTGACGTAAATAAATAAATAAAAAAGTATATTTTTGAAAGAGATGTGCTCTCTTTGTCATTTGTACCTACCATTTAAATAACTGGAAAACAACATGAGTGACATTCCGTTTTTCCCATATATAGATAAAATTTCGTATTTGAAATGATTCGAGTTCGATCTACATGTTCATTCCCTTCATCCATTACATTTTGCGAACATTACTTAAAACATTCATATAATAAACTATAGTTTTCTATAGTACCAAACACAAAATACAATAAATTCATATAAAATTATTATTTGGATAAAGTTAGAAATGTTTTGCAAAAACCTGACATTTATACAGATAATAATTGATTATTATTAGTGGTGCATAGTAGTCAAATTTTAAAATATGACAAACAATGCATAAACCATGACCGTGTTGCATTGTATTTTTAATGTCACATTTAGATTTAACAAATCGACAAGGATAGACATTAATGGAATGTTCCTTTGCCTACTAATATATAATACATTAGTAAAACATCGTTCTGAATAAGATGAACTATGAAATGGAAATTATTGGGAAGAGATGCTTATAGACCAACCAAATGAGGTTGATTTTAATGTAAGCGCAAAACTTCAGTTTTCTAATTACGTAACCACAAGCATACGCCCTATCTTTGAAATTCCATTCGCTAGTCTAGCAAGTATCTACAGTGCGTAAAAAGTTAATGTGTAACTCACAGTTTCGAAATCCGTTGTCACAGCTTTGGCGAGAAATGAAAACGAACTATCTCACGAGCAATGTGTTCACTGAGAAGGTGTAGCCTCATTCAACATGGCGAAGTGGACTTTTGGGTCTAATTGTTGCTTCTAAGCAGCGGCGCGACAATATTTTCCTTTGTCATCTGGATAACAATTATCTAACATTGTTGCCCGTGAAGATTAAAGTAAATTAAAAGAAACGACTTATTTACTCTAAGCAATTCACAAACCATGTTAAGAATCACCATACCAAGAATTACAAAATAACAATATATTACCAATGAATATCCGCTTGATTAATTCAGCTAGAGAAACTTTTTGACTTTAATGTTTGATGTTAATTTTAATAAACTAGAATTTCAAGAATACACGATATTATTCTTTCCTTTCAGGGTTCTAAAATGTCGACATATTTTGAAACGTCAATAGTCGCGGTGGACTGTGAGTCTTCACTAAGCGAAAAATGGATAATGGCAAGTCATCGTTTTCCTTACAATCAACCCAATGACAATCACTTAGAAGAAGACAAAATAGTCAAATTAATGTGCTTTTACACGGTACAATAGTTAAAATTTTGCACAAGCACAAAACATCTGAAGTCGTACTTGTCAAGCGGTATAATTCATTTCATAATAAAGACGGTTCTCCATATCTAAAGATTGCAAGTGGTGAGAAGATGAGAAATTAAAGATCGCACTGCCCGTTATTGAAAGCACACTCCACCAGCTCTCACTTGGAATCGATCGAAATGAAATGCTCGTATCTGCCAAATACTTCCACCGTGACCACAATCAACCAAATACTTCTATAGTGACCACACTGTCACCCCACAAATCCCTAAAATATCGGCAACCCTCGTTGAAAATGCATTTCTCCAAAATCTAGCCAGAAATGTCGCTGACTGAAGCGACACTGACCGATAGGTGCTAAGGTTTGAGTGCCACCGGTGGCAGATTACTAGCTACGTAGCCAACTCGACTTCAGACGTTGTACACGTAGTACGTTGTACACGTAGTACGTTGTACACGTACTTCAGACTTCCGCGGCTGGAGTTCATGACTTCTAGTCTGTCTGGGTGACGCCGCGTCGTTGGCAGAGAAGCAGAACAGTGTCACTACTCTGAAGAAGCCTGCGATATGACAGGCGAAACGTCTGCCTCTCAGCCAACGACGCGGCGTCACCCGGATAGCCTAGAAGTCATGACTTTTGGAGGAGAATTCTAGTGTCCGAATTTTAGTTTCCCTTTATTTCTCCTGTCAATACTAGGCGAATTCTACAGCGGTACCCTAAAACGGGTCACAGACCGGGCGATCTTTCCTTCCTCTTCCTTGTTCTATCCTCTCTCCCCTTACACGCATGCACTACAATACCATACATGTCGGGAGACCAGTTGGAAGATTAGGGCTTATTCCGGGTATGGCGATGCCTCACTGAGGGGTACCTGGAAGAAAAAACCTAGCAAGCCGACGTGTAGATCCACGCCCCATCTCACCACCTAGCGAGGGTCGGAATACTTCCACCTTCAACTATAAAACTCACTGTACTAACGGGACCACTGACCACCGCAGTTGACATACCCGGGCACATTGCTGAGTCTATCATCAACCCCGACCTTCACTACCCTCTCCATCTTCCGTCACCACCACCGCCGGCCGCGCCACAGTCGAGTGCACCGCCGCGAATGCGTTTTGCCAGCGGGGCGGAGGACGACAGTGAATGCGATCGTCGTTGTCCACACCTGGCGCCGCACAGTCATTAGGGTCAGCACGGGCCGATGGATGTGGGCGGCCGACGAAATGTGCGCGCCAGCGGAAACCTGGTCTACCCGCCCCCGCCCCCCGCCCCCGCACGCCGGGCCGCGCCCGCCCCGCCCCGCCGTAATTACCGCGGTGATAATCGCCGTGTTTAACGAGCGCGTTTGAGCCCCCCCGACCGTTGTCTTTTTGTTAACGGCCGTCGCGATTATTCTTTACGCGCGCGCGACCAGCGGGCGGGGCGGGGCGGAGAACGACCCGCAGGGACGGTAGGGACGGCGGCGGCGGCGAAGGGGTGAGTCGCGAAACGGAAGTGCGCGCCCGCTGGTCACCGGGCCGTTGGAGGCAGCGCGTGGAAGAGCAGGACAGGGGCGGCGAGACCGCGACGTCAACGCTGGCGAATGCAAGCGCTACCCAGAAAAATGCGAAAGCAGGAAAAGCGAGAAAGGACTCAGTATTATTATGTTGGGGCGCGTGACTTGGGTTGTTTGGTAGAGGAATTTTGGTTTAATAATAATAATAATAATAATAATAATAATAATAATAATAATAATAATGTCTTTATTAATGGCGAGGCTCAGGCCATAGGGCCTGCTCTTCCGCTTAACCACTGAATTTACATACATGCAGAGTAGTAACATTTTAAGAGGGGAAGACAAGCTGTACATTTATGCTGGTACATTTACGGTACATTTACGCTGGTTTGAAGAGGAATGTCTCGATGGCGCTCAAAGAGTGGAGGTTGATGACCAAGGTGAATTAAATAGCATATAACATAGCTCCTCCGAACTAAAAATCTGTAAGGACGAAGAGGAATTATTGAATGAAAAATGTAACAACACATCCAAGTGGATTTACGCTTTGAAAATCAAATTGTGAGAAGAGATCAAGCTTTCTAGAAAATAAAGGAGATTGAATTTTAAAAAATTGAATATTATACATGCCTAAAAATTGAAGCGATAAATGTGAATAACTAAAAGAAAAAGAAGTAGCCGCAGAAGCAATTGGCAATACGAATAAAATAAATGTGAAACGTATTGTTCAGTATTTAATAAATGATTTACTGATCAACAAAACTAGGAGATTAAATACCAATAACACGACCTTGTTAGCTTCATCGTCCACCTCATATAAACCAAGCCGCGCCCTTCACCTACGAACACCCGAAATCCGACCAGCGCGTAACACTGCAAACCGTTAGCAAGCAGTAGTAGCCGCATGGTCGCCGGGGCTGTGGCAACGGAAACAAAACGCAACTGTAGAGGAGGCAGGGACGGTGGTGGACTATTTTCACCGCGGCGGCGGAGGAAAGAGGGCGGCGATAAGTGACCGACAGGATATTGTGTGAGCGAGGGGCTGCTCGTTGCGAGCAGCCGCCGCCAGGCGGAAATTGGACGCAGTTGAAGGCCATGGCCGAATTTTCGTCAGGTGGACGTCGGCGCCTGAGTTACTCGCCGGCCGCCCGCGACGCGACGCCCGCGCGGTGGATGCCAAACGGAGCACGAAATTCCTTTCCGTTGTTCAGCGCTCAGGGACAGATTGATTAACAAGGAAAATAAGCAGACAATGACAAGCTATTATCCATGGGGAGCAACTGTAATTGCAAGCCCACATCTATGAAGAATCATTCGACCCGAATAAAGTTCAATATTTGATTGGTTGATTAGTGATTCTGGGCGCGTCAATTGCTACGGTCAGTAATACCATAAGTACAGTTGATTTAACGTAGGAGACGGCAGTGATAGAACAAGGATAAGGATTGTCCATGACCCATTTGTTAAGGTACTGACCCGACATCCGCCTGGTACTGATCGGAGAAACCACGAAAAACTACCTATCAGAGCAGCCGTACGCTACAATTTTCCTCCATACAACGACTGTATTCGACCTTACTTCTATGTTACTACTATCGAAAATCCGGCAAAGAAAGCTGACAAAATTCATTTCCGTTACACTTCTACAGTACCACAATCCGGTCGTCCTGTCCACCGACTCTGACGACGCACAGCGCAAATGTACCGGCGGCGAGTCGTCCGTTTGCGCGATTATTTGGACATTATTTGCCGTGGGACGCGGCTGTTAACTCGGCGTTATGTTTGCCCTTGCCTCCGAGCGGGAAAGAGGGTTCGGATCAATTTTTCGATTTGTTTATGAGGACAGTGAAGTACGATAAGGAAGAGAACCACTCGTTTCCAGAAGGAGCCACTCGATGGAATGGGCGCCTCATGTTCATTGGAATGCTGTGAAAGAGGTGGAATTTATTATCACAAATAGTTCTATGTCAGGTAATGTTTCTGCAATGGAGTTTGCAGCTCCAGAATAGTTTGTTTTGATTCACTCTCACTCTTCACTCGAAAACTTGAAAAAAACACGCTTTTAACTGTTGTGTTATTGTTTCACTGTCAATATTAATAAGTTTTACTATAAAGGTACGCACACTGTCTGCCATATAGCGTAATTTTTATTTGTCTTCAATATTGAGTTCCAATGAATCAATACAAGGAAATACAAGATTCATAAAAATATATCTGAACTTGGACTATGGGTTCCATATTTGTTCTCTTAAATATTTTCCACAGAAGCTCTGATAAACTGTTTCTTATCGTGTTTGGCACGATATGAACGGATTATGCACAGTATGTTAATTACATTTTATTTTTTAACATTTATAATTTTATATGGTATGTAGGTAATTAATTCATCTATTTTTATTATCCATACACATACCATTCGTTGTATAATTTAGTTTTAAAAACATTTTGTGACATTTACGTATTTCACAGTGTGAGAATATGTTTTTAGGATCAATAATAAAACCATTTGTCACACTGGAATCTCATTTTCAGTCTTCTATTTCACTCAAAAAGTTCAACATCGTCACATCCCAGCAATTTAGAGTAAGTTCGAAACAGCAGCCAGAGAACACGAATCCCCGAAACTCTGAACCAATATCATCGAAGGAATACGCTACATAATTGATGCAGAAGCGAATGAAAAATTCATTCCCGACGCTGGCGCTCCAAGCGGCGGCGGCGGCGGCGGCGGGCGAGGCGTCTTACATCTCGCGTTAAGATATCCTCTGGAGCGCTTCCGGAGCGGCAGCGGGGGCGCAGCGCGTTTCTCGAAGCCCGGCCCACCGGTTGGGAGGCGCCGAGCGGGCCCGAGCGCGCCGAACACGATAGCGCCTAAACGCTCCGTCGGAATCCTTAAGGAGCTAAAACGCGAGAAACAAAATCGCGGGCGAGCGCTTGAAATAGGGAGCAGGGGCTGCGGGGCGGCGGACGTCGCCGGGAGAGCTAGGAGCCCGGAGCTGAGGGTTTGGGTGGAGCTGGAGGGAGCAGGCTGGAGGCTGGAGCTAGTTTGGGTGGAGCTGAGGGAAGCGGGGACGAGGTACGGGATGAGATGTGAGATGTGGCGGAATGACACTGAATGTAGACAAATGGGTCTGGATGAATCGAAGAGGAGCTTGTCGTCGTTGAAGACGGGGGGGCGGAGTGGGATGGGCGGAAGGGGCGGGCGGGACGAGGAGGAACGGGGCGGTCGACAGAGTAGAGTAAGGTGTGACGAGATTTGGCGGTGACGAGAAGGTGTGAGGTTGCGTGAGGTGACTGGGGCCCAAGCGAGAAGGGCATAGAGTGGAGAATGGTAAGGTCTCTAGCAAAGCAGTGCTGGCGTGGCGTGCGGCGTGGCGTGACGTGGCGTGGCGTGGCGTGGCGTGGCGTGGCTTGGCGTGGCGGCGGCGTGGCGTGGCGTGGCGTGGGTTGCGGGCTGTGGGGGAGAGAGGCGAGGCGAGGCGTTCGTCCTAATCGGGAGGGTGTTTACAGAGGGTGGGTACAGCGAGGGGCGACTATGGATGGGTGACGCGGAAGGGCGGGCGCTATTCTCTAAGACGAGGAGCGCCACCTGGTCCTCCCCTCCCCTCCCCTCCCTCCCCTCCCCTCCCCTCCCTCCCCCCCCGCCTCCCCCCCTCCTCCCCTCCCCTCCTCCCACTGATCCCACGACGACTCGCAAAACTCATGTTAATCAATGCCTACGCGGCGGAGGGGTGGGGGTGGGGGTGGGGGCGAATTCCTTCAGGGATCCTATCTTCACACTCGCGCGCGAAGGATAAAGCGCCCAGTAGTATCTTCACTAGTTTACTAGAGGAATCTAGTGTAAAACCCGTAGCTGGAAGTGGCCATAAACCTGTAAGGAAAACGGGGGTCGCTGTGGGTTTTATGTACGCGGATACTCGTGTTATCGAGATCATTTGAAAAGATTGTGAGGAGGGGGCCCACCGCGCGTGGGGCCGGGGCGGGGAGGGGGGGAAGGCGCAAAGGTGGAAGGGGAGCAGCCCCGAACCACGCGTGTAGCATGGAGGGCGCGACGAAGCATCTCGGGAGAAGTTGCCGTGTTTGTACTTATCGAATTTCAACAAGCGCCTGCGGGAACTGGTGAAGTGCGCTCTCTCCTCTTCAATTCCCTTCTCCCCCCTCCCCTCCCGCCCTTCCCCCTCTTCCCCAGCGCACCCCCTCCCCCTCCGCGTTACCGCAGCCTCCCCCCGCGGAGCGTACCGGATCCAGAACGCTTATGGGTGCTTGGTATTACATTACGGGACAAAATGTACCAGGCACGTCTGCGGAATGTGTAACGCGATGCATTAGACAGCAAGCGCGCGCAGAAAGCGGGCGGGCGGGGGGAGAGGCACGTGCGCAGGCCGCCTCACGCGCCAGCGCAGCCTCCCCAGGCGCAGCGCGGAGCCCCGGCGCTAAAAACTCCACGCCCAACAAATTAGTTTCGGCCCCCTTGCGGGAGGAATTATCCGGCCCTGAAAGGAAAAGTTAATTGAATAGCTTCGGCTCCCGGTGCGAGATGACGGAATTACACTGCCCCAACAAGAAGAATACTCTCCATCGAGGTAGTAAGAAGGGTGTGAAGAAAACGGTTGTGCTTGCGGCGATGAGGGCAGCGAGCAAATGTGCTCTAATTGAAAAATATTCCTTGAGTGTTTGGAAATAATACTTATGCAAAAGTGTATGGTGCGAATGAGGAAAGTATAGTAGAAGAGATCAAATTAATGAGATGAAAGAAGAAATTGTAAAAAAACGTAATTAGGGAGGGAAAATTTTTGGTACATACGGCACACGTTACGTGTAAATTGGCTGATAGTTGATAAATGATTAACGTAATGACGATAAAATAGAGGGATGGAAGTCTGACCTTTAAAAATATATTTCATGGTTTGTAGAAGAATTCACTGTCATTGATATTAGAAAGAAAGCGACGATTATGCACATAGATATATAATTACAGAAAAGTTGTTTAAGCGAAGGAAGAGCCCTGAAAGACATAATAATAATAATAATAATAATAATAATAATAATAATAATAATAATAATAATAATAATAATGGGAGGAATCAGTTAAGAGGAATGCTCTGGGAAGAATTACCGTGGGAGCTAAATGAATTGACTGCGATAAATAAAGGAAATACAAACCAAATATTTGACGTGAAAGAATGAGATATAAGCAACCGAGGAACGGAAGATAAATGTAACTAATAGTGACAAAGCCAATAATATAAAGGAGAAAACTAACAGAAGATGTGACGAGAAGGGTATAACGTAAAACATATATTTATGCTAATGTAGAATATAACAGAGGATTATATGTGTGGCGGAAGAGTCATCTTGCATCTGCAGCGCTAAGGGAAAAGAAACTGGCAGTGCCACAGCAAATAAACATCAAAGTAAAGCCATATCAGAGTGACATAGCAAAAAAGTGAAACGTAAACTGAGAGGTGTGAAAATAGAACGGTGACAGAGGGGGCGAGTAGGTGTCATGCCAGCACCGAAATGCAAAGTAGGTGAAGGTGTTCAATGGGACCGGAAGTGGCAGAGTGAACCATGCGAAAACAGAGGGAACGAAGTAAAATAATGCTAACGAAGAGAACGTGGAGGGGAAAATCAGCGCAAAAGATTCTACTCTACCGACCGTGGCAGATGGAACGGCGAGCAAAATACGACGCGAAGCCGACACCAGGTGTCACAACGTAATGAGGGAGAAGTAGCAGAGCGAATAACAATCAAGTAGACCGAGAGTGACACGACGTCAACAAAAAAACCTAAACGAAGAGATATGAAAATGGTGGGGTGACAGCGAACCAAGTGAGAAGGCAGCACCGGAGCGCGAGCAGACAATTGCACAGGTGGGACAACCCGGGTGGCGAGCGCAGTGGGAGCGTATTGCGAGCGTAGTGGGAGCGTGGTGTGAAATGGGGAGGCGGCGCGAAAGAGCGTTCGGACGCAAGTGAAAAACGTGGCAGTGCATTTCATTAGCGGGTCGAAACCCACTGGCTGCGCGCAGGTTCTTTTCATTTCGTGTTTGCATTAAATTTCATTAAACAAAAGAGCGAGGGAACGCGCCGCCCGATACGCTGCTCACTTGACATTTCTCTGTTCCTGATAAAGCATACACGCACACCGGGAGGCACACACCGATGATACGCCGTATGAGTTTCAGTCTGAAGTCTATCGCACGTATTACCATCTCATTAGGTACATTCTTTGTGACTGATATACTTTGACAACATACTAACATAATATCTTCTCAAATACTGCCTAAATATTTTAAAGTGAAGAATTACGTTAGAAGATGTAGAAATGTAGATGTAACAAAGAACGTTTTGTGTAAGCGATGCGATGGGTGTTATTATGACCTATTAATTAATTTCAGAAACGTATTAAGATAAAGTAAAAAAAATGAAATAGATAAGGAAGAGAAAGGAAAATTTACCAGTTAAAACGATAGAAAAATAATACTTTGAAGAGAACGAAACAATTTGGAATATGAAATAGCTTGAAGTTCGTCAAAATTTTATTATCATTTTGTTCACAATAAAATCTATTATCTGAAGTAAAATTATATTTTTAGGAACAAAATGGACGAATAAATAGTAAATAAATTAATTTTAGTTAAATTAATAATTTAAGGGAAGACTGACGTAATATATAACGTATAATATAAAAATATATGACGGAAAGAACCAAATTTCATTCGTTTAAAAATATATAATATACCCAAGAGAAGACATTTTTGAATGAAATTATGACTTTTTAAAAAAAATATTTTTTCATGAAATTATACATAAAAAACGAATAAACAATACAATAAAATTTATTAATAATAGATTTACTCCTGGACTAATAGCGTGCAGTGTGTATTTGTTTATGCTATTTACCTTCATTGTATATTCATATTTCTTTTTCCTAGAAAATGCATTCATTTGCACCCACAGATCCTGTATAAGTGGCGAAAATCAACTAAATGAAAGTAGGAGATAGAGAATTTACACTCATGTTTGCTTTTTAAGGTGTACGCGGTAACACTAGGGAAGCTATCTGTGCAAACACTGAGAGTTTCCTCAGAACCTCTTTTATTAAATATTTAACGAGATATGCGTAGTAAATGTGAGTAATTAAGAATGTTTGCCGTTTAAGTTTGCAGCAAAATCATCTTCCTATTTTTATTACAAAAACAATAGAAAAATGAAGCAGTTACACTATTGTGATTACTTTTAGTTCCAAGGCACTGTAGAGCGTTGCTCCTAGTAAATAATTGAAGCTCATTGTGAGGATATTCACCTGAGAAACCGTTCGTGTACTTTTTAAATGACATCTTATAATAAATACAGGTCATCTGTGAGGTAGTGGCGTGAAAAGAGAAAAAAATGAACAAAATAAACTGGAATCAAGAGATGGAAGTTTCAGATGCTGAACGCTACGACATCTTCAAATTGTTGGAATCAGAATCGAATGTGGATTTCACTAGTTAAGGGAACATGGCAAACTATTAATGGATTGTGCGTATCGATGTAGAAATCAAAAGCAAACATGTAATAATAACATAAATAGACCGAAAAGCGAGGATTCGAATCAACAAAGGGAATGACCCAAAGAACATGGGAGGAAGAGCGACGACCACCACGACAGTGACAGCGATGGGGCTACGACAGGGTGACAGAAGGCTCCAACGACGTCTGAGGCCGGCGGAAATGTGGCTAGTACCAAGAAGAGAATCAAGTTGGCATTGAAACAGGTAAAAGAATGGTAACTCCAGAGGGTGTCTTGTGAAAGAGACGAAGATGAAGAAGGGGTTCTGTGAATAACAGGTTGGAAGATGAATAGAGGCCTACGGATGGGGTTAAAATTGGAATTGAAAAAGAGAATAGCGTATGAATGAGAACGAAGATAAGAAAGTGAATGGGAAGAAAATGAAGAGTACGTCTCAAATTTGAAGACTGATTTGAGGATGAAGATGGGAATAGAAATGCGCATGCGATGGGGATGAGGAACGAAACGGCGCAAATAAAGGTGACGAACAAGGAGATGGGTATGGGGAAGAACATCGGGATGGAAGCGGAAACAGAAACAGGAATGGAAACGACAAACGTGAAACCGTAGGGGGTCAACGCCCAGAGCGCAGAGTGGAGCAAGGAGTCGGGGCGGCGGGCGTGGGCGGCGGGCGTGGGCGGCGGGCGAGGGCGCGGGTGAGCAGCTCGGAGGAGTGGCGAAGTCCGAGTCCACGCGGCGCGGCGTCCTGTCGGCCAATTAGTGCACAATGCGTCCATAGAGAGCGGCGTCCGGCCCCGGCGGCGGAGGCGGGCCCTGTGTGGCGCGCGTGTTGCGGTTGTAGCAGCTGTGCGGCCGGCGGCGCGGCACGCGCGCGCCATCGCACCACGCCCCCGCCACCCTCTCGCTCTCCGGTTTCTTTCCGTCTCCCTCTATCTCCATCCGCTTGTCCACCCGTTCTCCACTAGTTAGCGGACTCTCCATTCATTCCCGCCATCACTCGCTCTCTCTCTCTCCCCTTTCCACCACCTCTCTCTCCCCTTTCCACCACCTCTCTCTCGTCTTCCCCCACCTCTCTCCTTCCTACATTTTCTCTCTCCTTCCTACATTTTCTCTCTCCTTCCTCACCATTTCTCTCTCTCCTTCCCCACCATATCTCTCTCTTTCCCACCATCTCTCTCTCTTTCCCACCATCTCTCTCTCTTCCCATCTCCCCCCATCTCTCTTTCCCTCTCTCTTCTCCACCATCTCCTTCTCTCTTCCCACCATTCTCTCTCTCTTTCACCACCCATCTCTCTCTCTTCCCACCATTCTCTCTATCTCTTCCCACCATCTCTCTCTCTTTCCCACCATCTCTCTCTCTCTTTCCCATCACCTCTCTCTTTCCCATCACCTCTCTCTTTCTTACCAACTATCTCTCTCTTTCTCACCGTCTCTCTCTTCCACCGTCTCTCTCTCTCCCACCGTCTCTCTCTCCCACCGTCTGTCTCCTACCGTCTGTTTCTCTCTCTCTCTCTCTCTAGTCTTCTCTTCCACTCGCGAGTCCGCGCATTCACCGCCCGTGCGTGCCGGTGGGAGGTGCTCGGCTGGAAGGCCTCGAGGCTGTGGTCGTTGTGTACCAACACGCGCCACCTCCCCTTCCCCTCTCCCCCGCGCGTCTAATCCCTCGCACGTACATCCACGCCCCGGGCACCGTTCGCTCCCGACCGCAGCTCACGTTGCCCGCTTTGGAAACGGGTGGGAGGCGGCAGGCTTCCAAGGAATCCATGGGTTGCACATTTACAACTTATGGTGGTCAGATTTGGATTTTGGGAGACATTTCTAATACGCTACTTTGACGGCATGGCATTCATTGATAATAGAGTACCAAATATAACGCTTCATACAATTTTAGTATAATAATTGCAAAATTAAATAACTCAAAGATAGAATGAAATTGAGACGTGTACGGACCGACGGAGGACAGACGGCGTCACCAACCTAAGACCGCGTCCGATGACGAGCGATTTTATCCCCCCTGCTCAGGCAGGCGGCCTTTGCCCTACTAGAGGATATATGTAGGCGAAATAAAAAGTTAAATAAAAACATAAAATGCAAAATGTTATTGTAACGTGTTAAACATTAGAGTATAAACATATTCATCTATCCAGTTCACACTAACATTTATTAAAGATATATGAATAGAAAGGGAATTATATTGTAAATCTCTATGAACATTCATAATATATAATTAATAAATATTATGTTTTCGACCAAATTTTCTGGCAAATAGGCTTCACCGGCAAATCCTAAATTCATGACGGCTAATACAAATCAATCGTAAACTTGTTTATGTCTGTAGTCTTTATATTAATACAGCTTGTAGACTAAAGTAGCGTTGGTGTAGCCATAGCATGTGGAACACAGCAGTTTGAAGCAATTATTTCTAACCATATCAATAATGCGCTTGAACTTATCGAATTCGATGAATGTTTGAACATCAGCAAACTATGCTTACGTGAAACGAAACGCAGTGATCCACGGCCCTGCACTCTCTGTAATATGCAAAGGCATTCGACTAACAGCTTTACCGCTATCTGCAATATTGACAAAGCTTTTGCTGTGTCATTGATATGAGCAAACCAGATACACAGACATTCAATGCGTTTTACGTGTTCTCTACATAATGAATATCTTTAAACATAATACTCCCAACTGATGGACTGAATACGTAAAGAATGCAGATATTTGTATCTCTTCTCTCATTACTTCTAGTTAAACACAAAACATTTTGGGAGCGAATGACATCACAATGTTCTATCGAAGTAACTATGCTTAAAATAAATTGAAATATATGGAAAGTAATCAGTAAAAAGAATGGATAATTCAAATATTCTGGATAAAACAGTACAGCATGAGCTATATGCAAATTATAAAAATGAGAAAATAACAAAATAAATGACCGAAAAGAAAGTGGAACAAATATTCAACCTAGGAACGTACCAAGAATAACTTAGTAGCGCACAACTCAAACAATATTGTTGAAGAGCTGAAAATAGAATGTTTTTTGCGATTTCACAGGGAACAATGTAGTGTAAAAAACTGATCAGAGAGACTATCAAAATTTTGATGTTATTCGAATGGAAGTTTGTGCAAATTTTTCCAATAATTTTCTCCCGAGTATTACAATTGTTTTAACGAGCAATCGGGAAGTCTAATAGTGTGTTGCCAGGCTGTTTATTCGGCAAGATAATTAGTGCAACAATTGCGTGATCGCGAAGTGAACAGTGGGGATGTTTGATGTATTTTCAGTAGGCGGTATGGATGGGGCAGCAAATGTCGAGATGATACATGAGACATCTAAAACCTAGGCAAACAACATTTTTTTAAATTGGTTTGTTGAAAACAATAATATATATGAACATTATAAATACATACTTGATCTATCATTGATTTTTCTTAATTCCACGAGTATAATAGAAGTTAAAAGCTTTGATAATCACATTGGGAATGCAAAACGTAGTAAAAAACGTTTTATGTAAATTTCACTGTTTCGTTCATATTACTTTATTAAACTTTAAATATGAATTTAAGAACCGAGTTTAAACTTGAAATGCGTGATAATGTGAAACAGTTCTCTCAGTTCGTATATTAATTATAATACATGCATGTAGGGTAATTCGTTTCTAAATGAGGCGGTACGTCTGTTATAAAAGAGAAAATTCTCTGCTTCTCCTGGCTGGGCCAGTGCTCCCATGGGAGAAAACACACGAAGAGAGAAATTCCTCAGCCAACATCTCGGTTGGCGACGGGTCTCACGTTGCAGCAGGGGGAAAAATCGCGCCCTCCCGAGATAAAACATACAATGTGTGATCAATATTATTAGGAGGCGACCAAACGGATGTTGTGGTGTGGTCATGTTTTTAATGGAGAAGGCTTGCACCCCTTGTTTTGCAATTGCTTTCACAATCACGGCACAGGACTACGTTGATATTTTAAACACCTTCTTCCTTCCTACTGTCGAGGAGCAATTCGGCGATGCCATCTTTTAACAAGATCGAGCACCTGTTCACACTACACGGCCTGTGGCGGAGTGGTTCCACGACAATAACATCCCTGTAATGGACTGGTCTGAACAGAGTTCTAACTTGAATCCCATCCCATGGAACCTCTTTGGGATCTTTTGGAACGCCGACTTCGTGCAAGACCACATCAACCTACATCGATACCTCTCCTCCGTGCAGCTCTCCATGAAGAATGGTCTGCCAGTCCCCAAGAAACCTTCCAGCACCTGATGGAAAGTACGCCTGCAAGAGTAGAAGCTGTCATCAAGGTTAAGGGGCCAACATCCTATTGAATTCCACAATTACCGATGGACGGTGACACGAAATGGTAAGTCATTTCCAGCCACTTGTATGGATAATTTTGATCACATTATGTACGCAACGCTTACGGGAGTAATTATCATAACGTTTGGCCCTCCCTAAAACAACGCTGAATCGGGTAGGTGTTCCCTCCCCTGTGGATCGCACTTCGTCCGTCCCTTCAGAAGAGGCGTCGATGAACAGCGGGCGCGCCTCTCCTGCAATATTCGTATGGGCGCTCCGTGGAACAGGAGTGCGGGCGGGCGGCGCTCTGCACGCGACGTCAACGCCCTCTCGTGGCGGCCACAAAGCCGCGCGCGGCACAACGGCGGCAGCGGCGGAGCCGGCCCGGGGCGAGCGTTCGCCGGGCCGTAAGTCAATCAAACAGTCCATCAGGCTGGCACTCAGTCAATCAATCAATCGCCCCAATTAGACCTCTCACCTGGGCGGCGCCGCGCGCGCGCCGCGCTGCGCCGCGCCCGGGTCAACAGGGGTCGCTGACGGAGGCGGGGGTGGCGGTGGCAGGGACAGGCAACGCCGGGGCGAATACGACACGGAGGATGGTGTTGGTGGAGGGATGGTACTGGCGATGAGGGTGACGGCGGTGGCAGCGGTGACGGCAGGGCAGGCGAGGGCGACGGAGACGATGGTGGAAGGAGGAGTCGGTGGTGGGAGAGAGTCATCGTGGAGGGGCGGTGAGAGGTTGAGGGTGTCGGGGGTAGCTGGTGTGGTGTGCGAGGGGGGTAGCTAGTCGGCGGGAGTCGCAAGGCAGGGTGGCGAGAGCGGCGTGGACAGCGCGGGCGGTGGGGGAGGCGTGGCGGCGGAGGCGGCGGCCGCGAGCGGGCCCTCGGGACCCGCCGCCGAATAGGCCACGGGGTTAGGAGCGTGGGCGGTCTCCCGGGGTGCGGCCACCGCCGATACCTGAGTGGGCGGTTGGCGGTGTGGCCTGTGAGGCGGGAGATATCGCGGGCGGAATCAATGTTGCGGATGGGCGT
Organism: Gryllus bimaculatus; assembly: GCA_017312745.1. Classification (NCBI taxonomy): domain Eukaryota; kingdom Metazoa; phylum Arthropoda; class Insecta; order Orthoptera; family Gryllidae; genus Gryllus; species Gryllus bimaculatus. The sequence goes on along the minus strand of BOPP01000010.1, from coordinate 14,912,672 downwards.
TGTGGATGAGTGAATAGGTTGTAGTGCTGCTTAAATTTTCATCGTTCTCCTGGGGGATTCCATTTGCATTAATCTGACATCCATTTCTCGCGGACATTTATATCCTAGATTTTGTGCTTTTACGACTTCTATGATTTGACTACCAGAGATCGATATTGCAGTGAAGTTCTGATTATAACTGCTGTGCACATTGCGAAACGGACAAGAAATATGTCAAGAGAGAGTTATGATTATCCAGAGTTAAATGACTGTCAGGTCATCAGTATTCTTCTTTCCCTTTACTTTTTCAGTTTAAAACTAACGGATAGCGGATTCCTTTTCATTTTTGCTTCGCCTTTCATGAGACCCACATTTCTTTCCTACGCGTTAAATAACACATTTTGTCAAAAATTAGTTTTCATCCTTTGCATTTGTGTTTCGTGTTCTTCCCTGCTTCGTGTCTTTACATCTATTTTTATTAGCGTCTTCTCAGTTGCTTCTTGTTTTCGATATTGAATAATTTTTGTAATATAGAAATAATATGATCCATATTATACCTTTTTGAAAATACTTATCTTTTATTTTATCTTCAACGTCTTAATTAAATTTCGTTGAAGCTTTTTGCTACCTTAATTTCTGTACCAGATTCAAATACAGCTTTTACCATCAATTTCGTAGACACTGGGCCGTTTATTAAGTACAAAAGCATATTTCCTCTTTTGTTCTTTGTTAATTTCTCGTCGTTCCAGCAAATTCTGTTACGTTAGGGAACGTTTGAAGAACAATACTTTATACTATGATTAAATCAGTGGCTGTATAGTATTATCCTTACGCAACAGCACACACACACATGCAAATATTAAAACCAATAATCTCAAAAGTAAATGAGAATATGAAAATTAGGTAAATGCGATTCTCAATATCACAAAGTTGAAAGGTATATACAACCCAGTTTGCTTACGCATCGGACATGCAATGTCTACATCCTGTATATAATATTTGTATTGTTTTATACCTAATTGTTTATAATTGATTTATTAATATAATTTATTTCGAATTTTAGCTCTGAGGATGATCGCTACTCAATCAAAACGATCATCAGCAAAATCAATTGTTCATACCAAACAACATATTTTATTTATCATAATAATAGTATGTATCTACTTCACCAGCGATCTAATTAAAAATATCACAAACATTTTTACAAGGATTGAGGTCTATGACGGATTGATAATCACCTGGAGGATAATGAATTTGGAGGAGTTTTTACCAAATCTAAATTGCTTAGCATAATAGAGCAGGAAAAATTCGTACTTCAAATATGTCTTATAAGGTGAGAAATATAATATTCTGCAATTAATATTTAAAGAGAGAATTGTAGGTTGTCGTAGTGTTACAAGATGACTATTTGGTCTTGCAGTATTCAAACGTACAGTGTGCCCGAAAGTGTAGAAGAAACTATGTGTATAAAGCAGAAACAGACAGAAAAGCTGTCACTAAAGTGACAGCCGTACGAGAATTCAAACATGCTGCATAAAAATGATTAAAATCACGCACGGATAATTCTCGAAGAAACATTCCATCATCAAATCTTGAAGCGATGAATCCTGATACTGACCCTCGTCATGTATCCTGATTTTGCTTACGGAAACATGACCCATTTCTCTCATTTCTCCCTGTCATTTCTTCCTGTCTCATCAGTCTCTTTTTATTGACGGTCCTCTGATTTTCTCCGCCAAATTCGGAAAAACCTGGTCTAAAAGCAACACGAGTTGGTTTTCTACAATAAATTAATGATCATTGTGTCTTTTGGCTTCCAGTCCTTAAGAAACGAAACGCCGATCTGTGTGCAAATTAAATTTATGATAACCCAATGTAGTTACTCGAGAAAATGTATTTGGGAATTTGAGACGAGCCTAGAGAACGTACTTTGCAACAATAGAGTTGCTTTGAACTGCTTTCATTAACAGTAAAATGGAAGTGGATCGCATAGGATACAGATACAAGATAGCTCGTTTATGACGTTACTCCAGTGTTGAGCTGAGAATTAAGTTTACTTTTCAAAAAAGCTCTTATTCAAAAGTGAAACATTACAACGATACGATAAAATGATTTCGAAGTTCCTTACTTTAAGCGCAAAGTGTATCTTTTTTAAAATGAATATTTAATTTCTTCGATTCGGAGAGGTACAGATTATATCACTTAATAATATCAATAAACCAAATAAACTTTACAAAATTGTAGAGACAAATATTACTTTAAGGTAATTAATACCTATGTAATTCGATGTAAATGTAGAACACCATCGCTCACTCTAATTATGGGCCAATTCACACACACTATATGTAACTAAATGCTGCTGAATGCAATGCTGTTATACGACGTTATTAAAGAAGTCAGCTGTAATTACTGTTAATATACAGGGTCTCATGGTTATGTCAAACTATTATTTTCACAATATAGATTTAATTATGTTTGTTAATAAATAGCACAATTCGTAATAACACTTACGTGTTGATTATACATTCTAAAAATGTAACAGAACAATTACACACATTCAATAGATCATTCTGTAGTATATTTAAGAAAATAGATGAAATAAACTACCATTCCGTAAAATAATGAAACAGCTCCCGCGGAAAAAAACACTTAAGCCCATAAAAGCAATTTTACAGCAAACTTAGTCTTAAAGCACGCGGAACTACAGCTAAACGTCTGACGCCATGAGCTAATGACTTTCTTTTCTTTTCAGGTTTTTAACTGAAGTATACAAGTTACGGATATGTATTTTTAATTACCAATGACGTCGCAATTTACTTCCATATTCCGTAAAAAAATTAAAAATGTATTCGGACTGCAATGATTTGCCAAAACCATTCAGTCATCAAAAATATTAATCTAAATTTTAATTACGAAGCAAGGGCATATAAAACAAAATATAATAGCATAACACTGTAACTACGAACAATTTAAAAATGCATGAAAAATATCACTTACGTATTTGTTATCCAGTTTCGCTAATTAATATTCGATACACTTTTTACATGTATTTTTAAATGACCAGATATAAATATTTACATTACGTGTTCATTTCAAAATCACCCAGTACAGATAAGGCTCCTAGAACGGTCGAAGTGAGTGAATTCCATGACGTAGTTAGGTCAAGAGATTTCCAGAGACAGCCCACGTGAATCTAAACGCGGTAGGCTTTCATTTTAAAATCTTCTAGTACAGAGAAGGCTGCTAGAACGGTCAAAGTGAGTCAATTCCACGACGGAGTGAGGTCAAGAGATTTCCCGAGACAGCCCACGTGAATCCAAACACGGTCTGCCCACGCGTGGCGCCGCTGCATGTGATGACAAATGATACACGTTGCTGGAGCGTCTGTGGGCGTAGTCGAGAGAGAGAATCGCGTTGGTGGTTTGTAGGAAGGACCAACAGTGAAGGCAGCAATGGGGTTGACTGTAGAGATACGACAGCGGGGGTGGAAATAATTAGAGTTTGCTTGTGACTCCAAGTTGTGAATGGCAATAAGTTGTCTGTGTTTTTACTGTATTCATAAAAATCAAACCTTGTGTATTAAAGTAAGTCCAAATTGTCCGAATTAATGAATAGTTGTAATTAAATTCTGAAGGGTATGCCGAGGGCGAATGCGCTAACAAGAAATGACGATGTATTAGACATTTTTAAAAATATTTATTAATACAACTACAATAAAGGTAACAAGTGTTAGATCTAACAATATAAATTCTAACATTTTTTGTGATACGCTTGGCCATTGTCGGATATCACTTAAGTTAATAACAGGAAATAATTCATACTTCAAATCGTCAATAGATTTCTTCCTCTTTAAACGTCTGTCTTTTCGGTATTTTTTGTAGAATATCACATACACACTACAAAAATAATATACAATTTAATAACAAATATGTTAATTATTTAACAAAAATCTACACTATGTGATCAAAAATATCGAAACACATCCAAAATGTTGTTATAGTATAGTCATATTTTTAGTTGTCATGGATGGGACTTGAACCCTTTGTTGTGTCGGGTACACGGCACAGGCCTACGTTGATGTTTTGAACACCTTCTTGTTTCCCACTTTTGAAGAGTAATTCGGAGATGGCAATTGTATCTGTCAACACAATCGAGCACCATACTGCACGGCCTGTGCCTGGGTGGTTACACGGCAGTAGCATTCCTGTAACAGACTGACCTTCACAGTCCTGACTTTAATCCTATCGAACCATCTGGAACGCCGACTTCGTGCCATGCCTCGCCGACCAACATCGATACCTATTCTCAGTGCCGCACTCCGTCAAGAACGGGCTGCCATTCCCCAAGAAACCTTCCAGCACCCGTTTGAAAGTATGCCTGCGACAGTGGAAGCCGTCATCAAGGCTACGGGTGTGCCAACACCCCATTGAATTCCAGCATTACCGCTGGAGGGCGGCACGAACCGGTAAGTCTGTGCATGACTAACCGCGGACGCCTTCGACTTCATTTAGCATGACTTCAATGAACCGGTCATTCATTTTCATGCACGTGTCCGGATACTGTTGATCACATAGTGTGTGATGCCTCGCCCCCAAATGATCGGATTCCCTGGTCAGTCAGAGCCGATGGAGGCTGCAGGATTCGCAAGCGGCTGCAGCAGCGGGCGCGCGGGCAACCACGGCGAGCGGCGACAGCGGAGTCACCGACGGCGGCCGCGCGCGTCAGCTTCGCAGGCGGACCGGGAGGGGAGGAGAGGAGGGGAAGGGGAGGGGGAGGGGAGTGACAAATGCGGTGGCGGCGCAAACAATCACCCGCGCGCGCACTCGTTTGTCCGCTGTCTCTGGGAGCGACGCCCGACCTTTATGCCTCGTCTCGCCCCCGCGCCGCCGCCCTCGGCGCCAAAGGTCGCGGCGCTGCGGCGGGCCTTTGCCTGTAAGCGCTCGCGCCATTTTTAATGCCGCTCCTCTCGCCAGCTGCCTGCGCCGCCGCGTGAATAATGGGACGTAGGCGGCGGGGGGACGTGTGGAGGAATTTGCCCTGTGTTCATTTCGATGTGCAATTGGAATAAATTGAATACATTCATGGAGAACAGATTTAATGTAAGGAACCCCCTATTACAATCACTGAGAGTTAACACGATTTACAATATGAATGTCAGTTCAACAACATCGTCAGTTCAGAACATTTGTCAGCTTTACATTGTCAAGTCCGCCACAACGTCAGGTCCGCCACAACGTCAGGTCCACCACAACGTCAGGTCCGCCACAACGTCAGGTCCGCCACAACGTCAGGTCCGCCACAACGTCAGGTCCCGCAACGTCAGTTCGGCAACAACCGTCAGGTTCGCAAACCGTCAGTTTTCCGCACACCGTCAGTTTCCGCCAACACGTCAGTTGCCGCACACCGGTTCAGTTCCGCAACACGTCAGTTCGCAACACCGGCGTTCTCGCAACACACCGGGCAGTTCGCAACAACGGCAGTTCCGCAACAACGGCAGTTCCGCAACAACGGCAGTTCCGCAACAACGGCAGTTCCACATCAAATTCAACTACACAACAGCATCAAATACGTTTCATATTGGTGGAACAAATTTTATCTAATGTTTGAGAACAATCACTCTAAACAGTTTAGGTACTATATAAGATATTATTTTAACGTCTGATCAAAACTTTAACCCGCGAGATAAGTAGGAGCATTGGAAAATAGGCAAGGCAATAATGCACATAATCTTCACCGTAACCTCTCTCCCTTCCTCCGTCGCCATATACTAATATTTACCTGAGCTTTAGGATCATGATGGCTGGTACGATTAACGCATCCATCAAGTGAAGATCCATTGTGTTGATCGCTTTCTTCAAGAAGAATGAAATAGTGTTGCAGAAATGCACAAAAGAATAGGGTGAGAATACGATGTAAACCAGCGAAACAAAAGAAGGGCAATGCTGGCTTCAGCAAATGTCCTCATTCATGACAACGTTCGCCCTCACACAGCTGCTGTAACCAAACAACTTCTGTATCAGAAGGAACGTACATGATAATTCGCCGTACAGCCGCCACTTAGAACCAAATTACTTTCTTATTTTCTTCGAAATAAATATTGGCTAAGAGATGAACGCTTCTAGACCAATGAGACCTTCAAAATCAGGTTCAAGTCCATCTCACATCAATTTCGGCAACGTTTGTCGAAGAGGGTGTAGATAAGTTCGTCCACAGCTATGATAAATGATTGTATCTTCAACATAATCGTGTTTTAAAAACAATCTTCTTGTATTTTACATTTGGTAATGAATACACTTTTATTTACTTTTGCCTTTTTGTCAATGTTCATCGAAAATTTAAAAAAAAGGACTGTTCTCATACAACATAATACATACATATCTAAACGGCCAACATTCCCCTTCAACGGCTTATACTTGTTTCGTTCATATTTCATCTCAGCTTTCCACATGTCAGGTCACTTCTGTGTTCAGTGTATTCGGGCAACTGGTAGAGACAAATAGCTTCGCACGTAAATATCGAAAGGTAGAGAACAAACAAAATATTCCGATGATCAAAGCCAAAGTTAAAATTTCTCAAGGAAGTAAAAAGCCGTTTATAGAGTTCGATTTCCGGAAACACTGAAAGAAAAACCTGAAATTGTTGAATTCATGCGATACAGAATACACCAATGAAAGTGTAATTCAAACTGTTTTAGCGCTGCCTCTGCGCGCAAGGTTCCTGCATCGATTCGCCGTGCGGGCGCGTCGGCTCCGAGAGAATAATGGGCAGATCTGGCGTGAATTGTAAAGCAGCGTTTTCCTTGTCTTTATTTCAGTGTACAAACATCGCGTGAATGACATTGAATAAAGCTGTAAAGTTAGCAGGCCAACGTGAAAAAATATCGGAGGTAGATGAACAATCTCGGGAGTTTGTTAAATTTGTACTTCTTAATTTATGATTTATTACTACACAGATTGTGATAACACAAAATAAAAGAGATGGAGTAATACCCATGGTGACACAACACTCCTCTCAAAGTGTTTCTCAAAGGCTTAGCCTGCCTGCGAACCTGTATATAATCTTCCATATAAAGTGAAATATTTAAATTAAACACTCTTAAAACGTGTAATAAAGAAACACTTCCGACAGGTATGTAATATATTAATATAAAATTGTAACAAACCCATTTCTCCTCTAACGGAACTCTTTGGGTTTGTTGCGTGAATAGAGGCTCTTTGCTAGAGAATTTACAAAAGTATTTTTTCATCTGAGAAAAAAATCTAGTATATGTTAAAGGGCAAAAAATGGCGAAGATGTCAGGTGAAGTTAAGCTTACGTAAATTTAAGAGGAATGGAATGCTTTTTGATGATAAAATACCACCAAAAACACTTACCTGTGAAACCATAAAATATATTTTTTTATAAACCATGTAAAAATGTAACTAAAACGCATTCCTCTTTTGTTCCCGTTCTTCGGATAGGCTGCTTAAGTCAAAATGCTGCCGTGCAAAAGTTGTAAGAGAACATCCCCATGCGTTTTATTTCAAAGTACGCGTGTAAGGACTCAAGGCCAAGAATTTTTTTTTTCAGTTACTCAATGATTAAATGAGAAATTTAACGTCAGTGGGTTGACTTTAATCTCAGAGAAACATTTGTACAAAAATTACATAACCATTTATTTTTTTAATCAGTACCTCGATTAACATAAATATCACAGGAAATTTCAGGAGATACCACAAATATACTTTAGAAGACAGCTGATATTTTTTCTCCAACAGCTTGACTATACAGTACTGGAATCTACGTTATTTTGTATATTTTACCGTAAAATACTAGAATCGCAAATTAATAAAGACGAATATTTCTGTCACATTGTAACGTTTCCACACATTTCACATCTAACTCGATCTCGAAATCCGGAGTTTCTGCGACAGGAAACTAATGAACATAACTTCACGAGCGAACCCATGGATATCCGTCTCATATCAGGCATCTCACTAACATGACAAATCGCGCTCCCGCCGCGAAGCAGGAGAACCACTGCCGATAGCTTAATGCGAGCGGAGTGATTGCAGGAACAAATGGCCCCGCAGAGTTCTGCCCCAAGGCGCACCAGATAGCGAATCGATTTCCCGCGCAAAGAGAGGACGCGAAATGGTTTGAAACGAGGCGGAATTGGATGGAAGGAAATGGGTGAAGTGAAGAGAAAAGTAAAGAGATCCGAAGGGAAGTGGAATGCGAGAACTTTTGTTGGGAAATTTCTTCAGGGAATTCAGGAGAGGGGGAACGAGGGTTCACAGAAAAATAAAAAGTTGAAACAAAGGAGAATAAAAGTGAGTAATAATAAATGTAAATGGTTCTTTCGATGTCAGTTAAATTTGGAAGATAATTAAAGATGTCAGTGGGATCAGTGTGAAGAACTACTGGGAAAATATCAATTGATTCTATTAACGAGTGTAGGGAAAAAAGTTGAGAAAACATACGTGAAATAAAAGCCAGATTAAGAAAAGAGGGAAAAAATGCGTTTATAAGCTTGGACCACTACTACCGTGTAGAGTAGAAGAAAGTACGTAGTGTAAGACAAATGAGTAAATTGCGAAAATACACAATTCCATGACGCACCTTCAAAATGTTGTTTCAAATTGGAAGTATACCGAAAAAATATAAAAGCTGAGGGTAAATCCTAGAAAATTAAAATATCTTAAACCACATGGTAAATTAAAATATATTCTGTACAGATGAATGTAATGAAGTTACTCTCCACCAGTTTCGATAGAAGGACAAATAAAGAAATGGTCGGAAGCGAGGTGATGGTAGATGAAGTGAGGTAAGGATAGGTTGAGGTGAGGTAGTGGTGAAGTGAGGTGAGGTGGAGGTGAGGTGAATTAAGGTTAGGTGAGGTGGAGGTGAGGGGTATGTCGGGGTATGTGAGGTGTATGTGATGTGTAGGAGAGGTGGAAGTGGTGGGAGGTGAGGTGAGATGAGGTGAGATGAAGTGAGATGAAGTGAGGTGAAGTGAGGCGAAGTGAGGTAAATGAGTTGAGTCGAAACGTCATCCCATCAAGAAGCCGCAGCCTTGCTACGCAGGGTCAAACGGAACCCCCCCCCTCTCCAGACCAGCGCAGAAGACAAACGCGTCGCAAGTCCCCATGAACAAATCGCCCATCGATTCCACCCAGCCAAGAAGAGCGCCGGTGGCCGGTCGCCCTCCACCCTTTACCCTCCGCCCTCTTCACCCAGCCGGAATCCACCGGCCCAATTAGAGCGCCTCTATCACGCTAATATGAGCGCGCGCCGCATGAGGCGCAGGCCTCGGGGCGAGGGCGGCGAGGGGCGAGGGCGAGGGCGGCGGAGGGCGGGCGAGGGGGCGAGGGCGGGCGAGGGGCCGGAGGCGGCGAGGGCGGCGAGGCGCGGGGCGAGGGCGCGAGGGCGGGCGAGGGCGGGCAGGGCGGCGAGGCGGTGAGGGCGGCGAGGCGGCGAGGGCGGCGAGGGCGGCGAGGGCGGCGAGGGGGCGAGGGCGCGAGGGCGAGGGCCGGCGAGGGCGGCGAAGGCGGCGAGGGGCGGCGGGGCGGGCGGGCGGCGGTGGGGGCGGGGGCGGGACGGCGGGGGCGGCGGGGCGGCGGGGCGGGCGGGGCGGCGGCGGCGGGGGCGGCGGGGGGGCGGGAGGCGGGCGGGAGGGGGGGGCGGCGGCGGGGCGGTGGGGTGCCCCCGGGGCGATGGCGGAGACTGCATGCCTTGATAAGTAAGGCGTGGGGGCCTAAGCTGTCAGTCTGAGCCTGTGTGCCGCGCGCGCTCCCAATGCATCACCACGTGAGCCCTGCGCGGGTGCGCGGCGTGGCGCCGGCGGGCGTGGCGCAATTTTGCAAGCGGCCCGCCGCCCGGCCCGCGCCTTCCTCTGCTTTACCCCCCCCCCTGGACGCGGGTCGAGCCCCGGCGAGGTCGCAGGCCGTCGCGCCTCCGCCAGCTGCCCGCCGGGCAGATGGGCAGCGAGCTCAGCGACACTTCATGTGGTTACACATCGTAGTGTCTACTTAGTCGGGGTTGGTGGCACACGACAAAACAGATTGTACAAGACGTATTTGGATAATTGCGCTGGAATAGCAGCGCTTTTACGATAGTCTAATGTGGGTTGTTTTGCTTAAACTCTGAGAAAAATGTATTAGTTGTATTTTTAATGATATTTCAGTTACCAAATAATCAGTTTTTGTTTGGTAAGCACATGGAATATGATATTGAAATTTTATCAGTAAAGATTAAATTGGAAACTTGTTTGAAAAACGTGAATAGTATATTAATTTGAATTGTTTGAATTGACTAAAACAATTATTTAAAAAAAGGCTTGTAAGTTATAATCAATCAACTCATGAATCTTCCCCTCATAACAGCCATCGTTGCATACTAATAAATGCTCTTGACAATGGTGGAAACAGGAGAATATATCAATCTATAAAAGACATAATTGTGTAGATACAAAAATTCCACTGCGCATGCGCTAAAATGTTGATGTTCGCTGTGATATCGTCACATGATCACTATCGGTGAAAAGTGGTGTTCTTCGAACAGATTACGTTACCAACACGGTACCAAACACGATTGTGCCACTCTCTTAAGTCGCCAATCGCCTGGCCGATGCCCAGTATAAATCGTTCGCACAGCCACCTATCTTGATTGACGATCGGGCGGAGAGATGGAAAATTCGTTCAGTACGTGACATACGTCAACACTTTCTTATTCCCAATACATGCATATATTTTAGGAAGGTGCGAACAAATTAGCGTACATAAGTTAGAACAAACTTTAAGCTCATTAATTTCTTCTGGAAAGATCTAAAAAAGACATTTTAATTAAAGAATGACCTTTTTTAGTGTGGAATTATGGAAAGTTAATTTGTGCGATCATTTGATTAAAAAATGATATTTCAATTTTAACAAGCTTTTATATATGCAGGAACAATACCGTAAATGTGTCATAACACATTTATCGTACACCAATAAATTTTCACAACTTTGAAACATTCACATTAATATTTACATACTTTAGTAATGCGTTTAGAATTCTTAGTAGAGCAAATTTTATAGCGCTTGAAATTGAATTTATTTTAAGTTTTTATTCCAGAGTGCGAAATATCCCTGTTCTCTCTTCAAATGAAAGGCGTGAAGTAGTATCAAGGAAATGAGATATAGACATTTAGGAATGGTGGATCCACTTCCTGTGGATTGCCATGCTACTGACCCAAGCTCTTCAGTTGATTTTGTGTTGCTGCTTTAAATAAAACATTTTTCTTCCTTCCGTACGTTTGCACTAGTCCACTTACACATCCAAATTCGTGTTTGATATGATTGATCTAAAAGGACTATTTTAATTCGTTTTTTCCTTCTCGGTTTTACTTCATAAATGTCGCCGCATCATGTAAATGTGTCAGTAACGTCTAATGAAATGATTATATTAATGAATACAATATCCAGAGATAATAATATTAATTTAAATTGAATTTTGAGGTTTTGAACACCTTATCAACATTTACTTAGTTTCAGTATGTTTAAGAATGCTGATTCTGCACTTTCAATGATATTTTGAAAGTTTCGTTAATATATAGTTTATAGTGAATCATATTGACTATTTGGATTATTTTGTACTAAATGAATCCTTAATAAACATCTTTTTGTAACTGTTTGTTCGATGCAAATTTCATGTTAGAATGTTCATACATGGAAAAGCTATCTTATTTTATTGAAAGATGTTGTATCAATACTTGCATATTTGTACGTAATGTTACATTGAGAATATGTATCACATCATCCTTTCCTGTCGACGTAAATTCTCAAAAACGTTGTTTATTTCCAAATGTGAGCACAGCAAAACATTTTCTGTTTACAAGTACTTAACCAGCAAACAGAAAGAAAGAAAGAAAGAAAGAAAGAAATTAATAATTTGTGTTTTCTTAGCACGTCCGCTCGCAATCCAACATTTAAATGCTGAATAAACATATTTCTGTGTAAAATACTTGTCGGAGGGGAAAAAATACCTTTATTGAAACTACTGCTCTTCACGCATTTCAGTCGTTTGTTGACACACTTCTGTAAATAAATACCACCGTACGAACGTAGCGCCTTGGGAACCACTTTGCACGTGCGCTTCTTTTTATTCTGTTCGCGCAGCAGTTGCGTTCATTGCGCTTTCGATTACCATCGTCAATTTTCGTAAACAGCCCGTGGCGTTTCCAACATCACTTTCATTACGAGAACGATAAATAGTTCCATCCTCTATAGTTACACAATTTAGTTCTAATTAATGCCACAAAGAGCACAAATTACATAATACTAGCCGCGGCGGCGGTGGCGGCCGACGACAAAAAAGGCAAAACACGAAAGTTGTGAATTGTCGGAACAACGGAAAACAACTAACCAGCTAATATCGGGCGTCGCGGCTGTTAATGCGCTGTGTGAATGGCGAACTGCCGGCGCCGCCCAGGCATTGTGTGCTGCGCCGCGGTGGCGCGGCCGCGAGGGCGGCGCTCGCGCAGTGGGGGAGGGCGGCGGGCGCAGCAAGCAAAGCAACGGCACCAGTGAGCTTGGAGATGGAGGTAGTGGTGGTGGTGTTGGTGGTGATGGAGGCGCCGTTGGCGATGGAGGTGGCGTTGGCGATGGAGGTGGCGTTGGCGATGGACGTGGCGTTGGCGATGGAGGTGGCGTTGGCGATGGACGTGGCGTTGGCGATGGACGTGACATTGGCGATGGAGGAGCCTTGGTGATGGAGGGGCCTTGGTATGGAGGGGCCTTGGTGATGGAGGGGCCTTGGTGATGGAGGGGCCTTGGTGATGGAGGGGCCTTGGTGATGGAGGGGCCTTGGTGATGGGGGGTGTTGCTGATGGAGTTTTAGTGATTGAGGTGGTGGTGGTGGTGATGGAGGGTTCTAGGTAATGGAGGTGGTATGGGAATTGGAGGTGCTGTTCTCGATGGAGGTGGCGTTGGTGATGGAGGTGGCGTTGTGATGGAGTGGCGTTGGTAGTGTAGAGGGAATTGATAGTGTAGGAGGCATTGGTAGCGTAAGAGAGGTTGTTAATATAGATGACGTTGGTTTTAGGTGTGGCTTCGATAGTGTAGTTAGCGTTTGTGATGTAAGTGAAATTAGAGAAGAAGGGAGCGTGAAGGTACAATAATAATAATAATAATAATAATAATAATAATAATAATAATAATAATAATAATAAATAATAATGTCTAGTTGTGGCGAGAAGCAGGCCAAAGGAATTGTTATTCAGCCTAAATTCATTAATAAATTTACATTTGTATAATTACAACTAAAGCTCTTGAGTGTAAATATTGTTAATTGTCATTTCATGTTGCTTAGGAAAATGCAACATATTACAAGTAACAACATGCAAAGAGCTGCACAAACCTTAGAGTACGAATTAATTACGATTATTGACAATTAGAAATTATTACGATTATCTACACTTGTAGAGACCCTAGTCTTGTCTTTTCTTCAAAGTCAAAAATAATCTTGTTTTAGTCCATTTTTTCTGATACCATAATTACTCTGCCTCGGAATGCCTCATTTGTGAACAATTTGTAGAATAAGGGGGCTATGTTTTACATTTGCATCTGGCACGGGGACACTTTATGACAATGAGCCGTAAGAGAATAAGTAATCTCAGGAAAACTTCAAACAGTATACAACATAAACATATATTTACTATTCCTTCATGTATTGTACTAATATTCTTGCCTAAACCATCAGAAATTCCAGCATCAATTTCCACATATATATACTAAAATAATACGAACCTGATATCCGTATAACAAAAACAACGAATCACTAAAACAAGTTACTTTAAAATAAAAATTGTGGGAGTACGAAATATGGCTGTTAATGGAGGGGGTTGATGCAAAGGAACACGAATTTGTAGACTTAAAAACGACACCAACGGTAAAATAAAAGTAATAGAGTGTGGGAGATGAACGTGTGCGGTTACAGCAGCGATGTCTCATTTGAAGCGTTATACGGGCAATTCAGTGATGATAGTTGCAGCACATTGCATGAATAAATACTGTGGACGGAACCACCAAGCGTTGAACTGCCAGTGCTTTGCGCGTTCCGACAGCTGTGTGGTCGACCGCTTCGGAGGAAGTTAAGTTCGTGCTCACACATAATTTGTTCGAGCACGAGTTTGAAATCCAATACTTGCAACTGTGTAAAATAGTGAATGCGATAAAGTTCGTTTTATCACCGCTGCTAGTTCTGGGTCACAATGACCACACAACTTTTTTTTTAATAACTGTTTTTCAAATAAGACAGTAGGCTGTATGATAAAAAAATTGAACTAACGAATTACTTTGAATTTTTTTGACTCAGCAAAATATTTTGATGGTACCATATGAGAATTTGAGTGACCCTTGATTTCTTCAACGTAATATTTTAAATAGGGTTTTCTTGCGTCTGATGGCGATTTTATTTTTGTTCTAAAGAAATGACTGTGAGATATTTAATACAGAAGACAATTCGTACAAAACAAACACAATACGGCACAGAGTATTTACATATTCTCTCCATGTACTGGATTGTGTATCATTCTCCATGTTGGAAAATTGTTTCGACAAAATCTAATTTGCTACTGGGAAGCAGAACATTTAAAAAATTCATATAATAACAATGGAAACAAGAGTTACGTTTCAAATGCGCACAATATAGAAAAAAACTTACTTTGTCTTGCAATACTGAAGAGACAGGTTGTTCGGTTTTTGAGATGATCAATTTCAGCAACTTACCTGAAAAACAAAGCAAAAAAATATTAATATGAAAATATTTATTTTTATGTACTGTAATTTAATGATGTGAAACTTTATTCGCAATGTTTTTAAAAAAAATGATAAAATTTGTTTATTTTTAATATTTATTCAGAGTAGAATTCAGAGCAAATAAGAGAAAACATTTATCTGTTATTACTTCCAAATACTTTTTTGTCTTTCTTTGATAATGGAATCCATCAATTATTTGATAAGGCACATTTTTATCTGTTTTGATAGGAATATTCCTAACCGGGACCGTAAATAGTTTAGCCCGGACAGTGCAAAACGTAATGAACCGAAAGATAGGTTGTACACCTTATTTACTTTGAGCTCCTTACCCTTTAATCCAATTTTATAAAACACTTTATTTAGTGAGTTTGACGATTTTGCTACTGAAACATTAATCATTAAGAATAACATTCTAAATAAAACCGTTCTTTATATTATAACTCTTCATATAAATGATGGTAATTTTCAGAAATTAAAAGAAAACGTTTTCGATATAGAAGAGATGGCATCTGTAACTAATTGTATTTTCAGACATGAGCTGGGATTAACTTAAGCTCTCTATGGCTATGCGAAATTACGTTTCCAGTCCCGTATATTTCTTTGTTTGTTTTACGTGAACCTCGCACAAGAAACGAAATTTGAATTGATCATTCCTACAAAGTGTATAGAAATACAAAAAATAGATCACAGAATGACTCCATGTGTACTTTATTCTTTGACACTTGCGATTACTCAAATAAAATGTAAATATTGTACCTCTAAGAATAAGAAGACGAAGAATATGAACAAGAGGAAGATAAATAATGCTAAGATTAAATACCTTAAAATGTATAATGAAATAAGTTTCCCTCAGCAGGTATTTAATATTGAAGAAAATCCTAAACCTACATCCAAAATGTTGTTTGAAGATTGTTTTTATTTAATTCTTCCGCGAATGTCTAACCTTCTATGTGCCAAGAATTTTATATAAGTGTACTAATCAAATTATAGTGAGCGGCGCATTTACTGACACATTCTTTCAAAAAAGATTCGACTGCATTTATTATTGAAGTGAACCCTTTTATGAAATTGGCGGTGTTTCGTTGGTGAAAATCCCTTTTTTTGGAGATTTAACCTTGGATACATATAAAATGAAAACAAAGCACGAAGCATCGACAAAGTATTCCATTACATTGAAACATTTCCATGTGATCCCTGGAACTGCATTTCTGGTATTAGCACTCAACACCAGCGAATATCGCTAGCCAGAGTTACCCCTCGTGTTCTCTCACACTCTAAGCCACTTCAACGCTCCCTCTAGAAACAAAGCTATTTTCGAAAGCTTCCCTCTAGAGCAGTCTCTTCCAATAATGGTACAGTATTTCAGGTTCAGAACACACAAAGTGTCAGATGAAAATATGAAACTCCACGATGAGAGGCGACAGACAACACTATTTTTCATTTAGAATTTCTTTCTAGTATCTCAAAGGATTTTGATGAATAATAGACTTTGCAACCTACACGGTAGTTCCATATCAAAGTCATAGTATATCAATGATTAAAGCTACGTCATGTTCTGTTACTTTAAGATTGTTTACATTCGTTGTTTTCCAAGCTTCAGTTCACGTTTCTGTGGACATTTAATCAATAAAATAGATTAATAAATTTATCACAGCTCCGAAAATCGCTGTCAACCGTCTAAATCGTTCAATCGAATCAATCAATCGTGTCAATCATATTATCAGGCAACCCGTTGAACATTGTTGCGTTATACGCTTCGGGTTGTAGCGACCCTTGCCTTGCGTCATTAATACTAACTAGTGGGTCTCCGAGGAGAAAAGAGAAACGGAGGAGGATGAGAAGAAGAAATAGAAGAAGGAAAAGATAAGAGGAATATGAAGAGTGGAAAAGTGAAAGAATGAAGAGGAGAAATAAATAAGATAGAAGATAAGCAAAACCATAAGAAGAACAAGAAAAAAGAGAAAAGGAATAAGAAAGAAAAAATAACAAACGAATTGTAGGATACTCGCACACTAATAACCGGAATGGAGAAAACAATTAATGAAAGGAATCGGGTTCAGAGCTGAGACAAGGTACAGTAGAAATGTACAACATGTCCTAACACAAATAAAATAACCCGCCTTAAACAGTATTGGAATTTAGTCTTGGTATAATGCGTGCCATCAAGGAGTCTCATCTTCTTCTTATATACTTAGTTATTTTATTACTACTCCACGTTTAATGTATATTTGCATTAAAGAAATAAAAATCTGGAGACTGAATTAAGTGATTACTTTAATATGTTAACAGTTTAGTATAGATAATGATGAATGTCTAATGAGATTCTTCAATAAGTACATTTCAAATTCTCCTCTCCCAAAAGCACACTCGGGGGAGCTGGGCTGCAGAGGGGCGGGGTTGGGGGCGGGGTAAAAGAGGGCGGGAAGCCACGAGTCGCCCGGGACTCCTGTTTATCTTCCCTCGGCAGGAATTACTCGGGGAGTTCAGGTGAGACATAGATTTCTCTTAAGAGGAATTGAAATTTATCGGTTGTCGCGGCGGAAACGGCGGCCTGTGACGTACTTCCCGCCAGCAGCGCTCCGAGCTGGCCTGAGCTACAGCACCGCCGCGTTTGCTCTGCACGAATCTTCCGCTCGCTTCGCTCCTGCCCTCTTCGCTCCTCTTGCACGAACCTCCCGTTCGATTCTCTTCGCTCCTTTTGAACGAATCTTCCGTTCGATTCTCTCATTCTCTTTTCATTTCTCTTGTACAAACATCCCACTTCCTTCCCTCTGACTCGTGCCACTCCCGAAACTTTCCCACCCGTTTCACCTTCTGCCTTCATCGCCAGTTGCCAGTTACTACTGCTAGTACTGCTAGACAGGATTCTTAAACTCTTGTTGTGGAGATTTGTTCGTTTATCTCAAAGAGCTTTTAAACTAAATTCCGTCAACAGTCTTGTATACGACTTTCAGAGACGTTCACTATACTATGTGAGATGCTACCTTCTACCGATTTCTCAAAGTTTTCACCTGTTTCTTGTTGTTACCTATAATTTTTTATTTTTGTGGTTTTCTCTAGAAGCACCTTTTCACATCTGGAAAAACATTCACTTTCCCATATATTCTGTTTTGCACGCTTTCTTTTTGCTTACTATCAATTCCCTTTTCATTATTACTCTTCTCTGCATCCAGCCCATTTCATTCAAGAATTCTTCATTTCAGAACCTTTTTCGTGTCGTAAGTCTTCCAATTTTCCGTTTCCCAATCCCCTCACTCCCACCATTCATTTGCCTTCTTCGTCCTGCAACCATTTTTTTCATCCTCATAGTTCACTGGCTCCTTCATCTTTCATTTCCATTCCCTTTTCACTATCTCTTTTTTCTCTCGCACTTCCCAATTGCAAATAATTTATTACATGTCATTTGCATTCTATTTTATTATTTTTTCGTATTTGTCTATCCCAATTTTCACCCATCCCCCTACCCCACATCCCTTTCCTATTCTCTGCATGTATATTCCGCGTTTGTGAATCCACCTGTCATCCCCCTACCTTTGCATCACAATTTTCGAACAATCTCTGCCCGCCCGAATATCTTCCTACTTTGTATCTTATCTCTGCCTTAGCTTCCACTTCCGCTTTATACAAACCCTTCCGTCTTCTCCCGCGCACGAGTTGCCTTCTCTGCGCAAACAAAATATTTTCATCAGAAGCCTCATCACTCCTTGACCTGGAATCTCTATGTATTTTTCTCTTTTGCAGACTCCTATCTTATATTTTCCACATATTCAGTCCCTCATTCCTCTATTCTCTTTCGCCAGTCGTTTCTCCCTCTTCTCTTCGCAGCGTCTTCTCTCTTCCCACGTCCACCCATTCCCCTGGCAAGCACCGCACACTGGCAGAATACGAAAGAGCTGCCTCCGGCCTTCCTTCCCCGGCCGCTGCCCGCTCGCCCCGCCTCGGCCCGCCTCCTGCCCCGCCTCGGCCCCGCTCGCCGCCGCTCGCCCGCTCGCCCGCTCGCCCGCCTCGCCGCCGGTCGCCGCCGCCCGCTCGCCGCCTCGCCCCTGCCCGCTCGCCCCGCCTCGCCCGCTCGCCCGGCTCGCCCGCCTCGCCCGCCTCGCCCGCCTCGCCCGCTCGCCGCTCGCCGCGCCTCGCCGCCTCGCCCGCTCGCCCCGCTCGGCCCCGCCCCAGCGCCCGCCTCGGCCCCGCCTCGCCCCGCCTCGCCCCTGCCTCGCCCGCCCGCCTCGCCGCCCGCCCGCCTCGCCCGCTCGCCGCCCCGCCCCGCCTCGCCCGCTCGCCCCGCTCGCCCCGCCTCCCCGCCTCGGCCCGCGCGCTCGCCCGCCCCGCTCGCCGCCGCCCCGCCCGCCTCTCCGCTCGCCTCGCCCGCTGTCCGCCTCGCTCGACTCGGTCGCTCGCCCCGCCCGGCCTCGGCTCGCCCTCGTCCCTCCTCGCCTAGCCCGCTCGCCTGCTCCGCCGTCCGCTCCTCTCCTCCCTCCCCTCCCCTTCTCCGCCCAGCCCCGCCCGGCCCCGCTCTGCTATGCCCTTCCTTGCCCCATCTCATCCGGCCAGCCCCACACCGCCCGTACCTTGCCCTGCCCGCCCCGTCCCACCTCGCCCTGCTTCGCTCATCCCCCCGCACGGCCTACGGCGCCGGCGAGTTGCGGTCGACTGGCGTCGATTGAGGCCCGGGATGCAGCGCCTGCGATGCGGAAGTTGGCGGGCTGATGTCACAGCCGGCGAGCGCCGCCACGGACGGATGGGCGGAGCAAAGGGGGTCGGTGATGCGGGCGAGGGCAAGAACTCTGCGCGAGGGTTCAAGAGATGCGTTGTTTCTGGGCATTAATATGCAAACAGCCTTGCGTCTTGAAACGAATTAGAACATCTTGGAATTTTGAGAAAACTTTGAAAATTATTCTATATATTTATGACTCAATCGACTATGAATTTTGCTATGAACATAAAATTAAAATGAAGGTGACAGATGCCATGCAATACAGTTGTGAGTTCGAATACAGCGAAGTTCACACTCGTTATATTCTTGTTACTGTAACGAAAATGGCGAAGGAAAAACTTTATATCTCCAAATATCATTTACTATTTTATCACACTTCCCCCTTAAGTCCAGGTACTACGCTTTTATTGTTATTAAAACCATGCACTAGTTTCTTATTTTTAAGACGTTTGCATTTCATAAAGGATATAACAAAAAAATGTGACTCAGACATATATACAACTTCTCTATCTCTTGTTTATTCGAAGAACACGCCCATATCTCTGGTTAAATAAGAAGTAAAGTTTAGGAATAGAATTAATGCACAATGTCAGGAAATACAAAGGATACATTTTAATGTTAAAATAAAAACCGTGAATACAAGAATATGACCTTACAAACATGACAAAGTTTCATTTACGACTTACATACGAACTAGTGTCTATACTGCTACATAGGATAAAGGAAAACATATCTTATGTTCTTCGACTTTTTGTTTTGGGACTATTCTCGGAGTTTTCGTTCACAACTGATTCGCATTATTCCCTCCGCAAGTTTTTCCTTTTGTATATTACTGCGCCGTTGCTTCCATGTTTTATAGTACTTTGGCAAGAGAGAGACAGAGAAGTCAGATTTTGAAGATAAAGTACACCGTCGGGGCCATTTCTACAAACTTCTGACTCAAAATGAGGCTCGCCTGCAAACTTTAAGGTCACATACCGAAACAACTCTCGTAAAACCATCTCTACAGTCCAAAGGCGCCCGTGACGAATTCGGAGTCGCTGAAGACAATCGTGCAGCAAAGACCAGAGTATAAAAGCAAGGGAAGGAACTGAAACAACGGCAGCAGACGAGTGGTTATCATGTACTGTTTGACATTTGGTAAATCCCAAGTTCCAGATAAGACGGGATGGGATTTTGTTTCATCGTATTTCACAATAACAGTTCCAGTGTAAGAATATTTACCTTAAGCAACGTTAATGTATTGTTTTTCGTGGTTTGAAAAATCACTGTTTGAATTTGATAATTCCAAATATCCAGACAAGACGGGATGGGATTTTGTTTCATTGTATTTCAGAATAAGAGTTCGGGTGTCATTTGTTTAAGCGTCTCTAACTTTAGAAACTTTGATATACTGTTTTTAGTGATTTGAAGACAGCTTTAAAAATCGTATGGTAAGTATTAGTGGAAAATCTCCACTGACTTACCAATTCTTTCATTAATTCCAAAAAATTTTGATTGCTTATTGAAAGAAATTTCTCTGAAAGAAACCGAGCGTTTCTTCAATATATGTTTCACCATTAAGTTATTAATCACAATATAAATTAATAATAATTAAGTGACATGATTAGAGGATAATCATAATAGGAACCGAAGGAAATGAAGTTTATCAAGTTTGCAAAAGAAATTGTAAATGAAATTCAATTGATTTGGTGTTCTGTAAACCAAAGTACAGTTTTAAACGTCTTATGAGATACTGCTACGTTTTTATATCTGCTTGAAATCAAGTTATTTCCCCCCAGATTTTATTAATAATGGCTGATTTTATCTCATTATATTTATAAAAAATATAATGAAAGAAATTCTTAACACGAAACTTCAAAACATTATTAAAGAATTACACGAATTGTCGGTTATTAGAGTATTTAATTGATTATTCTTTTACTCTACAGAACGATAGAAAGGTAGTAAGTGTTAGTGTGTGTAAGTAAAGATGAGGTTGGACAAGAAAGAGAAGAGAAGATCGCGAGCGGTCCATGGCTTGTTTGTTAGAGTTCTGCTCTAGCATTTGCCTGGGGTTTATCGAACACAAGCACGGAAAACAGCGATGACAACAGCCGGCCGCTAGAATTCTCCTACAGACAGCGACTGAATTCCATCTAGCTATGAATCAAGCTTCTACTCTACAATTCTGACAACGTCGGGATTCGAACCCTGGAACTACCCGGTCAGAGACACTGCAGTAACGTTAGCTGATGCCCTGAGCCCCCAAGTCCGGTTAGATTGTAATGAAAAATATTTACGTCAAAGAAAGCGATCGAATACTGACATTCCTCTGCGTTATTGCTAGATTCTTCACACACCAAGTTTTGGACTCAGAGTATCGAATTCTAGGACGGCGGGGGTTAAGTAAGCGCAAAACAATTCAAAATTTTAAGTAGAGCTCCTGATTATCCTATTTTAATTTGATGAATTTCAGTTACTAAAATGTTTCAAACGAGACCACTCCCTTTCGAATACTCACTCCCACCATAGGGGCCTTTGAAGTCCGCGCGCGATCCTTCTAACTTCATCTAATGTGCCCGGCATTGAGAGTCAACGGTGTTATTTACGCACATGAAACATACGCGAACCAGTAATGCTTTTATTCATCAGCAAAATACACCAATATTTTTGTTGTACTATTGAAAGCGATAATAGAATAACATGCACTCGTTAACGCGGAATTACGTTTCACGTCGAAATGATTTTGAGGCAGGAATGATCGTCGTTGTTCAAAGATTGTCTGAACGAAAAAAACACTCTTTATTATCAAGCTGTTTTTTTCTGTAAATTTAAAGACTCCCTTTGATGGGTTGGTCATACTCAGGTGAGCAACGCAAGTAGAGTATTTTGCATTCGTAAGATCACAACCTAATATAAAAATCAAAGAACTCGCAATTTACCTCAGAACTATCGTGAATAGGGACAAATAGGGAGGCTCGCAATAGGGATGGGAACGGTTAGGGGGAGTCGCCGCCACGAAGGCCTCTATCCAAAAGCGTAGGT
Organism: Gryllus bimaculatus; assembly: GCA_017312745.1. Lineage (NCBI taxonomy): Eukaryota > Metazoa > Arthropoda > Insecta > Orthoptera > Gryllidae > Gryllus > Gryllus bimaculatus. The sequence continues at coordinate 14,890,178 of BOPP01000010.1, read as the reverse complement.
CGGGTATTGAATCGCAGTGGGGTAGGCCCAATCCCCCGGCCAACATGGCAGCGCGGCAACGCAGTAGGATGGTGGAAGGGGGTGGGGAGGGGAATGAAAGGGCGGGGCGAGGTGGGGGGGGCGCCGACCGGGGCTCCGCTGCGCTGCTGTCGCTCCGCCAAAGCGGATTAATCGGCGCGCAGCCCTTCCCCTCCCCTCACCCTCATTCCCCTCCCATCCCCTCTCCGCCCTTCTCTTCCCCTGCGGCCGCTGCCACAGCCCCCGCTCCCCGCACTCCTTTCCCTCAGGGGACACTTTCACCTCCATTGGTCAATCGGTCAATTAGTTTCGTAAATGTCCGCCAGTTCATCCGAGTCAATGTGTTGGCGATTTGCGGATTACGTTTGCCTCCTATTCGCTTTCGATCACTCGATCATTACTCGGATGCGTCTCATTATTTTATGTCTCTCTGCGATCTGCAAGGTCAATAAGCGTGACTGTGAACCAGTATTCCAGACTGAGGAGATTTTTCACCGATGAATTAATTATTTATGTTTAATTATGCAGATTAAAATTGTGATTTTAGAGAGATATAATGTATGTGGCCTATGACCCTTTTTACTAGATACTAATAAATATAGTGTTACTGAAAGGCACAGACTGGTTTGTTTCATTATCTATTTCGTTTGGCTAGCTATTTGCTTATAAAGCGATGCTTTGTACTAGTACTCACTTCACTTAACAACTAATATCATGCTACAATTTGAAGAGTCAGAATTCCTATATCATTGCAAAATTTTTGATGAGATTAAGGGACATACTTTAATGTAACATAGACATTTCTTTTGAGACGGTTACATCGCATTGTATATTGTGTAATTACCCTACTAACATCGTGATGTAACAGTTATGTATGGTTTTCCGGTATCGATTACTGCAAAACTAAAACCACTGAAAAGCATAAACTCTTCTATTTAGCATCGCCATTTTCATTATTCAGAAGATTTGTTTCGCTTTGTCGCATTGTTTTAATATTTCCTTTTCTAACCTCATTATCTCAATACTATCAACTACGACTAGTCAATCAGGACTTACACAGGAACTTTTCCAATTTTTGACCACCTCCTTCCACTGCCACCTGGTCGCCATCATTCTGCACTTACTCTTAATAGGTCCATCCCCTCGCCTCTACTCTCTTGTACTCTCAGAAAAAAAACAAGTGAATGTTAACGACCAATCACGTGTTTTCCATCATCAACCACCTCCCGGCAGAGTCCCCTAGTCGCCACTTGCGTTTCCATGGTCCCCTGCAGTGCGCTCGCCGTTCGCAAAGAAGTAATCCCGGCAGCTGGACCGTCGCTAATTCAGGACTGTAATCGCGGGGCGCTCGGCTTAGCAAGGCCTCCTAGTACGGTGCGCTCTCTTCCCCTCCCCTTCCCCTCCCCCTTAACCCCCACCCTTCCTTCCGGCGCTCGTCGCCCCCTGCTTACCTCACTAATTGGCGACAGCCCCGCGGAAAAATACGAGGAAAATATTTCAGCCGATCGGATAGGAGGGACTTTATTTTTTGTCGACGCTTCCTAGCTTAGTCGCGTCCTGCAAAATTTCTGGATGGCGTTCGCGGAATAATGTCATTAGAGCTACGCACGATATGTAAATCAGTACTAGTCTCTTGCGTGTTTTTTTTGTCAACCCAATGATTGATTTTGTCCTTTGCAATCTTACTTGCTTGCCGTACTCGTACTTTAAGGACGAATTATAGAGCATGAAGCAAGCCATATCTATCCTAGTTTGCTGAAAGTAGCTTGTACCAGTAAATCTCATTTCAAAAATCTTTAAAGAATTCAACTTCTCTAGCAACAGGTGCACATTGTGAAACATTATTATTATTATTATTATTATTATTATTATTATTATTATTATTATTATTATTATTTCTATTATTATTACCATCATTATCATGACTACCATTACTTTGTTTCAGTGTCCAGAAGTCATTAATTTCACCATCGAATCTAACCTTTTCCTTGGTCTATCCACATCAATCATCCCAATCAATAACGTTTTTTTCATATCACTTAATTACGGATTGCAAATATACTCTCTGCTTTACATCGCTTTGCTTTGTCCTCCACCTGAACGAATCACTCTGTTCCTACTTTGCCGAACTCTCTGTTCCCGTTGTGTGTAGGATAACTAACGCCAATTCAACCCTGTGTATATTTACGCCAATTAATTCACGTTTCGTTTCATCTGGATTTCAAGAGCTTTTCACCATCCTCTCTCAATGTCCTAAATCTGATTACGAAATCGTTCTCTGCTACGCCTTTTTGTTCTAAGCCACTACATTCGGGTACACGTGGTCATGTCATGTTTTTGACTGACCGTTCCTCCTTAGTTTCTAACATTCCATCATTTATCTTCAAAGTGGCAATTGAAAACGCCAATTTACTCATTGTCCTCTCTTTTTTCATTTCGTTAATCACTCCGATTCATGCACCTTGCATGGTTAAAACTGCCTGAGTTGGTATGCTCCATCTGTTGAATTCCGCCTCTGGAAGTGTACCGAAATGTTCTATTACAGTCTGATTTTTTTGAATACTCATTTAACTTCTCTGATCATCGATTGTCTCTTCCTGTACCTCTCTATTTTCTAGAATATTTATTAGTCTGTCTAAGGCCACTGTGATCTCCATGTGCGTACCAGTCGCAGTGTTTCTTCACATGAAATTATTCGTTAACCGTCAGTAGTTCACAACCAATTGTTTTCCAGACTTTCATCCGTTTCACCTTGCCTTATAATGACTCAATTCAGATATACTTTATTAAATCGTTTAACCCCACCTTTCGGTCACTCAGTTCGCACTCTCGCTCTCTCCTTCTCTCTCTCTACCCTTCTCTTTCTCCCTCTCTCTCTACCCCTCTCTTTCTCCCTCTCTCTCTACCCTCTCTTTCTCCCTCTCTCTCTACCCCTCTCTTTCTCCCTCTCTCTCTACCCCTCTCTTTCTCCCTCTCCTTCTCCCTTTCTCCCTCTCTGGCTCTTTCTGCTTCTCACCCCTCTTCCACTGCATCCGACTGCACTCGCTGTGCGCCTTCTCCACTTCGCTGGCGACGCGACGCCGCTGCCCGCTCCAACGCCGCTCCACCTGATCAGAGCTGCTCGTCACCGAACGGGGCCTGCGATTGATTTTCGAGAGTCCAAATCGCTGTCGCTCAGAATTGTGACAGTTTTTGAAGGGCGGCGGGCGGGCGGACGAGCGGACGGATGAGCCGGTTTGGCGTTTGACGCGCTGTTCGGAAGGGAACAGAGGGAATTGCAGAAATACGCCGCCTGATGCTAACCGGAATATACAACTCTAAAAACGCACGCCAAAAGGTCACTCGGGTTTTCATCCTCAATCAAAAGAGATTTCCACTCTAAGTACAGTATAAATGTCTGTTTGGTAAACATATCTCACGGTGGGGAGACAAAAACATTTAACGTCTTTTGAAATAAGGTGTCTACAATACTGTACTGTAGGTATAAGGCGGTTTAAACAGTTTTGAGTATATTTTAATACGTGGACTGGGACAGAAGTGTTGAAAATTATTTTATTTTTTAAATCCAATATTATGGGATCACATAAGTTTATTACTTACGTGACTGAAATGTACTAATGGTATGTTCACAAAAACAGAAAGTTCAGAAAGGCATTAGGTGAAAATATGAAGGTGTCATTTTACAATTAATTGTAAAAAGTTGTGTGTACGTAGAGTGTGAATGAGAATGAAACTATAAAAGATAATGCACAAAAAAACAACAGACTGCTGGATGGTCGAGTGTCCGTGAGTGTGGTTAACTATCAAGGGAAAAAACTACATTATATGGAATTTCCAGCAAGGCATCATAAAATATTAACATTATAAACATTATAATAATTATGTTTCGAAAAATGGAGACAAAAATCAAGTAAAATAATTAAAATGTATTGTATTTAGCATATGTAATGAGACAAAACAACTTTAACTCGGGAACTCTTCTGTTGTAGCCGTGTTTCACATCCAGATCTTTGCACCACGGAAAGAAGTATTGAGGAATATGATCACATTGAAGACAGATGAAGTCTACATTTTAGCCTCCGTTGAGTCAAATTCAATGATAAGAAAATCATGTTAAAGCAAATGAGGTGAGAGAGGTTTTCGGTCAAAATAATGAAATTGTGCTACCCCTCTCAAAATACTGAGAAATCACCGTGATCCAGAGGAAAATTCGTTTTTGAAATGTGATTGACTTCTAGAAAGGAGGGAGCGATTACAGCAAAAAGTTTCGATTGAAGTAAAAGTGTTCAGTAAGTAGGAGGAATGCGGTAATCATAACCAAATTTTGCTAGTCCCCTCGAACTTTAGAGAAATATCCGGGAATGAACGGGAAAAAACTGATTGCAGCACATAACAGTAGGAAGTGGAGGCAAACATCACAAAAACAGCTTCTTCCACCACGGTGTATTGCAGTTGTGTTGCTCACCGGAAGAAAATGGGAATCGCCACCAGACAGGGGAAACCATTTGTAGCGTCACTACGTTTCACTTACACGTCTTAGGCTTCGGTAATAAGCATAAAGTGATAGCAATTAAATTTGTAGTAATGTGACATAAATCTAATAAAAAGCATTTAATTTAGGAGAAATGACGACCTAATTTTTAAAAAAATAAAAGAAAATGTTAGAACGGCTCTGGTCAATGAAGGTAATCACTTTGATGGGTGATTGTTTTCTTTAGTAATTATGAAGTGATAGAATTAAAGAAACAAAAATCAAAAATGTGGTGCAGGGCAAAGAGAGGCAACAGTAATATCGAAAATTTAGTAGTACTCTCGGAAGAAACGCAAACATACGCGAACCTGACGATAATCGTCTACTAGTAAATTGCGTGAGACTGGAACGAGATAAAATAATGCAAAGAGATCATCAGGTGATAGGCAGCGAAACGCAGTAGCAGAAACGAAATTGCGCTACTCCTGTCGATGCTCCGAGAAATCACCGGCAAACGGCGGAAACGGAGTCCGGAGCCTGATTGAGTTCCTCCGACTCCATTTTACTAAGCGGCGGCAGCGAATTCTATCGGCGGCAGCTTCTTCCCCTCTCGGCGACAGGAGCGTCGTCGACGTCGGGGGGAGGGTGGTGAGGGCGGCGAGGGTGGTGGCAGCGGCGGCGGCGACGAAGGCGGCGGAGGCGGCGAAGGCGGCGGCGGCGGAGGCTCCGGAGGCGGCGGAGGTGGAGGGCGAGGCGGAGGGCGAGGCGGAGGGCGAGGCGGAGGCGAGGCGGAGGGGCGAGCGGAGGGCGAGGCGGAGGGCGAGGGCGGAGGGGAGGCTGAGGAGCGAGGCGCAGGCGGTGGAGGCGACGGCTGTGGCGGAGCGGCGGTGCGGGCGGGCGGCATGGCAGCGACGGAGCGGTGGCGGAGGCGGCGGCGGCGGGGCGGTGGCGGTGGCGGGCCGGCAGAGGACGGCGGCGGAGGCGGAAGCGGCACAGCTTCGGCGTCAGCGTCGGGCCGCCAGTGGGCGTCGACGCTGATTTCGCACGCGCGAGCACTCGCGCTGATAATAACGCTCCAGCGCGCCGCCTTCCAACCTTCCATTGGACCCCACCCCCGCCCCTCCAGCGCTGCCGCTGTCACCGTCGCCCCCGTCGCCAACTGTACCGATCACGGTCCTCTGGTAATTTGGGCTCCGTGACTGCAGACCAGGAGTGGGGTATTGTCGTCCAATTTTCGTGCCACGAAGGCAAAGACTCATTTTATAGCTCGGATATGCTAACTTTTGATACAAGGAAATCGGTTTACAAAATGCGTCCGCTGTCAATGAGCTAAGTAAATATTCTTTCTGTCGTTCTGTGTGATGATAGTAGTTTTAAGATAAATATGTTTAACTCTACAAGTTGACCAAATAGAGGCTACCCAAGAAAATGTTATAATGGATTTCACGTGGAAGAAGGAAGAGAGATAGACCAACACATACGCGGTTGGAAGACATTAGACAATATTTTGTGGAAAAAAATTCCAAGATACGGTCTATGGAAATAGATTACATACAAAGAATGAGAGCGGAATCGAGAAAAGATCGTAGAAAATGCACGAACCTCCAGTCATTATAACAACCTATAGAATGATAACTATGACAAACTCTTTTTATTAGCCTTACCACCATATTCATAATGCGTTTCTACGACAAATCTAGGAGAGCCTGCTTTATACCTTTACATGGCTTTTGGCTGCATCTATTAGTACTACGAAAATGTACTCTAATTTTTCTACAAAATAGTTACTTTTGAATGTGTCTTTTGAGGCAGTTCACGTTGACGACAAAACCCCACGACCACAATACAATTATCTCTTCTAAAAGAATAGTTAAAAACTGAAAATCTGCCAGATTCCAACCCGCGCAAGGTAACAGCAACAACCTACACCTAGAAGCGGACAAAGGCGGCGATCAGAGCGTCCAGAAATAGAGCGGGACGCGGCGCGGGGGGAGGGGAGGGCGGTGCGCGTCCGCCACAATCTCGCTGGCCGCTGCATTATACATTAGCAGCGCCGCGTCCGCGGGCGGCCTCCGGGGCGAGCCTCTTCCCCCGGGGCGGGCGGTCGCCGGCCCGCGCCCCAGAGGACAGTCCACGGCGGCGGCGGCGGTGGCGGCGGCGGCGGCCCGCTTTCTGGGTCACTGGCAATTTTCAGGCGCCCCCTCCACGCCCCGCGCCGCGAGGTGCCAGCGCCCGCGGAGGACACGGCTGCTCTTGGGTGGCTCAGGTTTTGCGGTGCCAGTGGCCGGTGTGGACGGGGCAGTGGTGGGAGATGGCGGTGGATGTGGAGGGAAGTGCCAGCGCGATATTTCGCAGAGGCGGTCGGGTTCATTAATTAATTACAGATTCTAAATGCGACAACTGCTAATATTGTTAGCCCGTTGGCGTTGTTTATGTTTTTAACGAACGAGGCGGCAGTGATATTCCCCAGCTGAGAGCGCCATCCGACACCGACCTACACGTTATCTTGCTGAATTTGCCACAACCACCAGCTGCCTCAAGTATATCTCACAAGCAGCATACTGCTCCAACCGGCTCTAATACATGTTATAAGTTCACGTCTGCTCTTACCATATGTGTGATAGTGTACTGCAGATTCGTGTGTGTATGAGTAAGACAAAGGTATAGGACAAGGAAGGGGAAGGAAATATCGCGCGCGGTCCGTTGCTCGTTTCTTAGGGTACTAATCCGGTATTCGCCTGATATTGATCGGAGAAACTACGGAAAACTACCGATTTGAGCTGCGGGCAGCTTGAATTCTCCCCCAGGGAGTGATTGAATTCGACCTAGTGGTCTAGTTAGTGTCGAAAATCCAACCTGCGACGGGACTCAAACCCTAAGACTTCCCGGAAGAGGGACTGCAGTGGCGGTCCAAGGAGGTTACGGTGAGATCGCGGACGGTGGAGGGTGAACGGTAGAAGTGGAGACAGGAATGTATTTACTAGGCTGTCCGCGTGTCGCCGCGTCCATGGCGAAGGTGCCGACGCTTCGGTCACCATTCTGCCACCTTCCTCAGGGCGTAATGCCACTGTCAAATACTGACTCCGAACGCGGAAGCCTACGCTCTCAGGAGACAAGAATGGCGCACTGGGACTGTGGAAGTTGAGAGCGGTGGCAGTCGTCGGCGGCGGCGAGAGAGTGGAGGCGGAGATGTCAGGGAAGGTGGGAGTGGCGGGTACGAACCTAAACGAGAACAGGTGAGTGAAGGCGATAATATAAATAATTACAAAATTTAAATGAAGTTGGATAGTGAGAGTGTGGTCTTTAGAAGAGAAAGCGCTACTGAGGAAGGAACTGGAGAAGTGGAAAACGGAGGATGGAGGAAGAACACGCAATGTTTGAGATAAGTTAAAGAAGATTGGGTATGACAACAGTTCGAACTTTGTAGAGGGGAAAGCAGAAACATGAGTGGGGATTCTCACATTATCAGTACTGTCAGTTTCTATTCTTATTGTGAATTATAGGTTTTCTGTACATCAGTAGGAAGGAAGGGAGGTGTGTACGATGAGACAAAAGTAACAGTAATTAAGGAATTGCTTACTGGATGTAAATTATATTCGTGCAAGCAGCATAAGGAAAACGATATTCTGACTCATGAGAGCGGGTAGGCGATAGAGGTTTAAAACGTGGCAGTATTGCTTGACGATGACGAAAACTGAGTTGCGGCGAGTTGGGGCAGCTAGCAACTAGTGTGCTGCCAAGGACGCAGGTAACGTGAAGGGCCGTAAGGGCAGAGCGACTCTAACTGCAGAGTTACTGTTAGGGCGAAGGCCGCGGGCCGTGGCGGTGGGGGTGGGGGTGGGGTAAGCGGTGGGGCGTGCGGGTTGGCAGGTGTGCGGTGCGTGGCGGTGGGCGGTGGCGAGTGGGCGGTGGCGGTGGGCGGTGGCGGTGGCCGCGGTGGCGTGGGCGTGGTGGCGGCAGTGGCGGGCGGGTGACGGTGGCGCGCGGCGCAGGGGCAGTGGTGGCGGAGGCGCCGGCGGCTGGGTCAGTGGAGGTGGAGGCGCGGCGGGGCTGTGTGGTGGTGGCGGCGCGGCGGCGGCGGTGATGGCGCGTAGTGGTGCGGCGGCGGCGGGCGGTGGCGTTTGCCGGCGGCGGGGCAGTGGGGCCGTGGCGGCGGGCGGGGGCGCGGGGGCAGTGGGGCAGCGGCGGCGGTGGCTAACGGCGCGGCGGCACGCAGGCGTTAATCATTTCCGGGCCGCACCTGCCGCCACCGGCTATTAATTCCACCGCGCCGCGGCGCGCTGTGGAGGCGGCGCAGGGGGCGGCGCGGCGGCCAGGGTCAACCGCTTCCGCAACGGTGAAGCAGCAACGTCGAGCCTTCAGCTCAGACCGCAACCGGCCCGCGGAAGGGCAACGTTGGCTTCGCGAAGATACACGCGCAGGCGATCTGGCATAAACTGTGGATTGTAGGTTTTGATCGGAAACGTATAAGATGACAGATACATTGTGAAAACATACCGGCTTCAGAAGTAGTAAATTAATATTATGGTATGACGATTGAAGTTTCGAAGATTGTCTCGTCATAAGTTGATAAATATTTTGTAAAGAAATATATGTTTTCTTATAAGTATATATATATAATAGTATATATTATATATATATATATATATATATTATATAATATAAATTATATTGTGGCGTTATGGGATTGTGCAAACCCCAAACACCACCGTTCTCAATATGGAACACTACCGGAAGCAGCGAGGATAACAGGCGTGTTGTAAGGCAGAGTACCTTAACGCGCGCCCTGGTTATCGCGGTTTGCCCGTTTACTAAAACGAATGCGAACTTGCAAGTTAATGTTTTCTTCTGTGAAAGGGTTAAGAAGAGGGAAAGTAGCCCCTCCATCACGAATTTCCCCAGGCGCGCCGCACCCATTAAAATACGCGAAACCCGCAAAGCGGAAGCTCTCTTTTTCGGTCACCACGCGTCGAGTAAGCAGCTCTCTTTTGATAACCGTTTGGAACGAAGTCAACATTTTTCGTTAAACATTTAGATATTGTTTGCCGGTTTGCAACGGACTATAGGTAGGGAGTTATTTCGGCGTCGAACAGGACGTTCTAGTTAAGTCGTCCGCCAGATAGTGCAGGGATTAAGTAAGTGGTTTCTTCAATTACCAACACGGGAAGTAAATGTTACCCGTTGTTGAAGGGAAACATTTATTTTAAATATACAAAGAAAAAAGAAAAAAAAAAAAATAAAAAAATGAAAAAAGAAAACAAAAAAAAAAAAAACAAAAAAAATGAAAAAAAAAAAAAAAAAATAAAAAAAAAAAAAAAAAAATAAAAAAAAAAAAGTTCTGGCTTGTCAAAGTAAAAGTAGGCAACGAGCGAGGAAACTGCCACGAGTATTCAGGAAGTGGCAAGGAAACTTTTTTCGCAACGTGGGCGGTACCCGCTAGTCGAATTAGGGCCGGGTAGCAGTACGAGGAAGAAGAAGAGGCCGGACTTGGGCGCACGAGGAAGAAGACTGACGGACAACGAAGAAGAACAAAGAGGACGCAAGAAAGGACAACGCCAGGAACGGCAGAGGCGGAATCCCGTGCTCTCTTACAACGCAGAGGTGGGGTCCGAGCGGCGTCACCGCAGGCGGACCAAGGCGCACGACCATCCAAGGCCAAAATTGCGAAGTCCACGAGGGTAACAGTTAGGAATCGCAGAAAATAGGGTCCCAAGTCCTCTCACGTCGCAGGAAAAACTAGTCTAGGGCAAGAGTGTTAGAAAGTTTGAGGACACGGTCGGCCAACAAATTACCAGTATTTATAATAAGAAGACGTTTTGATGCCGGCTATTGCCTTGGCCTAAAAAAAACATTTCTACTAGGAACAATTTTATTATTTCCGTCTATTTTCAGGACACAGTTAAATTGTAAAGGTAAGACAGTAGTGGGCACTTGTAACAACATTTTGTTCTTACATGTAATTATCTTGAAGCGAGGAGATTTTCAAATTGAATTTTTTGATTTTCACTGTGCAATGTAAATTTAGAATAGCACAATTTGATATAATTAATTTTTCCAAGGGAAATTCCCAGTGAGTTTAGGGGTAATTATTTCAGAGTATTCAATCTCAAGTTAAATTATGGTGGTTCTTTCATATGGAATGTGTTTGTAAAAAGTTTTCTAATCTGTGTTTTGATTATTTTTGTAAAAGTTGTTGTATTCTACATACTGGTTTCTGTCATTAACTTAAGCCACTTAAAAGTTATGGTTAAATTTTATTACGCTCGTTTGTGTGCAAATCGTTGTGATTTTATTGTGTTCAAGGGTTCAAAAACCTTTCTCGCAACCTTTGAAAAGATCCTGCTCCCTAGATTTTTTTAAAGCTCGCTTTCACGAGGAAAAATCTTGACAACCTGCTTACGGTCATGCCTGCACCATGTTGAAGTGGTCTGTGTGTGGGGTGTAGGGTGGTATGTTAAATATATATATATATATATATATATATATATATATATATATATATATATGTAATTTTAAACAATCAAGACAGTACATAATTATGCACTTATGACTCATTGCTTATAAATTTTTCTCGCCTACTGCGTATGCTGTATTGTAGTTCTGCAAAAATAATTGCGTTTTTTCTCGACAAAAAAAACTCTTATTGGAGAGAACTAATAACGAAATAGTGGATGAATCTTGTTCCCATCCGTAGAAAATTATTTCCTGTAAAACGTTTGGTATTCTGAATTTACTTTTGATTGGTACTTGATACAGAAACGTTGATTCACGGCAAAAGTCTTAGAGTGTCTTAAAGAGAGAGAGAGAACAACATTCGGTAAACGATGTATTTTTTGTAAATAGCTGTAAAAAACGTTTTTTTCAGTTTGTATAGAATTGCTCCAGGTACGAAGATCTTTTTACATGCTTCTTTCACCAATTTCTCAAAACTTTATTATCAATGTCAGATAGGTTTGTAAAATCAATCATTCTTTAAATATCCTTCGCCAACGGAAATGTAGAAGTTGAAGACCTCGTTATCTCTCCCTGTGTCATTCGTATCCCGTATAAAGCAAGATTCTTACTACCGGCGCAAAATAAATTTTCGTTGTGGTTTGCTTTGATCCTGTGCGTTACCTCAAAAGGAATGAAGTATATATGTTTTGATAAAAATACATCTCAATAAAGGAAGAAAGAAGAGAGTATCGCCGGGGATCACGACGTTATGATGGTAATTGTATGTATGTATGTATGTATGTATGTATGTATGTATGTATGTATGTATGTATGTATGTATGTATTTAAATGTCGCGACAGCCCGTGAACAGGCTCAGGCCTACCGGCGAGGTGAGTAAAAGGGGTACGTGTGGTTAGCACGTAGACATCCCCATGCTGAATTCTGGTTTTCTCAACCTGAGAAGTGAATTTTCTCATCGTCGCACAGCAACATGTGGTGGGACATTTCAAGGAAAACACACACTATAATCTCGGTTCGACCGGGAATCGAACACGGGGACGCGTTGGGAAAAGCGAGCTCGCTGACAAAGAGTCTTATTCTATACTATAATAATAATAGCAATAATTAATAACAATAATTAATAATAATAATAATAATAATAATAATAATTATTATTATTATTATTAAGCGAGTTTTAGTTATTTTGACACTTTTCTCTTCATGGAACTGCGTAATAAATGGAACATTAATTTCAATCGTTATATCTTTCGAGACGAAACAAAGTAAATTTTATTTATGTCTTTACATGCATAATACCTGAGAAAAAATAAGTTATACGTTTACTATTGAACTGCTGCCGGATATGATATGAATATAAATATACAACTGTACTACACATTTTATTTTCGAAAAAACTATATGTTACCACGTAAGTTGTTTCTTGTCGCCTACAACACCACCAGAGCTAATTAAACCAGTTTACTTTTTTTGAAGCTACTCTTCAACAGAATTGTTTCAATCTGTTTACAAATTTAAATCTTTTGAACCCAACTAATCAAAAAGCGGAATATCCCCCCCCCCGCATCACGTCTTTCGAGAAAAACAGGCTACATTAAATCCTTCCTCGTACACAAACACCACTTCCTAGAAAATAGGTCGCAAGCAAAACACTGGAGCGCAGCCGACACGTGCAAGAACACTCTCAGGATGTACTCATCCGCGTGGGACGAAAATAGATGTTGGTGCGGATCTTAGCTGGGGGCCACGCGCCGGGACAGGGCGGCGCCGTTGAGGGGAACGGAGGGCTAAGGGTGAGGGAAGAAGAAGGACAAGGCGAGAACAGACGCGTTGGATTGGGTGTGCAGAGGAAGGCCGACGTACGTCGAAAATGTTCGTGGAGGGCCAAAGAGGATCTCGAAGAACCGTGAACGGCCATAAATTATCAGAGAGGAGGTGAAGCTTCAGAGATGGTCAAAACGTGCCGGTAAATAGCGTGGAAGAGCCGGTAAGTACAGTGAAAGGTTGCGTAAATACGGGAGAACAGTGGATAGCCGGAGAAGGCAGTGGAGGGGTAGGAAAGCCGGGAAGAGAGCCGAGAAGAACCGGAAGAGATAGAAGAAAATGTCTAGAAGGGCAATGGAGACCGAGACACGTCAGTTGGTTGATTACTGGTTCGTGATTATGGGAGCGTAAACTACTGGCGTCATTAGTCCTGTAAGTGTAGTGCAGTTTTCCCTCGGGTGGGGGCGGAGATCGGCCCCCGTTGGATGCGAGACAAATGAGGAGATTGAGAAGAGAGTGTGTAAGGTTCTGGAGTACAAAAGCATCTAGGAGGATCGAAGAGAATTGCGAAGGATCGTGGAGAGGGGAATAGGAATTGAGAGTGTGATGGAGAGGGTCGTGGAGTGTAGAGTTGTGGAGAATCGAGAAATGACTATTAGTGTGGAACGGAGTGGTGGGACAGATGGTTCAGTGCTGTGTGTCTCTGTGACAGAGTAGAGGGGTAGGAAAGTCGAGAAGAGCAGAAATAGGAGAAAATGCGTAGGCGGACAATGGGGGTGGGAGAGGATTGACTAAAGTTGGGAAAAGAAGGATCTAGGAGGATCAGGGCGGACTGCAAAGGACCGGCGACGGTCAAAGAGGATTCAGGAGGGCCGGGGAGAGCCGAGAAAGGACGGGCAGACCGAGGCGGGACAGCCGGTCCAGAGCCGCACGGGGAGCGGCGAGGAAGGCGCAAGAACAAGGTTGAGC
>BOPP01000010.1:14841883-14868021 GCA_017312745.1 Gryllus bimaculatus | reverse complement strand
AGCGGGGGCGGGGGCGATGGCGGTGGTCGCGGTGCAGGCGGCGGCGCTGTCTGTAGCGATGGAGGTGCCACAGGAGTGAGCACGTCCCTCACTCAGTAATTTATCCTTCGCCGCAGCAACCGCCGGTAGCGCCGTCGGCGGGGCCGTGAGAAAGTTCTCGTCGCTCCAAGCCACGACGTTTTAGCTTCATTCGACAGTAAAATGAATTGAGATGCCGTAGCATATGTTGAATGCTTATTACATAGAAACGAGAGATTTAAATGGATTAGGTGAATTGAAAAAACTTCAATCCTTTTTAAGAGTGTCAACGGAATTTAAACACGTGAAGCGTGAGTATTTTCATCTGGTTGCAGAGTAAAATTTAATGTATTATCATGTACTTCATTCAATCAAGTTATACTATATTAATTTAACATATAACTTGAAAATATCCCTAGCATGAGCAACTTAAGACTCAATTTCATATGCCATATAATATTTTCTGTTATTTATTTATTTATAGTGATATCAATTACATCGGTTATTTGTTTCTTAATATGTTCATTTCTATTTCATTTTTTTAAGAAAACAAAGTAAGCGATGTTTCTAAATAGAACCCTACTATAGGCCCCAACTTTTGCAGCTTTAATTTTTGTTTTTACATTTTTAAAATTACTGGAAGTGATATTAAAGGTTCCGTTTTGAGAAAGATCGTAAAGATTTATGCAACTATTTCACGTACGAAGACTTATATCTTTGCTTTAGATTTTTCGCCGGGTTACGACCACAGACCAGTTCATCGTCATTGCCTGAGCTTTAACTCGACAGTAAACTGTTACGTGTTTATACTTCCTCAAAGGTTCCCTAATTCTCTAAGAAAATCTACTTTTCTGTTCGGTATAGGGATTTTTGCAGTGGTTCTGTATTTCTTGTTTAGTGCTGTAATTGTAATACCAAACGTTACATTACATTCACAAAATTTGTCCGACACAGAAGCAATATTCTTTTATCGCAAATATTCGAAATTTTACTTATGGTTTATTTAAACGTGTACCACACATGTTATGCAAAGGTATCAAATTCGATTATAATATTCTCTTTTCTTTCTTCTACTATATTCTATTATTATTTCATTTAAAACGCTTTCTATGTACATATTAATTAGAATGAACTCGTAACATTTCTAGAGAAGAATGGTTTGTAATGTTTCCTGTAATAGTTTTACGTTGGTTTTCTTGAACTTTGGAATACCTTCTTCCACCGCGTTACCAACATTTATTGAACATTGAGTAAAAATGACCGTTATAAACAACATTTTTTGAAATAAAATTACAAGAAAGTTTTGCTTCGGTGAATAAGAAACAATTCGCATCGGAAAACATGCCACAAAATAAACATAACAGTACTGACATCGATATACTCTCTCCCCTCAGTTCTCTCACATGGAGGAATATGAGAGCGTAAGCAAATGTGCGCGGTTCGTACCGTTATAAAAGAATACTTTCAACTTACTTTTAGTTATTTGCAACTACAGACGAAAAACCATCACGATGTCAGCCCAGGATAACATAGTATCATTTGCATAAGGACAGTTAAAAGTCTCAAGTTTCAACAAATTTTCAAAATTATTAAGCTTGCAATTTTTAAATAATTTACACAAAAATAGTAGACAACTTGCTAGCCATACCGTATTATTTCCCCGAACTGGAATTACTGAACAAGCAATGTTAGTTGAGAGAGATCAGTAATTCCTATTCTTGCAATAAAAATTAACATTCTAAACTGGGTATATAATATTATATTTTTACTTAAGAGCAATAGAGAATTCATATTGTATTTTTTTTATTTTACAAAAATATTCTATTGTTTAGTAAAATATCTTAAACATATCTTAACTTATCTTTTTTCTTTGTATTCTTTTCGAAAACATTTAATAATGTGCCGAGAATATTTTTCACAATAGTAATCCAAATATACCACAAAATATTTCATTTATAATCCTCTTAGTTGTAAAATGAATGGGTTGAGCATGTTCACCAATAAAACATTTATCAATCCTATTCAATGCCCTTTATAACCATCATTTTCTATCGATAAGATGTTTAAGTAATAACTTAATATTGACGTCAAATCGAACGACGCTGACAAAGCGATGATGTAATAGCGACTATGAAACATTCACGATCGCTCATTTTCATCCTTGATAGTTCTACTGTGAAACTACTTCCTCCAGTTTTTAATCAAAAATTTAGATAAAATATTCTCTATCATCTTTGTGTGTTGGTACCTCTAATATTGAAATTCATTATTGAGACAGAAAAGACCAACGTTTCTAGCAATTAGTCAAGGTAATATTGAGAACTAGCCGCAAATAGTGAGTCGGAAGGAAACGGATTTCTTGTCTTAGATTACAAAAAGAACAAATGTTTTTTTTTAATTATTAAAAATATTGCGTAACGATTTCCGCACGAATTGAAGATGAAAACTCTCTAGTTTGGAGTAGCTTCCGATTCTTAGGAAGTTAGATGCGCTATCCATTTTTGTAAGAATGTGAATTAGACATAGCCTAAATTGATTACGGGATCATTATCCTGTTTTGTATATCATTCTACATTTATTGTGGCATAGACGTTTCCTTGAAATTATAACGGAATCAAAAAAATAATTCTTAATCACACTCAGTTCAACCATTATCCTGATCAACACGTTTCTGCTCATCAGGTTGACCACAATGTGAACCTCAAAACAGTAATTCTCTCTGTATAAGTTAAAATATTACTACAATTGCAGCTGAAGATCCAGAAGAAATAAAAATACTACTGTATCAATACATTTGTTCATATACATCAGCAATTCAGTTACTATTCTCATATAGTCAAAGTAGTCCTCTCAAACCAGACTACGAATCTCAGCCTGCCCTCTTCATATGGAGCGTTTACTCTACTCTTAGATCATCACTTGTACGATATGAAATTAATGTGAACATAAGTCAGGAGTCTGAGCTCAATTATCATACCCCCCCCCACACACACACACACACAGCAGTGCCAGGCGACCCCGACAGGCCGACCAACGTTATTCTCGCTTTCTGTGTATCGAACGCTGACTCCGCTGGTAGATTAAGCAGCAATTAGCACGCGAGGCTTCGGGGCACAGCATTCGCTTCAAGACCCGGGAAAGGCGACATCGATCACGAAGCCCCGCTTCCAGGAAGGAACATTAACGTCGAAGTTTGAACTCGGGAAACAGCTGCTTCAAAGGGTTTTCCCGACCTTTGTTACATCTTTATGACTGTTTCTTACGTCCTTGCGGCAAGTATCGCTTCTTCGGTTCAGTTTGTGTAAGCCCCGCGAAGTGCATTTTGTAGTGGATAAAATGGAGCGATAAAAAAGTCGGAATTCTGAGGGAAGTTGCTTTAGAGATTATGTAAAATATTTCAACGATAGAACGACTCTAAGCTATATTAGGGACGCTTTGAACTTGATTAATCACTACCATTAAATATACTTCAATAAAAATTGATTAACTTTTTATTAACTTACTATTAAGTTTTTTTAAGTTTTGCTTAACAAGTCTCATTTTTACATAAAAAACGCATCTGAAGTTTGTAAAATTGCTTTCAGACTTTCTGCCTTGTTTTAAGTCATTGTTTAAAACGGAAGTTAATTATAAACAAAATCGTACCACAAACGTATGGCTATTTTCACTTTTTGATTTTTCTGGCACCTATTTGGAAGATACAGATTAAATTAATAGAAACATTTTTGAAATTTAATTTGTGGTCATTAAATGCACACTACATACATTTTGAGCAGCGAGACAAACAGGGTGACTGATCTTTTAATCAAAATTGTGATAATTGAGAAGAGCATTAAAACAAATAAAATGTTAATGGTGTTGTGACTATTCATACGCTTCGATCTTCGGTGTTGCAATTGAATTTCACAAAGAAAAATCATAGGGAATACGAATTTTCATTTCATATTGAAATTATTAACTAGAGAAGTAATACACAAGACTATATTCAATATATTTTTATGTCGTGCAACAGAACTCAACTAAATTTAATGAAAAGTAAGTTATGGCAAAATACTTGCAATAGATTTTCTCGACTTCAAACTCAACAGCCAAAAGCTCGAACCGAAGAAAAATCCACAAATTACGACGCTTCAATCCTCTATTGATGATTGCAGCATTTCCAGCGGCCCAGCCGAAATTAATGGCTTCTCGCAATGCGACCAAATAGAAAAAGCGTGAAGATAGTTCGCTTCGCTCATCTTTCACCCGTAACAGCGGACATAGGTTCAGGGCGTCCGTAATTTACGACCAACGAGTAGTTTCGGGAGAAGTTGGCGATTTCCCCTTCCGTGCAGTTTTCCTACCTCTTTCTCCCCTACCCCTCCCCCTCCCCCACGTGCGCCACTAATGGTGAGGCCATTCCTGCAGGAGGGTGGCCGCAACGAGAGGTGGCGATATAAATCTTCATTCCACCTCTCGTTGTTTCCACGACCTGCCGCCGCGCGGCGCAGCCATCGCTCGCCCGCCCGGCCGCCGCGGAGGGAGAGATCTCCGCCAAGCCCTCCTCCACCATAAATTGTATTAATAAAACGAATGATTATTCGCGAGAACGTTTTGAATTGCTAATATCCTCCTACCTGGCCAGAGGAAAGTCCGTGTTGATAGAACGCCCGCGAGCGGTACGAACGACTTTTTCCCGCAACGAGAGAAAACTTTGGCCGAGGTCTCCTCAGGAGGAACAAATCAGAAGAGGAAAGGAGAGGTGAGGAGTTGGGAAGACTCGCAGAGGTTCGTGTGATCTACAAGGGTGTAAATCTTTTTCCTACCTTGATTGAGACATCCTTAGAGTTTGAGTTTGTTTTTTCGTGCGTACGCCGATGTTGTAATATGTTCCCTGATTCTACGTAATTTTAAAATGTTATTTTTGTTAGAATTTTATTTCATGAATTGAAGAAAATTTTGTTCCGAGCAGTTTACTTAACCATAAGATGCAAGGACCCGAAAAACTACATGAATTAAATTGGGCAGAAAATCAAATAGTCATTTTCATTTGACAGGGAGAGATTAGTTCAGAACTTTTCCGTAAATTTTTATTTTTCGTAGTAGGTTCTGAACGATTCTTACTAGTCTTGCTACGGATTGAGGATACCCAGAAGAAATAAATATCCGAATATGTAATATTAATGTAGAATACTTATTCTTAGGAATTTTTTAGAATTCTGTCATCTTTTGCCCCAAAAGCCGTGTCGCAATATTTCCTTTACATATTTGTATTAAAATTGCGCACTCGGGTGCACGAGTGTGTGTCGTTGTATGCGCGGGTTGTTCATGCAAGTATTGTTCGACATTCATCCAATTAGGACGGTCTAATCCTCAATCACAAATCCAATGAAAACTGTGTATAGGGAAAGTGAAAAATGAAACGCCATATTTCATGCATATGCAAATAAATAACACGTGATTCCGATTCCGAATTAGTTTCCAAATCGTTTGAAATTGGCTCTGTATGAATCGTCTGCGTAGAGAAAACACAAGTAACAGGCGTGTGAATGTCAAACAACCAAGGAATAAACAGGTGACATATTGTTTCGAATGGAAGCCGGAGCGAGATATACAAATGATCTGATAATTGGCATGCAAGAGGTTAGTATCAAACATAGAGGTTTGCTCTTGTGCATCTCAATGCAGGACATAGATTGCATGCAAACATATTCCAGAAAGTGAGTCGTTACGCTTTGCGCCCAAAGCTGGTTGAAGTGCAAAGCGATGTCAGTTCGAGCAGAAGTAGCCAATCTGCGTTGCAGTGCAGCTTCGCAATGCGTTTTAACATACCTCGCCATGTTGCGTCAGAGATCCGACGAAACGAGCTTTCACATACTTTGAATAATCCAAAAGCTTTATAATTCAGACTGCGATACTTGTGTATGTTTCATGTACAAGAATTCAATGCTTATCCGTGTGTAACGTGTGTTACTTTGTAGTGAATGGCATTGCACACCTTTCTATTTGAATATAACAAAAATATGCGTTGTAACACTAATAATTCTTATTATAAAACAAATTATATAATAACAATATAACATTGAGATACTAAATCAGCACATACTTTCTCGCATTATTTGAAACTTTCACAATTTTTCGAAAATATAGAGAGTTCACCCAAAATGGGTTCTGCAACATTATTATATGTGTACTTTGCTCTATTCGAGAGAGAAAATAAAGAAAAAACTTGAAGCAATATTTTGAGAAAATATGTTTTAAATAGATTTCCTGTATATCACGTAAAATTCTGCGGAAAGTACTCATTTTCAGACAAAAACTGTACATGTCCAGACAAATAGACAACCCGACTGAAACTCCAACACAGAGATAAAACGATTTAAAAACAGACAGACAAAAGTCACGAGCGTTTCATGTTGGCATTAACCACAGATCTTTTCAAAATTTCTCATAATAATTTGTTTTGAATTGCTTATATGGTAACATTAAGTAAATCTATCTATACGTACTTATTAGAATGTAAAATGTGCGGTAGATACTGAAAATAATGAATTAATTTCTATGAAATAGTCGTATTTACTACAGAGTCACAGGAATTCAACATTATTTGCTGTATTATACAGTATGCAGAGAGATGACAGTATAGGCAATATTAATGAAAAATACACTGTAGCTCTATACCCTTTTTTATATAAGCATTATATGCAGGCTGCATGAAAAAAACTCCTTTTGTAGCGAAAACTATTTAATTTTAACTGCTACTAACAATAAAAATATATAATTATGATAAAGTAAACATCACAAAATATTAGATTTGTGCACAATTCTGTTACGTTTCAAAAAATGTATTATGCTTCAGTGATACACAAAATAAAGACGTTAATCATCAGTAATATATTATCATTTTTCTACGAATGTCTACTAACGCAGGAGTAGTTTCCGATTTCGTTTCGTCTTTTTTAACTTTTGTGGTTTCGAGTTTATGAAGTCACCAAGCCATCTTCGAAGAGCATTTTCATACGCACAGGGATTTCATTGAAGGTTATCTGATAGAGAGAGAAAAAGCTGAAAATCGGAGGGCGCAAGATCAGGTGAATTAGCTGGGTAGGAAATAATTTCTCAATCTAACTCCTGGATACTTTCTTTTGTTGGGTTTGCAGGATAAGGATGATTGTTATCGTGCAGTGGCATCACTTCACGCGGCCTCTGACTTGGTCGATTTTCTTGGATTGCTGTTGCAGGACATCTTCAGTATTGATAATAAATGTAAGCAGTGATGGTAATACCTCGAGGAAGCCGTTCGTGGAACACCACGCCTTCACTGTCCACTAGAAACATTACACGAAGTTTTGTAGATGCGCAATAACCTTTGTTTGCAGAGTTGCTTTTTGTTAGAGCTCTGCCACTCCTTAATTTTTCAAATTAACACGATGAAATTTCTTTTAATGATGTAGGAAAGGAATGGTCAATGTTGTTCTAGAGCCAATCGATGACAAACAAGTGAAGATGCACGTATTTGCACTCAGTGATTTTTCTGGTTTTGGCTTAGAGCATGCGTTATCCATACACCAGATTTTTTAACGTTTCCCATTAAATGCAAATGTCACAAGGTTCTTTAAAGATTACTGTTCATCAAATATGCAAATTCTCGGGTACACTGATGTGGATCGTTGTGAATTAAGGTATTTAAAATGTCTTCATGGAAGCCTGACGTTCTTCCTATATTGAAAGCACTGGAAAGAATTTGATGGAAACGTTCCATTTAGCTATTTCACGCTTCATTTTCCATCGTCCACAATAGCACTCGCTATCCTCAACAATAACAACTTCAAAAAAAGCTCAGTTACAATAATAGAACTTCTAGGAAAACTTGATAATCAATCATTTGCCCCACAAGAACAGTAACGCCAACTCGATAAACAAAAACGAAACCCACTTAGGCACCAACCAAGAATTCTAATGTATTATAATCATGGGAAATATACGCTACTTAAAAAATGGAAAGTTTCTTTACTATAAATAAAAGAAAAGAACAAATTTGCCAACAGAAATGAATATAATAATGCAAAAGAGATTATCGCTCCAACAATACTTCAAAACCCTAATACATTTTACACACGTAACAGTTCCAAAGGGCTCATAGAAAACGACAAAGAACAATACAGCGATAAAGAGGAGTTCCACAAGGGCGAAACGGGAACCCGTTGACAATGGCGCGTGCCTCACAAAGGCAGGGGGCCCTGCGCCGCTCTGTGTAAGTGGCGACGCGTGAAGGGAACGGTGGCCGAGTTACTGTCGGAATGCGCGGTCGCTCCAGCAGCTTTTCCGCGCCCGGCCGCCTGCCGTCGTTGTTCGCAACGTCCAATTGCCGCCCTCGCTGCCATCACTTCCCCGACGCCAACGGACCCTGACTCTCCGTTCTTCCACTAATGTAAGGACAGTTGCTCGGCGTCAAAGTTGCTGCGTTTTTCCTTCTGCACCGTATGTATGAATATCGTGTAAGTGTTTTTCTCAGAATGATATTTGTCAAAGACGACATAAAGATAAAAGTGTGTGTGCATAATCTGGCATCCCAAACCTTTGAATAATTTTTGTTTATCACATTCGTTTTTTTAGTCAGAGCCTTTGCTCTTTTACTTTCTACTTCTAAATATTTCCACGATAATACGCCAAAAATATCCGCTAACATGAATATTATTAATAAGTTTTATTGTGTAAATGGGAAACAGAATGTCTGTGATCTACTAAAAATTATACGAACTACAAACAATTACTATTTTTTGGGCGAAACTGGAGAAGACTACTAATCTAGTTTAATCGTGACAAATTCATCGTTTCAGTTCATTATTTTGAACTAACTCACCAACGTTTAGTAACTTTACAAATCCAGTTCACAGGAGCGATAACACTTGCAACTACTCGCTGCCCGTGAAACATCGTCAATTTCACGAACACTGCAGTTTAACTCGAAAGCATAAAGGGAAACACGTCGTGCCCACGAACCCTCGCGGATAAAGGGAAAAGAGGCGGGTCGGCGCACAATGCCAGGCTCGTCACCGCCGCGCAGTCTTTTGTTTGCCCACCTCGACCGCAACGTCAAAGGAGCGCGCTCGCGGCAGCCAGACGGCGAACCAGCCCCGCCGCTCCTCGGCTCGACCACGCCACGCTCCGCCACGCCACGCCACGCCTCGGCTCAACGCGTCGCCTTCTGCCCTTCTCCCGCCAAAGCACACTACTTGTCCGTGAACCACCTCGCGAAGCGCTAACAGCAGATTTGAAACGGTCACTCCTTCACTCGCCCGCTATTAAACGCCAACCAGCGTCCAACTATACAGTCACAATCCACATGCCAACCACTAGCCGCTGATTATTTGCAACCAATCAACAAACAGCATCCACAAATCAAACCTGTTCCTAATCAGGAACCTGCAGCCGCCAACCAGAAGAGATTAGGCATTTGAAGCCAAATAGTAGACCGACAACGACCAATCAAGTTCCAACCCACAACCGCCAGTAACAATCGCCGTCCAATTCTCCAGAAAACAATCACCAACCGACAATCGCCAAACAACAATCGCAATAAACAATTGCCAACCAATAATCAATCAACAATTGCCAACCACAATTGTCTAACACCGTCCCCATGTAACAAACAACCAAGCATTCTCTATCGATCAATCAACCGACACCCAACCTACCACCTATTATTCTGCATTTTCCACTCTCTTTCCATGTTTAAAGATCATAGTTTATGCAGACGTCAGGATCCGAATTTCGCTTCATCCGACAATGTTCAGAAAGCAAATCCCATCATTCAGTTCTATTAATACCAACATTTCTCTTTATTTCGTGCGACGTACATTGTTTTCCTGCTCTCAAATATGTTTGCGTATGAATTTGGGTTGTCATTATTCCATTGAATTTCATGTTTTCTTCAATACCTTTCTTCTCATGGGTGTTACTTTCTTGGCATCATAAATAAACTATTCCATTTTCAAACATTCTTAGTTACTGATTGTTGTCGAGACTGCGCAACCGAAAGTGCCCTAGGCAGACTGTGCCCTACCTGCCAGTATCATAAGGTGAAGAAGGTGACAGCGCGCTACTGAATCATATCTCCAAATTATGAACAAAATTCACTACCGTAAATTTGTTCATTTACCAGAGAAACAAATAAGCGATCAGTCAAATAATTAAACGAATCCTAAAATGGGACGAGCAAGTAGGAAAGCAGCCCAAGGTAGAGTCAACGGAAGCAGGCTACAAAAGAAAAGGGTGTGGGCGTGGCAGTAGCAGGGAAGGCAGCGGCACCGACAACAGCATTACAGGGACGATTAAGTTCTTCTCTGCGCCGGCAAGGGGCCGAGCAGAGCGACTGGGACGAGCCGGACGCGGGCGGGTGGGCTAGCGGTGTGGCGGGGGCGGGGACGCGAGCGGGCGGGGAGGGGCGGGGGGCGGCGGTGGGGCGGGGAGGGTGGGCGGCGCTGCTGGTGCTTTGGCGCGGGCCATCGGGGATGCATAAACGCGCAGACGAAGGCCAACAGGGCCTGATACGAGCCGCTCACCTTGGGCGACTAGCTTATATGCGCCGGATTAAACACTTGGTGTCATTTAAAATAATTACAGGCGCCGCCAGCCAACGCCCGTACGGCGACCCTTCAGCCGCGCGCTGTTTAACCCAGACAAATGACCCGGCCGCGACGTCGTTCAGCTCGCCCGCTTCCTTACGCCCCGCCCCTTCCTATAGGCTTTCCGCTACCGTCCTCCTTCCCGCGCATCCTCCCGCTCTACACCAGCTTACACTCTCATTCCCAGCGACACGCTGATGCTCATCGCGCTCGCTCCCTCCCCAAGCTCGCTCCCCGCCCTCCTCGCTACCGTCGCCTCGCACTCGCTCCCCGCTCCCCACTCGCTCCGCTCCCGCCTCCCACTCGTCCAAACTCCCCCACCCGCTTACGATTCCCCACAACTCCACTACGACCCTCACTCACCCCATCACGTCCCCCGACCCCACTCACTCCGACCGCCCATCACTCCCCGACCCCTCACTCACCGACCCTCACTCACTCCCCGACACCCCACTCACTCCCGAGACCCCCTTACTCCCCGACCGCACCAACTCCCGACTCCCCGACCCCCACTCACTCCCCGTCACCATCACTCCTCGCCTCCACTCACTCCCCGCCTTACATCCGCCTGGCTCGAACTCACTCCGCTGCCCTCCATTCGCGCGCCCGATCCGAAATCCTGACTGTCCTTACACCCAACCTCAAACGCTCCTGCTAACCCACCTACGCCCGGCACCGATCCCGTTCTTCCCACCTGCATTACCTGTATATCAAGGACAGATGTTCCCTCAATGAATCGATTTCAAAGAACAGAAAGAAAAGGCATTATAAATTTTAAATTTCTGCTACAATAAAAACCGGATATTGTCAAAAAGGAGAAATGTCTTTAGTAATGCAAAGTTACTGGCGTTATTCATGACAGCTTTTTATATTTCAGTCATGCAAATGAAATACATTTAAACAGAGTATTTGTGAAAGCAATCATTGAGATAGACAGGTGTCATAAAGATCTATTTCGCGAATCATTTTTCTAGCAAATCGAACATTGGCAATACATTAAAGGACGGAGAATAACAGAATGTTTTGTTGATATTAAGTATTAGGAATATTTTTAAACAAAACATTTTTATTTTTTTTTTGGAAATTAATTATGGGGTATTTTATAGTGTGAATTCGAGTTCGTTAGTTTTTGTTCAATTTTGTATGAATTATTTTTAGATCATTTATAATAAAATTAATTTGAATTGAATGATTGATGAATGAAGTGAATGAAATTGAATGAATGATTTGAATTTATCGAAATATCGACACTACAAGCCAATATTTTATTAAATTTATTAATGTTCGCATTTGTATTTGATTGTCATGTTTCACAACATTAATTTAGAGCAAATGTCTTCAAATAATAGTAGAAGATTCATTTGGTCTACTTTATCAACTAATCAAACCACACATAATATAACTGGACATGCCTATTCACCTCAGCGCACTTGTAAGCTGGATTCTCACAAAATTGGAAGACACCTCTCTTGCTTTTGTTGAACCTGAAGCCATTCCATTAAGTCTATTTACTTGATCTTTAAGTGGAAACAGAATTAAATGAGTTTGAGCACTCAAAGGCAGAGCTTGAAGTACAATCAGTTAAAACTCATTAAGAGTCTGAGGAGTTCTTCGATATCTGGATGTTCGTCGTGGAACCTGAGTCAAGGTTCTTGTGCACCACCTTCCTGCTTGTCTTCATTTCATTATCACAACGCGTGGAGTTGAAAAGAAGTAATCTTTTGGCTATCGAATCGAGAAGTTCTGTAAGAAGTTTGATAGTTAGAAACCCTTTCCATAAGTATCAACAGTACTCATTGTGAAAGAGAAAAAGGAATTCCACAATATTTATGATTCATTTACAAATAAAATTGTATTTTGTGATCAATGTTCATAAACAAGCATTTTCTATAATTATAACAGCACAAAAATGGAATTGACATTTTCAAAACATCAGATTCAATCTGGAATCGTTTTTTTGCTACGCAATAATGAGATATATTAGTGTACGGTGGTGATGTATTTATGTGTTATGTGAAACATTCACTTGCTAATCAGTAATTCGGAGAGATTTGCTTAGAGATAAACGCGTTTTGTTTCATAGTAATACATTGTTAGCAACAAATAAAAAAATTGACAATAGAATATCATTTGAAACGGTATTATCAGGAAATAAAATTAAAATAATAGGTGTTACTGATATTCTTTCGAGATTCTTAATATATTATTTGAAATATTAGAATCAAAATCATTATACGAATCATTTTATATAATTTACATACACAACTGAAATGCAATATACTATTGCGTACATTAACTTAATGTTTAATACCTCAATAATGTACTTTTATATCGTTTACACAAGTCGAATTAATTCGGAACGTAATTAACTGTTGAACTTTTCCATTACTGTAATACAGCTCTGATCGCCCACAATTGCCCACATTAATGTGATCAGACCATTTCACAACCATTACCACCTCTACGACGAACTACCTTACCCACCTCGACTGCCATCGCATGAACATTTACAAAATCAATCATTTCAACCACCACTTACCCAATAAAGTCACCACCACATCAAACAACACGAACACCGCCAACTCAACAATTGCAATCAACCATTACAAGCATCATGACTACAGCCATTAAAAGCACTAATATTTCGACCATCAAAAACCGTTTTGGTTGGATCAGGATTCAATTGATGTCACTGCAGTGCTTATGACCGATTGGGCTTCGGGGTCGCGTTCCGACAGAGGAACGATTCTCTACAATAACGAGATAGGTTGAATTCAGCCATTGCATGAGGGCGAATTCTAGTGGCCGGCTGCTTTGATCGGTATATTTTCACGGTTTCTACCAAGAACATGCACTGCATTATCACACGTGTTGGGTGCTTAGAGCTTGTCTCAGCTGGGGCGGAGCCCTAATCATGGGAGATACCTGGATGATGAAAACCGATGTGTAGGTCCGCGCAGGATCACTATCCAGTAGAGAAGAAATACGACCACCGCTAAGAATAAAATATTTAATTATCTGTTGTGACTAAGTATCATAGCAGTCGTCTCGCGCGACCGCGAAATAATGACTGGGAGAAGTGGCTCAGGGCATCAACTGATGTCACTGCAGTGCCTCTGACCGGGAGGTTGTCAGCTAGGTCGAATTCAGTCGCTGTCTGGACGAGAATTCTAGAGGCCGACTGTTATATTCGGTAGTTTTCCGTGATTTCTCCAATCGATACCAGGCGCGATTTTTCCTTCACATTCCTTATCCTAACCTCACTCTTTTCTTACATGCACTACATATGCTGAACACCGGTTGGGAGCTTAGAGCTTGTCGTGACTAGAGCGGGGTTCCGCTGGTGGGAGATACATGGTTGGGGAAAACCCTGCCAGCCGATGGTAGGTCGGCGCCGGATCTCGCCATCCAGCGGGGGGAGATCGCCTTTTCCCAAGGAAAACATACACTACACTTAAGGGACTAATGACCTTGTCTGTTGACAGGCGCGGAATCACTAACAATGAATCAACCCAAACGAAATAATGAATTACAATCACCACCAATTCAAGCATCAGTCCTACAAACTTTCCCAGCATCACTGTCTCGATCGCCCAGTCACGTCCCAGCCCTTGCGACCCCTTCCCGAGGCAGCTGCCAGCGCGGCGTCACCCCTCGAGCAACCTCCTCGGCACAGGTCGCGGCGCGCAAATCCAATCTCTCGGCTGGGCCGCGTCGCTCGTGTCGCGCCGCGCCGTGGGACGAGGGCGGCGTCCATTATTAGATCGGCCGCCGCGACGGGCAGCGGCGGAAGGCGGTGGTGAGTGGTGGGTGGTGGAGGTGGGTGGGCGGCAACGGCAGCGGTGGTAGGGGTGGGGGTGGTGCGCGGTGGGTGGTAGGGTGGGAGTGGCAAGCGTGGGCGGGGGCGGGGGTAGGAGGTTGAGGTGATGAGGGTGGGGGCGGCGATGGCGGCGAGGGTCAGGGTGTGATGGCGGCGAGGGGGGGGGGCGGGGAGTAGGCGGCGGGGGCGGCAGCGAGGCGTGGCGATGGCATAGCCGGAGGGACAACGCCACGCCAAATGCTAGCTCGTGGTGGCGCCGGGCGGCACGGCGGGTGGCGGCGGGGCGGCGGCGGCGGGGGCGGGGGCGGGGGCGGCGGGGGGCGGGAAAGGTCGGTGCGACCATTCCCCACCGCCGTCACCGCCCCTCCCCCCCCCAGAAAGCCGCTGCTCTTTGAAGAAGGCGCCCCTTCACCATGCTCTCACGACGCGTCCTTCCAGGCAAATTCTTTGCCGTCGTACATTGCCGCGTTGTACTTTGTTTGGAACTGGGGGAATGAAGTCTAAGTGATATCAACCGGTTTTCGAAATGACGGAACATTTTCAAGCTATCTGCTACTATATAATGATGTTTTATTCAACTAAAACTGGACTTTGGTATTTATCTTTCCGGTGATTATTAATGTTGATCGAGGTTAAAGATATTCGCGATTGAGAATATGGGATGAATATAAATCGATGAACGATAATCTAAGTAATCTACGTGTTATTCTGGAACTAGATTGTATACGTTTCAAAGTCATTACCTACTAGTTTGTTAGACGCAAGTTCCTGAAACTTTAGAACGTAAAATATGAATCGCTCTTGTTTGCGTATGATACTGATCTATCTACATCACCGGTTCATTCAAATCTACGAAAAGTTGAAAATGTTACGCACTTGTTCTTAGAATATACGTCGGTTTGTCGCTCTGAGAATTTTGGTCACTCATAACAGGATTTCAAGCTAACTCGTGGAGGTCTAAGTTAAGTTTCATTAATTAATACTCTTTGAAAGAGTCTGGTAATGTTAAGGTCACACGTCTACTGCCAGCACATTTTTACAAACAGGACGTTGAGGCACACTTTACATGAAAGGGTAATATTATCATGTTATTAAAGGCGGTTTCATTAACGCTAATTGTATGCCAACAACTTCGAATTATGGGGAAATAGCATTATTTAAATAGAAAGCACATATGTAAACAACGCAAAGTTTTCATAATAAATGGGGCTCAATCCTTGATGAGAACTTTTAAGCCCACAACCATTCCTTACAGAGACTAGGCCAAAAACTGTATTTCAAATTTATTTACATTAATATTTTTTTCAGAAATATAAGAATAATATATGAAATTATTCTATAAATAATACTCTTCCTCAAAAATACGCTTTCACTTTCCTTAGAGCATTTATTAAGAAACTTCTCATTTCCATTTTAGTAATTCAAGTTTCTTATGCATTAAAAAGAAGAAACCATCAAATAACAAAATATAAGTTATCGTCTTCAATGAGTTTGAATAATAAAATATCAAATCTAGTGTAAAGAAAGCCTGTTGAGTCGCATAAATGGAAGTTTGCGTATTACGAAGTGACACAAGAGCTGGTATGTAAAGAGATCTTTTATTTTAAGTTTGATATTTTTTATCCACGTTTTCCGCATATTGATAAATAGCCATTCTTATTTATTTTCAATTTTAGTTGCATTTCCGAGGTATTATAAATACGAAAAAAGTACACATTATCCGGTACGTTTCGAATTACACAAAATATCGATGACCGTTCACAAATCTAAACATAACGTTTAACCGTCTAGTTCCTAACACAAACGAAAACAGGCAGCTCTAGCACATTCACATGGCGATTCTGATAAGTCAAAACAAACACAAGAGCGAGCTCTTCACTTTATTTATTCACTAGCTTAATCTACATTCCCCGAGTGGCTTTTGCTATGCGGCAAGCATTTTGTTTTCGTTTAATCTCGCATTCGGGTTGCGTGGGGGATTAGGCGGCGCGCGGGACGGCGGAGCGGGGCGGGGGAGGGAGAGGGGAGGGAGAGGGGAGGGAGCGCGGGCTAAGGGTGCGGTGGGACGCCGCGCTGAGCGCTGTTAACGCGCTTCGCTAAAGTGGACAGGAAAGTAGCTTAGGGCAAATCCCCGGGATAGCGCGCGGGCATAAGCGGGCATAGAACCCGCGACCCGCGCTCAAGAGGCGCTTCGCACAGCAGCGATGAGCTGCCTTGCAGCGCCGGGCAGAGCTGTTAGTCTCGTCCAGGAAGAGGAGCAGCATGAGCCTTCATGCTTCTTCCCTGAGATTAGTTATGACACACACGATTGAACAGTTCGTAAGACTACTTGGATTTGAGTACAAACATTTCATGTCCGTGAGTGCTGCTGCCACAACCACTTATTATAAACGACACCGCATTTAATATAAATCTTACATTGACATTTTTAAGTCGAATATTTGGATGTCAGCAAATATTATTTCAATTTTGCAATACTCTTAAACACAGACGATAGACATAACGGTATGAGACTGCACATGTAAAGATAAAAAATTCTTTCTATAAAATAAATATGACAAAGATATTTTATGTGTTTGACAGGGTGAGTGAGTACTACACACTACATACTACAGTAAATACTATTTAGTTCACTTTCAATATGTTCAATAAAATTTAGTATTTTACAGTTGATGTAATTGCAAAAACTGCGGTTCTTCCAAACTATCCCAACCACCAACTATCCAAAAAAATTAATTAAGGTATTCAACCTAACAAATATGGGTATGTAAATATTATTTTATAAATAGACGACTTATAAAAATGTTGAAAAATTAAATGCATGCTAATTAAATGTAAGCATTAAGATGAAAGGTTATGTATTTGGTTTAAAACTTGAACTTACGTTACATATTTAAAAATTTATTCACAAAAATACGAAACTGATAAATTTCTTATTTTTTAATTATTTCTATTTTTTGATTAAAAAAATTAGGCCAGATTCATAAATTCCTTTGTTGAGGGCTGAATAAAATCATAGACATTGGAAATTTGTAAAATGCTGAGGGAACATCCCCATTTCCTAAAATTTCGCATTTTAAGCAATTCATATTTCTCCAAAGAAAATCAAATTCTTCGCTCTCAGTGCGTAAAGATTCATAATTACACATGACATTCTTTCGGTGTTATCTCATAATGAGCGCTGCTTTAGTTTGTGAGTCGTTACAGAACTAGGTGACACGTAGTAACTTATTTACTGAAGTTAAGTTCTGAGTTCACTCCTTCGTGGAACATGATATGATGTCACTATGTACTAATAGCTTTCTCAAAAAGAAAGAAGAATAATTAATAATACGTACATAACACAAGCGGACTGTTTCTTACATGTAATAAAGATCTAGATCACGCGAGAGTTTTGGGCATTCATACTCAATAATGTATATGATTTACTTATGCTAATGTATATAATTATTAGTAAAATACATTTTCCTCCGGGGTTTGGAATAAAAATACAAATATAATAATATTTTCCTTTTTTCCCCGCAATGATTGAATACTAATTTTTGAGAAATAAGAGAAGGGGAACTGGCGAATTTTTATGCATATATTTAAAGATGGTTAGATTCCTTTAAACAACCGAGGTCATAAGTAATCAAATTAGTAAATAGCAATAAACGTAATAAGATGAATTATATTTGATAAACCGCGGAAGGGAGCTAGAATAAACGGGAAAACAAGGAGAAAATCTGCAAAATATGCTTGTTTTGTCAACTGAAAATTTCACATCCATTGGCCGGGCATCAATCCTGAGTCCCAGTGTTGGAAAGCGTATACATTAGACGTGTAACACTATCAGCCTCCACCGAACATTTCGGCCTCTACGGGCGAATAGAAAAATAGAGAGAGAACGAGAAGTGACGTGAAGAAAGGATTAAAAAAATACAGGAAATAGAGTGAAAGATGAACTTAGGAAGAGTAAGAACAGAATTGTATGGTGTAATGTGAATCAGTAACCACAAAGCAAACACCTTGTATTTACCCATTTAACGATGCGAACTAAGTACCAGTTGTTGTAATAGAAGTTTGTTTCATTCACTATTACCTAAGTTGAAACCTCAGCTCAGCGGATAATTTCTCGCAGTTCCATATATCTAGCAGCGAATGCCTATCCTCGTTTTCCGTCACTCTGTGCCCCCTGTTTTCGTAGTGGCCCTCGGCGGGACCTCCGGAAATGAAGCTGGCAGCGCATCGCATGGAAAGTTGCAGTCGCGCGCCGCCGCCAGGAGCGCCACCGTCGACGGAAGTTCGTTACGTGGCCGCACGTGGTGGAGCGCGCTTCGATTTCCGGCTTCGATTGTTTATTACCGCCAGCACGTAGAACACCTGTATAATTAAGGTCCTGCGCGATGCGAGAACAACATTTGGACATCAAAGTTACGCGGTGCCGAGGGGCAGCTGGGATCCGGTAGTGTTGATGATGTAAGGCACTTGTGTTTCATTATTGATTGGACGGGCTCTAATGATAAATGAACAACACGATTAGTGAAGGTAGGTTGAACTGCAGACGTACTTGAAACTAGACTTGAAAATCGGACCGATAAAGATGATTATTAATAAGTTCATTTTTAATTTGTTACCCAATTCATTTGGAGATAAATGAGGAAGGATTAAAGGATTTCTTACAGCCATTTCAGAGATTCATTTCAAATGTATTTTACACTTTAAAAATATGTATCATTAAGAACGAATACATTTTTTGTTTAACAGGAATATTGAAACATTTAGTACATCATTGAAATACTACTGCCTTAACACAATTATAATAAAGATTGGTCGTTTCCTAAAGTAGATTATCAGTATTTTGCGAAACAATAAAATAAACATTCTATGTTGAAAATCGAATTTATTGGAAACGCCTTAATTATTGCAGTAGCTGATCTGATTCCATTTCTTACTTTCTGTTACTAATTTTACTTAATTGCCACTAATTGTACAGAAACAAAAGTCTCAGAAAAAAACTTCAAAATGCCAAGTTTGTTTTTGTGTTCACAGATTATAATGTGCCATCCGCATTCAGAGTCATGCAAACTTTTTCTGAAGTAAAGTGTTCAAAAACACAGCAGATTCTGAAAGAGAGCGTGCACGATTCACGTGCGGAAAGGGACTGCGCCCGTGCGCCGTTTCCGACACGAATGTGTCAACTTCATGTTCCACTCGTATCTTCGAAAATCTTAGAAAGTCTTTTCGTTGCCGATCAGATTTGATTCATATCAAGAAGTCAACTTGTATTTTACATTAAAGCGTACAAAGATATCTGCAGTTTGTTACATGCAAATAATCTCAATAGAAATTGTAAGATATTTAGATCAACGAATGCAATTCAACTTTAAAAAATAATTATCAATGTTGGGGATGAAACTACAATGACTGATTACGTTAAACTATTATTTTAACACAACGATGGTTATACTTTTTTTGTAATATCTTGGCAATCACGTTAATTCTATTCTGGAAAATTGGTTCCAGAAACAGCTCAAAGCAGAGACGTCTCAAAGTAGTCTATTGTACAGAACAAGATTCACACTTGCATGAAAAAAAATCATTTAAATTATGAAAGCTGTGGCTGCGGTAGCATCTTATAAAATTAATGAAATTTACTTTGAAATTGATATTTGCTTTCCAAGTTATTTGTTTTCATACACCACACATATTCAACACATCATGTTAATGTTATTAAATGCATAAATATGGCAAACAAAATAAAAATAAACGAGCAATGCGCACGTGTGAGAACAATAAACCAGAGACGTCCACGCGTTTGCAATGCAAACACACACACACACGTGTGCGGGCGTCATCGCAAAGTCATGTAGTTGGCCACAAATATAATAGATAGAGCCTTTTGTTCGTAATAAATGAACATAAAACATACATTAAAACTGTCTTCAGATATATTTGCTTCACTGTGTAAAGGAATGAGAATATGCTTTTCACTACGATTTTTCAGAATTTCTTCTTGTTTGAGCTAATCGACGGGCTGAAGAAATATTACATTAAGCGTCGGAAATATTTAGTCCATATACTTAAAAATGAACAAACAAAACTATTTAAACGTACAATGCCAATTATCTTATTCTAAACACAATAATTTTTATTGCGTAAAAATATGGCATAAGGAACCTTTTCAAAACACATTCACTAAATCATGAAGATATTCGTTTGTTATAAAACTTCAGTACAATTACGAAGATACATCTGTGAGAACAGTCTTGATTGTTCTTTTTAAAGTAACTATACTATAATCTTGTTAGCAATCACGTTGCACGATATTCTTGCAAAATTCTTGTCGGACGTAAATGTAGTAATAAACATTTTTTCCAATGCTTGTTCTAGGAAGCGGTTCAAGTACGAGAAGCAAGTTGTTGCGCTCATCTCAACAGTTGTTTCTAATCGCTTTTACGCGACTATAATACGGGATTCAATTAGTCCGTTCGGTAAACCCTGTGGAACACCGGTGTTAACAGGAGACAATTTAGTCCGGACGGAATCAATCGCAGAGGGTTTATAGATCAGCACATCATGTCCGCGGCTCTTCAATAATATCCGCGCCTTATTCGGTTTCATCAAGCGGATGCGCAGGCGGCCCCGCCGGGGACGCAGCAGCGCCCCAGCGCTCGATAAATCGAAGCTCTCGAAAGGCCTCGACCCGCAGTTGTGGCCGAGCCCATTGAGGTGGAAGCGAGCAAAACAAGTGACGGGCACTTCTGGGTTCGGAGAAGTAATATGATGCAACAGAATAAGTTACTAAGAACTCTGATTCATGATTTTACGATTCTTGATGTAAATCATGATACTTTGATTCATGATTTAATTGTTCTTGATTTAAAGCATGATTCTTTAAATCATGGTTTCAGTTGAGATAAGGAAAAGGCAATAAGTGGAGATAAAGAACTCACTAAGTTTATAATATGTTAAGTATTATCTCAAGGAAATACGTGTAGCAGCTTTATGAACATCAGTGACATTTTGTTAGTATTTTATTAAATAATTCTGCCAACGGGGTAAATCGGGGTATTATTGAAAATAATCAATGTGATGTCAAATTTTGAGTACTTTCAAATATATTGCTTCTTAAAGTTTGGAAATACAGTATTTTCAATTGTATACGCGGCTACATCTCACGCCTCTAGGGTGTTCACAAAAATGTGAATGTTCAGCGATTGATGTGCCTTTTAAAAAAATGACTGGGTAAGTAGCTGATCCAGAGCATCTACTCCACATTTAGTTTTTATGTAGTGCACAATTACCTCTGGTTTTCCATAACTTCTTGTAGTGTCACTATGATGAATAGTAGAAAGCGATCTTCTCAATGATGTAAAGTCACAAGCAACTCTGTCGACTCCTGGCAATTCTCATATCCACTGATACAATGTTTATACATGGGAAGGCGGCTTTCTCAGAATGACGCCATCAGACGTAGCGTCAGTTGACATGATCGATATGCTTTTCAACGACCCCGCATCCAGTATTCTCTTGTCGAACCGGTTGTCGAAATATCGTCAAAAAAAACAACAACAAAAAGTGTAATATTATACGCACATTTAAGAGCCCAGGGTCTAATGGATCCTGCTTGTCCAGTTACGACCGAAATATGTAAAGATATTTTAAATTTATTATTTAGTAACACTTTTGATAACTTGTTACGGTACGTTCAAATAACATAATATAAAATCAGAAAATTTTAGCCCAATGTCATCACTGGTTTCCATGTAAAAATATAGAAACGTGTGCTTCTGCGTCCAGGGGACCCGGTTGCTCGGAAAAGGGGTTAACAAAAAAATAAACGAAC
The DNA here is from genome assembly GCA_017312745.1 of Gryllus bimaculatus. Taxonomy (NCBI): domain Eukaryota; kingdom Metazoa; phylum Arthropoda; class Insecta; order Orthoptera; family Gryllidae; genus Gryllus; species Gryllus bimaculatus. The sequence continues at coordinate 14,845,748 of BOPP01000010.1, read as the reverse complement.
CTGAAGAATACAAAGAGCGCTTCCGCGAACGCAGATCCCAGAGGCGGAAACTGCACCGGGAAGAGGCGACGGTCTGAGTCTAGCACACACGAGGGTAGTTCGCGCAGCTGTCACCGGAGCGCGACGAGCGCCTCGAATTGGGCGACGGCGCCGCAGCGTGGATGAGGCGACCTGGTTCCGAGGGATATTTATAAGGACGGTAATAACGCAGCGGGCGACGAGGCAAGCGGACTACGCCAGGAGGTGGAGGGGGAGAGAAAAGGAAGGAGGTCGAGGGAAAAATGAGGAGAAAACAATAATAGATGAGAATATAAAGCTAGGGAAACAAGAAAGGACACTAGAAGGGTAGGATAAAAGGAGAGGAAATGAGAAAATAATAGTTAAAACTAGAGAATGAAGAGGAAAATAATAGGATGAAGTGGATGCAGAGGAAAATAATAGTTAGGATGAAGTGGAGAACTAGATAATAAAGAGCATGATGAATCGAAGGAATAACGAGAAGCAGCGGAATAATAAGAGGGTGATTAAAAGGGGAATGACGAAATAGTGATTGAGAGGGCAATGTAGAGTTTGATAAAAGAAACTTTGTAGAATATAAAAAAATACAGTAGATATCATGAGAAACAGTAGAGTGGGCAGACATGAATACAGTAGAGATGGAGAGCATAGACACAATGAGGACAGTAAGAAAGGGTGCAAAAGGAGAGTGCGAAGCGCAGGCACGCATAAGGAATGTTGTAGAGGCGATGGGCAGACAAGGATGAAGGTGGGGAGAGGGACGCGGACGCGTGAGGAGACGATGCGGCAGCCACAAATGGAGGCCGTCCGGCTCTGGAGACGCATTTCGGGAGTCAGCGGAGCACAAATGCTAACAGCAGCCGACGGCGAGCAATTTACTCCACGGGCAGGCGCGCACCCGGCCCCGCTCCTCTGGCACAGCACGTCCGCCACGCCCCGCTCCCTCTCGCCTGACGCGCCACTCGCGCCGCGCCACTCGCGCCGCGCCACTCGCGCCGCGCCACTCGCGCCGCGCCACTCGCCCCGCGCCAGTCGCCCCGCGCCACTCGCCCCGCGCCACTCGCCCCGCGCCACTCGCCCCGCGCCACTCGCCCCTACATATTAGTTTTGATTCTAAATAATTACTTACTACATCCCATCATGGATTAACTCAATTGAAAATTTTATTCACGCAGTTTTTTTCAACATTTCTTTCATTCTTGTGCACTTTATTGTCCCACACTTTCGTATTTCTTCTTTCTTCCATTCCAATGCCACTTATCCACAATTTCCCTTAATCTTCCATGACGCTCTAAGAAACATTGTGACCAGCACTAAGCTTCCAATTCAAATTACGTACGTTTATCACATCATGAATTGTCATTTTGTCTCGCTCTTTATTTTCCCACCTTTATTATTATCTTTTCTACATTTTTCCTTCTCTCTAAACTGTTGCTCAATAACATCACCTCTAGTTTCAACTTTTTTTCCCCATCAACACTTCGTAATTCTTCTTGCAAATATTATTTCTAGCTTTCCCCTTACGTCTTTAGCGCCTCATTTACCCCCACTCTCCTTCCAACCCGGTCTCGCAGCTCACAACAGTGTTGCTCAACTCAGCAGGCTTGGGAAGGGAGGGTTGTCCGTGGAAAGAGTAATTAAACGCAGGCAGCTGCCGCGAAAAGCAGTGGCTGCAGACAAAAAGCGGAGCGGCACCGGACACATCCTCGCGTACCGCTTCCTCTGTTTTTGCGTCACATCAGGTACGGCGAAGGTACAATATAGGTTGTTATAAGGTCAAAGATATATGCCCACCACTGTTGACTTATTCATTGATTGATTATTTAGGGGAGAGATCACAGGCAGAAAATAAATTTAAGACCTCAGACAACAGATGCCGGGAAGTTTTTTTTATAAATAGAACAATGACGCAATGAAAGAGATTGCCTAAAAAAAACTTTTAACAGCAATGGTGGATAGTAAAAAGCTTATTCGAAATAAATACAAATCTGTGCGGGAGGAGTGCGGTCAGCACTCCGTAAACTCCGAAAATCATCTTGTCTTGGAACTTACTAGTCTTCAAATGCAGTATTTTTACCTTGGTAAAAATTATTTTATGTTTAAAATTTGGTGTGTGCTCTTGCAAAGTTTAATTTAGAAACTGGAAATTGCACATACTTTTTTACAGTAATAGAAACGCGTTTAAAATCGTAAAAGTGATTAAAGAGCGATGATCAAAACTGCGTACTAAAATGTGTGCGTTTGCAAGTGAGTGAGTCGGAATGTGTGTGTGTGTGTGTTGAAAGTAGGGTAGTTGAAGCAAAAGCCTTTGAAATCGTTCTTTTTAAAACTACGCTCACGTTAAAATAAATCAATTGTGTACTTATGAATATCACCCAATCAGATAATATGTAAGTATTAATGTGCAGCTTTTAGTCTCAAGACATTTACTAAGATTAATTTACAAATCATATTTTTCTTCAGCTCCGTGGTTCTACGGCTTTTTGGTTCTTCGGCATTCATCAAACTTATTAACCAGATCTAATATTTTCCTCTTCTAACCTCTTAATTATGGCAAACTGAATAATATATTTAATGAGAATTATCAAGCATGTAGCACATTCGTCGGAATTATTCCTGTAATTATTGCGTCTAGATAAATTCTCTTTTAATTTTTTTTTCAATTCTGAAGTAACATGTAGTGAAGAGTAACCTAATATTTCATATCACAAACTAACAGTTTTGTACGAATATTACACAACTTTGTACATGACACGCTTCAGAATATCAAAAATATGTTAGCATCGACTTTCATTCATTTTTCTCCGCGGCTAATCCTCGTCACATGCAGAATCAAGTCGACGTCGTTCATTTATTCGTGAATATTAATCTACTATGTACTGCATAGCAGGGCGTGAACAACCTGAATAACCCAGATTTATGAACGCGGCCAAGAGTCAGAATCCGTATGTCATCGACAAGTTACTGTCCGTTGTCGCTCGTCGGAATTTACTCTAGCTGTCCGCGGCGCGAGGTGGGTGGGGGTGGGGTGGAGGTGGGATGCGGAAGTGGACATGGAAAGGGAGAGGGCGCTGAAGCGAATTGGGCAGGGCAGAGAGGAGCGGAGGAGTGGGAGGACGCGAGGAAAGGGCCGGGCCGGGCCACGAGCAGTGGGATGGAGGAGGCCAGCGAGTCGTGGACACTGGGAGGCGAGGGTGTAATGGACCAAGACGAGGTGGGACGAATTATGGTGAGTAGTGGTGGCGGGTGGAAGACGAAACGAAAGGTGGAACGAGAAGAGCGGGTGGAAAGTGGTTGGCGGACGAATTGTGATGGGTGGACGGATTGCGGCGGGTTGGAGGAAAGTGGTGGACAGATAGAGCGTGGTAAACTGGTAGAGATTTTGAGAGAATGAGCGTGGTGAGAGGATGAGCGTGGTGTGAGGCCGAGCGATGTCGGTGGTTGAGCATGGTGGGTGGATGGAGCGTGTGGAGGCTAGATGAGGTGATCAGAAGAAGCGGGACAGTCGGATCTGAAGGGCCGGAATGTAAAGGGAGGATGAAACGCGAAGGATCGGTTGAATGTGAAGATCGGGTGGAATATGAGGGGAGGGTGAAAGCAGGCGGTTCGTTAAAGGTGTCGGAACGTGAAGGGAGAATTGAACGCGAAGGGTGAGTGGAATATGAGGGAGGGTGGAACATGATGGGCGGGCGGAACGTGAAGGGAGGTAGAATGTGAAGGGCAGGTAGAACGTGAAGCCTGGGTGGAACGTGAAGGGCGGGCAGAGCGTGAATGGTTTGAATAAGTTGGTCGGAGGGCGAAGAGTGGCGAGCAGAACGGATCGTAACGATGCGGATCGTGACGGTGG
>BOPP01000010.1:14824717-14841868 GCA_017312745.1 Gryllus bimaculatus | reverse complement strand
GCCCCCCCCCCAACCCACTCGCGCCGCTTGAATAAACCCAACATTCGCCATCCGCCCACGTCTGCAAACTCCGCCGCAGCGCCGGACTGCTGACAACGCCAGGTGAGCGGGAAGCTGCGGATCAAACAAGCCGTGCCGGTCGGTTTGTCAAGGGCCGCCGTGAGGAACGCGGGGTGATTCGCCGGTCGGTGGACGGCGAGCGCGGACGCGACCCGGCCGTCGCCCCCGCAGCCGCCGCCGCCTTCGGCCACCTACAGCGCGACAATCGCCGCCCTCGCCCACGCCGCTGAGAGGAAACTACGGTCTAGATGCACTAATTCATGCTTCGTGGAATTTTAATAGACAACGTGGTTTCATTTTTTTAGCCCATCAAGTGCTTCTTTCTTTCAGGAGAACTAATCCTTTAATGTGATATAAAAATGTTGCTATTATTATTATTAATAATCATCTTACATTCTTTTGTATCTATTATAATCTAAAAGGAAATCAATATTTTTCTTCATATATTCTGAGGTGGTAATTTCACGAAACTGTGAACCTACTGCTTTCTAATTCATTTGGTAGTTAAATCCTCTTCCCTTTCTCGCAAATTATTTCTCAAGGAGTGTCAAACTTTTATATTTTAATAAGAATTAGAATTATTTTTTGAGTACATTTAGTTTTATTTTACATGAATTACAGAAAACTTCAGTTTTTGCAGTTGTTGCAGTTCAGTTTTAGTTTCGTTACATTTATAAGAAAGTGACCAGTCGCTGTAATTGTTTTTACACAATGTGGGTGTCACGCAATGTCTGAAAGCGTTTCGAATCAAAATGTTTTATCTTTATTGGCTAAATAAAGCTCGGGTGGTTTCCGCCCCCTAGGATTGCGTATTCGAGTTCCCTGTAGGCTGAGTTCAATTGATTACTCCATTGGTCTTCGTGGGCGCGTCAATTGCAACGCTCTTTTGTCCTGTTTGTGTTGTGCATGTATTGTCTAGGGAAGGGGTGGTGAGTTTTCTTCCGCTCGATGGACAGATACTACGCCGACACTCGCGCCGCCTTGTGACACTTTCCAAAAACAGGAATCTCTCACCAGAGAAACATCGTCCTTGCCGGGACAATTTCTAAGTTCCTGACTAGCCTCTCGGAATATGTGGTAATGTAGTGCATATAAGTAAGTATTAAATGTAAGTACGTACACGTAAAGTTTCAAGAGAAGGCAAGAAAGAGGAAGGAAAGATCGCGCTGTCCGTGGCCCGTGTGTTAGGGTGCTCCTCCAGCATTCACATAGTGTTGAGAGAAGAAACCGCGTAAAATTTCCGATCAGAGCAGCCCCCTGCTGTAATGATCCTTCAGATTGCGGGGGAAAACGACCTAACTATCAAGCTACTGTCGAAAATACTGCCAGTGTCGGATCTCGAACTCTGGTGAAGGAATGGTACTTTTCATGGTGGCCACTCCTTCGCATTATCAAGTCTCAGCCGGAAGGAGGAAAGTAAGACAGTGATTTAGCAGCGGCTGCTTGGAAGACTCGTAAGAACCGAAGAGGTGAAAAAAATACATTTTTGATGAAGTTTGCATTCATATCGACTGCCAGAAATTGCTTGAAACTTAAAAACAAGTTATAGTTACTTTTAAATACGTAATATAAATATTTCGACTACATATCTAGTAGAATCGTTTTAGTTTACTTTATTTTTATTTTATTAGACACAACGAAAATTTATCAATCACGTTCCTTCAGAATCCAACTCCTATCTTCACTACCAAAACATATGTCAAACACTTTCATAATTCAAAACCAACCAAACACTCATACCTTTGGTTCTAGATATTTAGAAGTTTCGTTAGAACACTTCATTTTCTTGTCAAATTTCACAATACTCAGGCAGGAAAAACAAACAATTCCAAAGAGAAGCTTTAATTGAAATGAAACAAGTATTCGAGATCAAACACTAAGTCAACTATTTCAAACCAAAACTAATAATCAGTTTATCATCTAAAACAAGTTTTCAAATAGTATCTCACATAATAACCTCTCAACACTAAACAAAAACTGCAACAGGAATAAACTTTATAACCAACCACGCATTCATTCCAGGCCATATAGAGTCTCACCTATAATCACTTTATTCTCTCCATGACGCTGCTGCCAATCACACAAAGCCGCCCCCTCCCATGCTGCCCCGGGACCTCGGGTTGCTGGCCTGCCGTCGGCCCCTGAGCCGGAGCGACCGTGCGCCCCCGAGTGCTGTTGACACTGGGCACGTGTTTACAACACATTAATTAATCGCCATCTGAAGTAATTAATTAGGCGCGTGTTTTAAACGCGCGGCGTGACGCACTAGCCGCGTGACGCGTCGCGCCGCCGACGGTGCTGCTGCCTGGTGCTTGCCGTCCGTACTTCATGTGCAATTAGTCGCCGCGTCAAACTCGTCTCTCACGCCGTTTTGCGAGGGAGCCGCCCCCCCCCCTCTTTCGAGAAACTACACTCCTCCGCGCCGGACACACCCACGCCGTTTATACTGTGGTTTCAGCCTAGTAGTATTCGGTGGTGTGGCGTTCAGGTGGGAAAAGACACGCCAAAATAGGGAACAAATTCGCGACAATGACCCAACATAAGCCTAACAGCGATCTGGCGCCTGAGCAATAGAGGCCTAACTACCCTGAATAGATGGTAGTAAGGGCACTTTTGCTCTCGAGGCAGAAAGCAGTTCGGTCATTGCTGCTCTCGTTGGCTCGTATGCTTAGGCACATTACTGACCAATGGCTCGTTATTGTCGATTCTGAATGATTGGCCAGAACGAGCTTAAGAAATTAAAATGACTACAGATTAGACCCCATATGGCCAAGAATCAGTACTTTAAGTTTTTATTAAACGTATGTTGTACTTTTTTGGGGGACAGAAAGATATTCGATGAAACCTATTTTGTGAACATAAACAGAGTAGTATTGGTTTGGATTCGAAATATTTTATATACCACGAGACCAGGAATAAGTGAGAGTTTCACCTCTTGTGTAGAATTGAGATCAACGTACAAAATATGCTGAATTGATTATTTCAAATCTTGAATCATACCATTTACAAACTCTCGTATTTATTGTATGTAGCAGTATAGTGCTTAGGTAGAAGTACACATGCTCATTTTCAAGAACAAATTGGTGAGATCATTATTGTTCGGCAGCTACGATTTCATGTTAGAATATGTAGAGTAAACAAGTTATTTTCAATTTTTATTCATATGTGCTATGGCAGGGAAGATCACGCTCCTACACGCGCACGTAAATAATTACTCAGTCAAGTTCACTCGTTATCTTCGATAGTAATGATGTAGTAACAGAATAAATGTAGTAATGCAATAATTTCAATGCATTCCTGATCAGTTGTAAGTTGCGTTGATATCCGTGAAGATTAGTATTGTATTAAAGAGAAAAATTAATATTTCTCAAAACACAATATTGTGTACACAAGTTTATTTATTACCTTTAATCCTTCTGGTTTGTTCGCAGATATAAATGTAATCTGTGTTCAAATCAAAACTTTTTCAAATGAAGCATATTGTTTTGCAAAGTTCGGTATTAGTATAATACATCATACATTTTTCCAATAGTCCCAATGAAGATTAAATTAACACCGAAACTTCGATCTACATATGACAAGAAATTCCTTATCACCTAGAGCGAAGTAAATAGAAATGAAACTGCCTTTTGGTTTCCAAACCGAGTAATGTCCCAATTTATTTAACCAATTTAATTACTCGTTACTAATTATTGAATTTAGCGGCATCTTCATATCAGGTGTCTTATTCAAACAGAAAGGTAAAATTACTTTAAGAAAGAATGAAAATATATTGATTAATTTACAACTACAGTTTAAAAATAAATATTTTATATTTTGATGGAATATATTGAATATGATAAACAAAGCATTTTATTTCAAGTAATATTTCTCATTAAAATTATTCTTTTCACTCGATACGTAACTAGTGTAGATAGTCTAGTAAGTGCTTAATGATTATTATTGCAACTATTTTCCGAAGACGTTATTTTCAAACATGGCATGAACATTCCAACAAAATAGTTAATAATCCAACAAACGGAAATTCATATTGAAGAGCCTGAAGATCTTTGCTGAAAAATCAAATGTTTCATTCCTCTTGTTTCCTTATAATAATTTATCTTATGTTTACAAATGTCTCCTGAGTGTAAAATTATCTCTAGGAGTCATCTGATCTCATGTTCTCTTCACTTTTCTAACAGCAACATCACCACAGGAGAGCACAAACACAAATAAGACCAGCCCTTGGAGACAGGCCATTTTTAACCTTTACGCCATGATTTTTAATGAGAAAAAATGGCGCTGAAAGTTTTACCAGGCTATTTTTTACAATCTTTTTAAATACATGGCTTTGATGAGTAAACACACACGTTCCCCAACATTTGCGCATTACAGGTTTTGTGAAAAATTGGTGTCACTAATGAACAAATTTTTCCTTATGAATTAGCAATTTTTTAAACACACCCGGCTGGAATTCATTAAAACAGGCTGGACAGGCGCCTGTTGTAAAAATTAAATCGCTACAGGGAGTATGAGGATGAACAAATTACTACCTATCCACGATGTAGGTTTAATCACCTATTCTCTCTGTAAATAGAATGCAATCCGCCGGTTCCATTATTAAGTGGATACATTTCGGTTTTATTTGTCGTAAAATGTAGAAATTCAACGTTAATCGTTCCTTGTATAGTTATGTATGAATCAATATATCCGGAAACTAAATAAAATATAATACAGAATAAACATATGATCCACCCAAATGTGACAGATATTCCCTATCAAATACAGATCACGTCATTTGCTATAAATATGTTAGAGAAACAAAAATCAATTCGCAGCTACAGCCGTACACACATGAACAGGATATATTTTCGACATATTTTTAGCGGGAACAATCTGGGTTTGGAAGACAGTATATTTCTGCGTGAAGTAATGAAGGGCCCCCAAAGCTTGGTAAAGATACCTACTAGGATTTGACGTTTCAAAACATGTTTCTACTTACATTGCTACTAGAAGAACACAGAAAAGAAGCAAGCACGTGAGAAATATTATAGTTTGCGAAGAACACGTTTTCGAAGTCAGTTTAAACACTCGTTTATCTACAGTTGGGTTTCAATTGTATAATGAAATGGTAGGAGTGTTTATCGATCTCTATTGCTAAAATAATTGAGGGACGGAACCTGCAAGAACAAAGGAGACGAGTAATAAACAAGAAAAGTGCCACGTGAAACTACTGAATTATGAAATAGTTTTGAACTGCACCTTGTCTATTGTTTCCAAAATTGAGGTTACATACGAAAATCATTTAATAACTACCAATAATTATGTTAGCTAAACCACTTGCTTGTGATCAACTATCCACCGTAATTGACCGTATCCATCCTTGTATTAATCGATACTAAAAAAATTAGTCATTTCATAGAACCTATCTGGCCAATGGGGAAAATGTACTCGTCTTTTTTCCATGCATAAACTCCCTTCTACAGTGCAAAACTCCTGGCTGTTGCTCCTCAACATTTCAATACAAAAATTCCGTGTGGCCATTTTCTTTTTGTTCCTATCTATTCTTTCTGAAAACTTAATTTTTTATTCTTGGAAAATATTATCGCTATTTTAAACATTTTTAGATATGTTTCATTTCTAGATGAATGTCCTGCAAACATTGTGGTATCAACGACAATACTTAACTCTCCTTTCTACTCATGTAACGGCTCATAGAATAATATCTACTCGTATATATGTAGGTAATAATTCTATTTGAACATATGCACCAGTTCAGTTTTGACATCGAATATAAATAGTACGGAATTGCATGCCTCCCCTTTTTATTGATAGACATATCTTTAGACGAATTGACCCAAATGCCTCAGCAGCGTTCTGACCACCCTGGAAAATCTTCGCATCGTCTTTTTTTGCTTCACAAAGCTCGCTTCCCCATAATGGAGAACTTGCCCACGCAGCTGCCTCTCAACCTTCCGATTATAAACCCCCCTGGCGGTCGAGCTGCGAAGCCGTCATTTTCCCCCGCGCTCCGCACCGAGCGGCACTGCGCAAGGGCCAGGTGCGCGAGTGGGTTTCCCCTCCCTCCCTTCCCCTCCCCCTCCCCCCACCCACGACGGCCCGCTCGCCCCCGCGTCTGGCCAGCCCCGACGGCCTTTCGCGGCGGCGCACGGCCGAAGCGAAATAGCCGCGAAATTACGTCACGGCCTAATTGAGATACATCGCCGCGCGGTATCCGAACTCCATTAAGATTAGGGAGGAGGAGGCGGCTACCGCCATTGAACCAGCACCGCGCCGCCCCCCCTCCCCCCGCCCCTTATTCAGACCGAAAAGGACGCGGCCGCTGGCCGCCGTTTTCCACCTGCTTGTTCTCTACAGACCCGCATAACTTTACGTTCTAACCCTAGAATTGCCATTCTTGCAAAAGCCCATATTCGCAGTTCTTCTCATCGGTTGTCATAACATTGTAAGCATTTAACATTACCATTCCTGTCTCTTCCAACAACCACAACATCACTATGAAACATATCGACGATCAGTGAATGATGCCATATCACGTCAGTGAACCGTTACAGAATGAGACAAAAAACGGTTTAGTGGCACAAAATAACTGTTACGCGTAATCTTCCGCGGACATATTAAGGGAAGGGTTATATTTATCTGATTGATGGTCTGTAAGGAGTGAGGATAGGCCAAGGAAGGAGCAAGGCAACAGTCTCGACGCGGTCCGTGGCCCGTATGGTAAGGCAATGTTCGGCAATTAGCCGAAGTGTGATATGGAAAGCACCACAAAAAACCTACGAATCAGCAGCAGCCGTCCACTTTTAAACACAAGCACGCTGGCTGATGATTTCAACCATAACTACTGCAGCTGACAGTCAACATTTCCTGCCCCCCCGTCGACGGTCACTACAACCCAGATCTCTTTAGGCCGGGATCTGCCAGTGACCATCACGTTGAGCCCTACCGGTAAGAGGATCGGAGAAATGGACCGAGAGAAAGGGGCGGGAGGGGGCAAACGAGACGAAGGCGCGCGGGGCGATTCGCGCAGAGTCTCTCGGGACGCCGCGCGCGGAGTAGGGAAAATTCGCCGGAGCTGCGAAGGCGGGCGGCCGCGGCGTCTCCGGCCTCGTCAATGAAGCACGCCCAATCGCACAGGCGCATAACTTCACCGCGAGACTCCGCACAAAGCGCCTTCGCGGGCGAACAGCGGCCGCCGCTCCGCGAAGCGCTGGCGGGCAGAGGCGGGGGCAGGGGTTCGCTTCGCGAGCAGCGGGGCAGGGGAAGCTGGCGGGGCGGCGGCTGGAGGGGAAAGAGGATATGCGGAGGGACGGGGGGGGCGCCGACAGGGTGGGAGAGGACAGAAGGGCGCGGGACTGGATGTGGCGCTGGCGGGAGCGGGGAATAGGACGAAAGGCGGTGGCGCTGGCGTCGGCGGTCGGTGGAAGACGGGGCGCGGCGTGGCAGAGGGGAGGCATAAGCGGAACAGGGGTGAGGAAGGAGGAGGGGCGCATTACGCGGAGGGAGGGTGCGGATGCGTAGGCGAGGTGGCGGGCGGGGCGACGCGGGGGCCAGGCGGGGGCCAGGCGGGGGCGGGGACCTTTTGGGGGCCGTGGAGGTGGGCGAGGCGGGGCGAGGAGGGGCAGAGGTGCGAGGCGGCGGAGGATGCGCGGGGGTGGTGTCGGCTGTGTCGTAGTATATTACGTCGTGCGAGGAAGTCGCGGAGGGATGGTGGGTAGGAATCGCGTCCGTTGCGCGGTTTGGTAATGGGAGGCGGGAGGTGCATGTCAAGGGTTGGTGGAGGTGGTGGCAGTTAGAGTATGGTGGAGAACCCAGTGGCGCGGGAAGGCAGAATAGTAGAGGAAGAGTCGGAGAGGAGAATGATTGGGCGAAGGGAAACCGGTGGTGGTAATAGCAAGGGAAGATAAACGGCCGGGGAAGGTGGTTGTGGCCGGGGAGAACTGGCGGGGGATGCAGCGTTGTCGAGTGAAGGTGTGCGGGGGATGGCGATGGGGTGGGATGTAGTGGCGGGGTGATGGTGGAGAGGGATGCTGTTTTGGGGAAAGGCAGAGGCGGTAAAGGTGGGGAAAGGGAAGGCAGCGGGGGAGAGGAGGAGGTGGTGAAGGAAGGGCGAAGTAGGTTGCGAGGGGGACATTTTAAGGAGATGACATTGGCGAGTACGGAGTGCCGGTGCCTTAAGCTAGTGAAACAGAATATTGTGGAAGGAATAATATTGATCAATAAATCATAAGAGGTGTTTACTTTAGAACAATGAAGTAATTAATATTAATTATTTATAACTCCATTGTCGGTCGGGAACGTAATGAAGTAAATATTTTCAAAGAGATCCAGCGGTACCTAGCTGATGAACTAATTCATTAAGAAGATTAATATTTAAAGAACGAAATCTCAGACGTCCAAGTAAAATGGCAAACAAGTACAAAAGCCTGAATACTTTAATATGAAGAACTGATGTACAAAGGTTATAAAGAATAATAAGAATACTTATACAACAAATTAATATAGATATAACACGTAAAAACGGTGATCTTTTTTTATTATTGAATGAAAATGTTCGCAAATAGATGAAAATTCTCCAAAGATTTTGCCTGGAATGGTTTGATACTCGTCATTACACAACCCTAATTCACCAATAAAAAATATTACCGTAAAAAATCAAGAAAACGTTATTTGAACGAAAAAGTAAAAATTGAAAATATAAACGACACAAAACCATTTTAAAATGTACGCCGTCTGGAATTGCCGGAGGTTATCAAGATGAACTCAGACCTCTTTCCGCTGAGTAACTTTCAATCACGAAGAGCAAGAGAGAAATGATGCATTAAAGAGGTTTACTCGCAACACCCGGACACAGAAGACTGAGGGGATGGAGGAACTTTGCTCCCAGAGCAATCAGAAAGAGTGAGAGAGTAAAATACAATTGATGGTTTTGGAAAAAAAAGAGAATAGAAAAAGATGTGAAAAGTTAGCTGTGATAAGCGATCCCGTAAGTTTTAAGAAGGATATGTTAGAAAAGGTCGAAATGGTAAGACGAAAGCTTATTGGTGATTGAGCAATGGCGACGAGGTGCGAGCTGAGATAACGGAAAATTATGAGATCAAGTTTGAGGATGGGTGCAGCGAGATTGTGTAGGTGAATGACACTCAAGTTACTATACGGGTACGTAACTATATGGGTATGGTTGGGTATGATGGATGGGTATGATTACTATATGATGCACTGATGAGGAAAGAGACTGGGTTCGTAATAATGTTTGTCAGGTCGCTGAGCAAATGCAGTCAAGCTGGCTGGGGAAACCAGAATACACCAAACTGAACGATGAAACCTTAAGGGGACTGAATCGTGGATTACGGGAGATGATGGTTCCGAGAACAACAGATGGGATTAGAATACAAAGAAGCGTTTGGAGATGATGTTCTTAGTTGACCAGTTATTTGATGCGTTAATGGGGTCAGTAGGATGAACGAGGCAGTTATTTTCTCACTGTATGAAATGTGTGACTGAAGAAAGAAAGAAAGACAGAAAGAGAAAGAGAGAGAAAGAAAGAGAGAGAAAGAAAGAGAGAGAAAGAAAGAGAGAGAAAGAGAGAGAAAGAAAGAGAGAGAAAGAAAGAAAGAGAGAGAAAGAAAGAGAGAGAAAGAGAGAGAGAAAGAGAGAGAAAGAGAGAGAGAGAGAGTGAGAGAAACAGAGAAGACGAGGCAGTTACATCTGATAGTGTGATGCGACAACATTTAGTGAAAGTGAATTTGAATACGAGTGCAGCAGGATATGGTGAGATAAAATTAAATGGCGGGTGAAGCAAGAAATGGAGAGCGCAAATTGAAAGGCGCACGCGGCGCGACAAGGTGAGCGGCGCAGTCATTCCGGATGACAAGTACGGCAGCGCTGAGCGTCGAACGGAGGCGACTGGGATCGCTTGGGCGGTCGAGAAGTCGAGAGGGAAGTGACGGTAGCGTTCTCTCGACACCGGCAATCTCCTTTTCACTTGTCTCCGCGGTAATTACATCGGTCTCGATCTCAGCCGTCAGTCCCCATCTTGCAGCCAGCCAGCCAGCCTTCCCGCCCCGCGCCTCGCTCGCCGCGCTTCAACCGCAGAAATGAAATCTCTCTGACGCCGCTACCTCCGCCACTCGCGCCGCTTTTTTTTCTTCCAGTTTGCAGAAAAACGAAACGGAAAGGTAATTTTTAGGCATGAAATGCAAATACCAGTTTCAACGAGTAATTTATGCCTAAAATTACCTTTCCTTTACGTTTTTTCTTATTTTACGTAACTTTTCTGAGATTACCTGCATAACGTACTAGAACTTTAATATAAAATTTTATTTAATAATATATTATTTAAAATTTTATAAAAGTATTCATTGAAATACATAAATATAGAATTAGTCACGAATTATGTCTCTGCAGATAGCGTGAACATGTTCTTTGCGTATAATGTAGCTAAGCATATTATTCACATGTGTTTTAATTCAAAATTATTTATTGATAACGTATTCCTAGCATTTGTTTGGTATTAATGAAAAAATCCAACTTAATTATTTGAATTGTACACGTGAACAAAAAATCAATAAAAACGGTAAATTTGCAAATGCAGAACTTAATAAGCTTACAAACTTCTTTCAGCACTAAATGTTTCAAGAAAATTCAAAGAAGAGAAAGCCGTTTGGGATGATGATTGATATTGTTTCTAATAATCAATGTGGCAGCAAACTGAACTAGTATCTGCTCTGACCATGAAAAAGTGGTGTAAGTGTTTTGGGAGTGCATATCATAGCGTTTTGAAGTGTTGTTCCGATGTACTGCGGTTGAAAGAGCGTCCATTATTAAGGAAAAGCACTTGAACGACAAAAAGCAGGAATGATGGTAAAAATGTAACAACATGTCACAATAAATCCATTCACCAGCAGAATTCAGTAGGCATGATAATTACCGCTCATAATATAATTATGCATTTTATAGTTATGTTATGTTGATGTAGATATTTTAATAAGAGGTATTTTGTTTTCAGTCGTCAAAATTGATGTAAAAATGTAGGTATTGGAGCTTTAAATTCCGTACTTTTCCGTTATGTTTTCTGAACCTACACTTAAAAACTTCGTAAGTTACCAGTTGAAAAACATTCATAGTTATGAGTAAAACTAAATCACAGAAAACGACTAATATCCATTTTCTGACCATCGATTTACGTAGTAGAAGAGATTTAGGCAGGATACAGCCATGACGCGTCCAGCAACGACGCCTAACTATCCTATCGCCATCGCTACAATAATTTACATGTATATTGATAATCGAAAGCTCTCTCTTTGAAGTGTTGCGGTGTGTGTGTAGTGGCATTGCTGCCCGTTGCGACCCAACACAAATTGACCCTAACTCTCTCTGCAAAGCATCACGCGCGCACAGTCCATAAACTGGTGTGCAATGTGGCAGGATGTGTAGGCGTGTTTGTTCTTGGCACTAAGTTTGCTGTTTGGAACGTGTTTGTATCACGATTCACACAAAACGTAGCCTGAATATGTGATAAATGGAAACGTAGTAATCGTTTAAAATGAAAATTTTGTGCTCGTGGAGTGAACGATCAGTGAGTCACCAACAAAACAATTTCATCTTCATAATTCCAATTGCATCTTTGAAACTTGCGTTGTGATGTTAAAAATCACTCATATATTGAATTTTTACTATTATTACTAATAATTACTGCTACATTGTCGGCTTTCAAGTTATTCTGACATTGTGACTTTAAAATAAAATATACCTTATTTGTCATTTTAATAGAAAAATAAAATTTCTATAGGATAATTAGAAAATATCATTAACTGTGTGGAAGCTAATGTTATGTGTATATAATGTGAGGTGTGTATAATATTGTTTTAGTAATATTTTTATAAATATTAAGTGCAAAGAACATGAACTACTATGAAACATTATAGACGTATTTTAATGACAACTTAAAGTTTGTAATATTCAAAACTTTAATACTCGTACAACAAAAAATTGAATGTTATGGTTTTACAAACGATTGAAATTGTTTGAATGTTTTGCCAAAACTAATTTTCTTCCATTGCCTTAAGCCCTGAAGAGTAATGGGCATAGCTAATTTTCTTTCATTGAAAGGAATATCACTATCTCAAAGAAATACACAGGGAATTGCGAAACAGTTGAGTAAGTAAATTTTGTTTATACAATTTGATTCTCTCTGAATATGCTTATCGACTCCACGAAACTACAAAACGTTGATAAATGGTGTTTGGTTACTTTAAATTTATTTTGAAGTAACAAAAATGTATATCAAGTATATTTATTCCTCAACTGGTGATAAAAGTTTTACAAATCGTATGAATCAATTAAACAAAATTGGTCGAACTGTATGTATGCAAAATGAATTATTCATTGTCCTTCATTAACTCGTACGATTGTTTCTTTGTATTTTCAGCTCGAAATGATCGTAAAGTATTTTTAAAACCTATGTAACGTACTAAAATAATTATATTAACAACTGAAATAGCAAGTAAGAAAATCACAATTCTTAATTTATATTCATACAGCAAACATGGCGTTTTGAATCTTGGGAACAAGAAACAACGTTTGTTTGTTTTACGCAATAGAGGCGTTTATACATTCATGAACCTAAATTCAGTTTTCCATCTTTTCAATATTTTCTTAATAAAAATAGTTCATTATATTTAATTACTAATTCTGGCAAGTGAAACATCCATTGAATATGTCGGCGACTAATTTGTTGAACTTGCTTTGCAAGGTGCGATCGATACGTCAAAATGCCGTCATTACAATACTTCGTACAGATACAGAAGCTCATGAAGTTCTAGGCCCATAACTCCAACATCAACGACACCAGAGATAATTACAAGCTTACAAAAACGGTTTGTTCCAATTGAGATTGTGGAAGCGTTAACGAGATAAAACTTCTCTTTCGGGAAAACTAAATGTTCCAAGCCACGGGGGAAAATCGACAAAAATAATAAATGTAGGTGACAAACCATATCATAAACTTCTCAGTCCATTTTGAATGCTTTAAATCAAATCAAGTTATTTCAAATCGATTTGTTCAATGTGAAAAGGTACTGAGATTAATGAGTTTCACTTTTTACACTTTATCCTTTTTACAATATATTCTTTTTTTCATTTTATCAGGTCTATTAAGTTTTGAGACACGTTCAAACCAACGTTTTTCACGATATATGGTTATTTTATTCTACCGATACAGAGTAGGGTATCATGATATTAACTTTGCTCTACGCTAAATAACATTTTTGAAATTAGAACGAGTTTGTCAAAATAAACAAAAATGAATACATTAACTCTTCACTGAACAATGTTGGATTATTTGTAATGTCTACACATTTTTAAAAGTTTCATAAAACTGTAGATTGAAACAGCTAGATGACTTTGAGTCAGAAATAGACTGAATTTAATGGTCCTATTATAACTCTCTAGTTACTGCCACAACAAAATCAGAAAGTCAGAAACAGGAGGTGATCACTAACTGAGCGGCGCACAGATTCTTAAATGTGGAGCCCGGTCCACGGATTCCGATCTGCGAGATTCGGTTCTCGGACTTCCGCGTTAAGGTCAAACGCCCGAGTACCCACGTGAATTGAATTGAATTAATGTCTTATTTTACGTGGCGACACTCAGGTCATGAGGCCTGCTCATCCATCTGACCAACCAAATTTTGCTACGCTCCTTTCACTAACTAGCAGGGAAAGGAGATATTTCTTGCGCAACGAATCAGTCGATTTGAATTTAACTCAGAGACGTCATTTAGGCTTGAGGATCTTTTGCATGAAGGAAATCTTCTAACATGGGACAGCCGGCTTAACTTCCCCTCCGAAGGAAGGCGTACGAAAGCTTGTTTCGCCCTTAAAAATCCACGGCTTCGATCGGGTTGGGTACAACAGTCCGATACGCTAACCGTTACACCATTCCCGCGCGCACAAACGTGCACGGTGACGGTGCAGCGTGAGTCCCACGGGCAGGGTTCAGCGTACGCGGTCCAATGAGCGAGCACCTCGTGCATGAGTAGACCCCACTCGCGGCGTCGCGTCGCCACCCGCCCGTGGGAAAGTGCACGTGGCCCGGGATCGAATGCAGGAGATCGAACACGCGCGATGGACGATGGGGGACGCGTGTCTTCCGCTGACCTCACCCCCACCCCAGCCCCGTCGCCTCTTCACTCGCGTTGCGTGAGACGAGACGAGACGGAAAAACGACGCTCGCCGCCACGCCGGAATGACACATCGCATTTCGATCGCGGTGTTACGGGCCCGTTTTTCATTCCGTGTCAACATGAATGTAATCCAGAAATATGGATTGCTCGCTTTATGATTTTGAGATTAAGACGAATGCTTTCGACTCAGTATTCGCTGTAAATATGTAATTTTAGTCAGTTCTTTTGATTTGATTTACAGGTCTGACAAATATTGTAAAGTAACCCTCTCAAAAGTGAATTTGAGCTGCGAGTCGGATATTAACCATATTCACCACCATTTCCCTTGCATTTCACTTTCAGCCCCCCCCCCCCCAACTAAACGTTTTTGTGTTTAACTCTCATATCTATTTCTGTTTGAGCGCACGACGATGATGTAAGTTTGCTGTTGTTGAAAAAAGACTTATTTTAAGAGTGAAAATTTTTATCTGAAAAATAGAAATTCGAAGCTAGGTATACACACAACCCAACAACACATACACACCTAACAACTTTCATTCTATTGAAACTAAAAAAAACATTAAAATAACCATAGCTGAAAGTTTAATTAAAATGAGAATTCCATGTCAAATTGACAAATATTTCAATTGGAAACTCGCGTTTTAACAGAACACTAGAGTTGGTGAAACACTAGGGTTGGTGAGGAGTCTGTGTATCGTAGCCCGGGAGGTAATACTAATTCAACAGACACAGACTGTTCACCGTTCATGACGCACGAGAAGTTGAGATGAAGGGAATATAAATTTATTTTGCGTTGCAGTGGGACAAAAAATATATTAGAAAGCAACAACGGTATGATATCGCAAATCGTCAATTGGCAAATATAAACCTTTTTCGAAAACCGAAACAGATTCTCAAACGAATCATCGACATGGGAATGGGTCTAACATATAATATTATGATAGATAATACCACGAGTGTTTTGGAAATTGTCGATAAATTCCCGACTCGCGAAGCAAGGGAGCATTTCCAAAGCACGAGTGGTATTTATTAGGGCTATTCCACGAGTGAAATCATGTCCAACAAAAATGCTCCAAATATTGAATATAACTGAAAGCGTATGTTAAAAATCAGAGGTTAAGTAATAGTACATACGCTGTTTATTGGACATCGACATAGCGATCGATGTATAACGCCTCCTAAGAAAGATGAGTCACAGTTTATGATTGGCCAATAGGGAGAGGCGATATTAAAAATCGGACAGAAAAAGTGATACACTATTTTAGATACACCGCCCTGATTGGGGCATTCTCTATTCATAGTTAAACACTGTTGATTTAAGTTTCAAGAGTGCAATAGTCCACTAAATTGTTACATTTACATAGTACACTTATGTCATAATTTTCTATCTATTTCATTATTATATTGCATTGAGTATTATTCAAATATCTTACTCTGTTACTGTTAACCGTACATTTTTATAAGGTACATGTTCTCAATAATTCAGAAACTTTTATATGCATGAATCACTAGTCTTTACATAGCACATGTCCGAATCAAAACCCAACAACAAGCCAACTCGACGTCGGCAGCCAACAGGCCAACCACAACCCGCCCCCAGCAACCCAAACCTCGACTAGCCACGTCCCTCACGCTTCCACCAGTCCTGCCTGAAGGGAGATATCCCCTCTCGCCCGGTAGACGCCCTGCCTGCTTTGCATCCCACGCTAGCCACGCCCCCTACGCCAACCACGCCCCCTACGCCAGCCACGCCCTCTACGCCAGCCATCCCCTACGCCAGCCACGCCCCCTACATGTAATAACGCCTCCTAATGAAAGATGAGTCAACTGTTTATTGATTGGCCAATAGGGAGAGGCGTATTAAAAATTCGGACATGAAAAAGTGATACACTATTTTAGATACACTCTTTCGCCCTGATCTGGGGGCATCTATTGATTTTTCATAGTTAAACACTGTTTGATTTAAGTTTCAAAGTAGTGCAATTATGTTCCACTAATTGTTACTACTTACATAGTACACTTTGTCATAATTTTTCTATTCTATTCATTATTATAGTTGCAGTTGAGTTTATTATTCAATATCTTCCTTTCTGTTAACTGGAGTACCGTACATTTTTATAAGGTAGCAGTGTCGCTCATAATTCAGAAACTTGTATATATGCAGATGAGTCGACGTAGAGTCTTGTAGCATAGCACATGTCCGTAAATTCAAATAACCCAAACAACAAGCAAGTCTGACGTCGGCAGTCCCAACTAGGCCCAATTTACCAAACCCGCCCCTTCAGGCAAACAAACTCGAACTAGCACGTCCTCACGCTTCCACCAGTACCTGCTGAAAGGGAGATATGCCTCCTTGTCTTGCCTCGGTAGGATTTCTGCTCTCTCTTGCCTGCTTCTGCTCTTCCTTCAGCTAGCCACACCCCTTATCTGCCAACCACGCCCCCATCGCCAGCACGCCCTCTAGCTGCACCCTAGCGCACCACGGGGCACCCTAACGCCAGCACGCCCCTACGTCCAGCCCTATCTGCACTCTCTTCTACGTCTGCCAGCCCCCTTTTACGCAGCCACTCGGCCCGTACGCCAGCCATCCCTACGTCTGCCGCTCCCTACGGCCAGCCACGCCCCCACGGCCTCTGCCAGACGCCTACCGCCAGCCAGCGCCCTACGCATGCGATCGGCCTACGTCTGTCACGCCCCTACGCCAGCCACGCCCCCACGCCTGCCTGCTTCGCACCCAACGCCAGACCACGCCCCGCCGCCTGTCGCCTCGCGCGCCGCCCGCCGTTGCCGTTTCTGCTGTGCTCGCGGCCGCACACACGACGCTGGCTGTGCGCCCGCTGCGAGCTGACAAGGGCCGCGCGAGGCATTGTGTGCCCCCTTCCCCTCCCCCCTTCTCGCCCCCCGGC
>BOPP01000010.1:14799482-14824692 GCA_017312745.1 Gryllus bimaculatus | reverse complement strand
GGCCTCATTCAACGGGGGATCCCTCCGCGACCTCGCAGCAGCTCCGCCCACACCTCCTCGTCGCCCCTCCGCCGCCGCCCCGCCCGACCCGCACGCGTGCGGCAAGCGTCCGCGAATCGCTCCGCACCAACCCGTTGCGTGCGCGTGGCCCACCATCCTCTCATTGCCACCCCGACCAGGAGAGAGGGGTCAAGGCATCAACTGATGGCAAGGCACTCCCTAAGACCGGGAGAGTCTAGGTTTCCACTCCCCACGGTGGCAGGATTTGCTACTCGACCTAGATAGCTAGGTCGAATTCAGTTGCTGTCTGCAGGAAAATTCTAACGGCCGGCTGCTCTGATAATTTTCCGTGGTTCCTGATCAACACCAGGCGAATGCCGGAGCAGAACCCTATCAAACGGGACACGGACCGCGCGCGCCTTCCTACCTCTTTTTTGTCCCATCCTCTCGCCTTACATCTCTTCAATATTGTAGCTACCACTTTCTTCTCTATCATTTATGTATTTCCATCTCAAATACAAGTACATTCGTAAATTATCACACAAACATTAGGGTACATTGACGAATCAATGAAATTACCACCTTGTCAACTGATCTCTAGCTTTCTATCGATATCGTCTCCCATCAGCCCCTTTATCTATCCAAAAACCGCTTTTCTCATAGTACTGCTTTCCATAAGTTGTCGTGAAACGCTCCTCTTCACCAACGTCGTTTCAAACATCAACAAATTCCACAAATCGTTGAATAGTCCTCCCAGTACCATTACCTATCCATGACTTTGCATCCCACTACCAGTACTACCATCCTTCAACCTCACATTGTCGAACATCTCTGCCTTGAAAAATTATCACAAATCCGTTAATTCTCTTCGTCTCCTTCAGTCACTTTTTCTATCCACCGCCAACAGACAATCCCACTCCCACCTCCCCTTTCATCGGAATCACTTCCACCAATCCGCCAACTCGCCTCCACCATAACGTCAACCGCATGCCTCCCCCTCGTTCCACGGCTTCTTTCTCTTCCACGGCCTCATTGTGCGGTCTGTTTTTCTCCTGGCGGCGCTGCGCTTCGCCGCTTGCGCTGTGTTGTGACGCGCGTTCAATGGCGCGACGTGACGCCCTGCGACCGCTCGCGGTCTGCGCTGCACGGAAGAAACCCCGGTGGGAGCAAGCGCCGTCTTCTCCGTGCCCCTTATCCCACTACGCCCACACACTCCCACCTAACGGTGCGTCCACGCCCCGCAGCGTGCGTCACTGCGCCCGCTCTCTCCACTTTACTCTATGCGCCCCATATCCCTTAACCCATGCCCACACGCTCCCAGCAACAGAGGATCCACACCCGTGACCCGCTCTCTACGGTCCACTCCACCCTCTACGCCCCACAACTCTCAACCCACGCCCACATGCTTCCATACACCTCCGTGTGCCACATGCGCCTTATCCCACTACGCCCACACACTCCCACCCAACGGTGCTCTCTAGTCCTACAACGTGCGTCACTACGCCTCGCTCTCTCCATTCCACTGTCTACGCCCCATATCCCTCAACGCATGTCCACACGCTCCCAGCCACCGGTGCTCCCACGACCCGCATTTTCGCAGCCCGCGACCCGCACTCTACGCTCCTCTTCACTCCACCCCACTCTACTCCACTCTCTACGCCCTACAACTCACAACCCACGCCCACAGGCTTCCATACACC
The DNA here is from genome assembly GCA_017312745.1 of Gryllus bimaculatus. Taxonomy (NCBI): domain Eukaryota; kingdom Metazoa; phylum Arthropoda; class Insecta; order Orthoptera; family Gryllidae; genus Gryllus; species Gryllus bimaculatus. The sequence goes on along the minus strand of BOPP01000010.1, from coordinate 14,822,992 downwards.
GCCGGGCGCCCCGAGTCCCGCGCCGTGCGTTACCATGTCTCGCTCACTCCGCGCGACTGGACACTCTCCACGCTCCACGCTCCAATCCTCACAACCCACGCCCACTCATTCCCACAACCCTAGGTCCCTACGTCTTGATATCCCACGCGGCGCGCTGTCTTCCCTTCTCTCCACGCCCAAAATCACACAACCCACGCCCACACTTTCCCCCACCCCGACGTCCCCTCCACTCTCAACGTTTCAAATCTGACAATCCACTCCCACGCTTCCCCACACCCTGACGTCCCCACGTCCCAATGTCTCGGGTGTCACGCTGTCCTCTCTACTCTCCACAACCACAACTCCACACCCTCGAACCACGCTCAGCCCAATCACCACGCTCTGACTTGCACGTTTGTTTTTGTGGGGTGGCTTCCGTTGCAGGAAGCAGAACGGCGCTGGGAACACGTATACATGAAGCTCTGGAGTATAAAAGAAAATGAGATACATTAACTCGTATTTTTATTTATTTTCATATGAAGCATTTCATTATATAAAATGAAAATTTTATTTTTAATAGAGAATTTTGACTTCCTGGACCTTCCGAGGTTTCTTCTTTCGACAGTGATCCATTCCAAATTATTTTTGGTAGTCTGTGAGACTGCACTCTCATTAAATTGTCGTACCATTGGAGTTGTTTGAATTATATATTTTCAATCACTTGTATTATCTCGAATACATGTAATTTTCTATACATACCACACGCTGAAGACATCAAATGTGAAATACTATACTAGTGTCTGAGGATAAAATGCTACACATTTCTAAGACATTTAGAGAGTCTAAAATGATCAACTTTGTTAATAAACATCCAGTGGAAAATTGTGTTACAGGAATTAGACGTATGACGATTGCACCCCTGATGTCACACTCCTCTACGCACAGGTGTTTGGCAGGCACAGGAAATATTCTTTACTGCGTCAGTGTGTGTCTTGCACACATGTTCGCGTAGCTAAATGCCTAACAGTAAGGGTGAAATGGCATATGTGAAATTCCGTTACATAATATTTCCAACTGTATCCTAATTAGCAAAAAGTAATTATATTTTACCTTTCTACGTGTTCTAGAAGTTTATAACATTTATGCTGAGATTTCTCTATAAAGCTTTAATATTTATCATCGAAGTAGGATTTATGAAATGATAAAATTTTGAGTTATAAAGTAATTGAGACCCATGAGTGATAATATAATGATTAGGGTTATAGTGATGATGAGGCGAATATTCGAGAAAAGGCACACATTCGAATATGTATTCGCTAGGCATTAAACCATGAACACTCCTGCTAATAACACATGTGACATCTTTATTCAGCTCAATAGTACGTACCCTGTTACTATTGAAGTGCATTAAGTTCATATAATATTTTCTTTACCAAACGAAAGAAAAAAGTTTTGTTACAGCTGTCTTGATAAGTACCACTTCTTGAAATTGTTATGTATTCATCTTAAACGTCATTTCGTACACTGTGCAAACCCCTGCGCCGATTCAGTGTGGCTGAGATGTGGGTGCGGGGGTGTTTGTGGGCGCGGAATTAGTGCCCTCTTGGGGAGTGGCGCGGGGCGGGCGGGGTGGTAGCCGCGCTGGCTGAACGGAGTTTGGGGACGGAAACGTTGTGGCGGGGGTGGTAGGTGCTTGGGTGGAAGTCCTGGGAAGCGGAGATGGGGGCGCCTTGAGTGATGGAGGGGCCAATATGGTGGTGAATTGGAGGTGGACGTGGATGCAGAGAGCGGGCCTTGGAAGAGAAGGGAGGAGGCGGAGGCTGCAGTGAGGTTCAGCGCTGGCGGTGGTGGCTGAGACTTTTGGGGGGGAGGGGATCGCAGCGGAGGCGGCGGTGGTTGCGCGGTGGTGGTAAGTGGCGGTGATGATAGTGGCGGTGGCGGTGGCGGTTGCGGGTCGGGGCGGGGGCGGTGGCGGGGGTGGGAATGGTGGCGGGGGCGGGGGCGGGGGCGGGGGGCGAGGGCGGGAGTGGTAGTGGCGGGGGTGGTACGTGGCGGGGGTGGTAGTGGTGATGGGGGAGGTAGTGGTGGGGGTGGTGGTGGCGGGTGGCGCGGTGCGGCAGCAAGCAGTGGAGGCAGAGCGGAGTGTTTGTATTCTGCGCGCCTCGTTTCATTTACAAGCAGGCTGCATCCGCGCGAATACGGCGCAGATATAAGAGGTTCGTTACCGTCGTATCTCACAAGGCGCGCCGAGGCCAGAGAAGCGGTATAACGGCACGACACGCTTGTCGTCTGGAAGTGGGCGGCGGCAGCGAGAGACATGAAATCGTGGCAGCGGGGTATATAATGACAGTAGGGGAAACAATCAAGCAAATTTTGGCGTGAGACTAGAAGCAATTAATACTTCAATCTTCCCAAGAGGAGTAATACATTGGTTTATTGTGGGATTGAATCTGTAAAACGCTGAAGTTGACGTCTTACTGCCAAAATATTGTAGAAATTTTCTAACAGTAAGGTGATGTCTCTGACCGATAGTAAAGTCCTGCCTGACAAGCAATGGGGCTAGTGAGAGAAAATGTGGTAGCTATTATAAAGTTATTTAGTTTATGAAGTTGTTAATAGAGGTGTAGAAAAAGGACTGTTATAGTTCTTAAGTTAGGATTAATGACTTGAAGCAATATTATTTAAGTCCTACACTCATAAACCTTAGACTATATTGTGACCCTGAGAAAACTCAACTCGAAAAAATATACGAGAGCTGTTCAGCAAAAGAGTAGAGGCTGTCCCCATAATGAAGAATGCGATGGAGTGAAGAGAGAGAAGTATTATTATGAGACAGATTATTGGATAGATATATGCTAATGAATACACGAGAGCATCTTATAATGTCGATTCTGAGGCGAGAAAGATCGAGTTGTAAAATATTGAAATCGAAACGCAAGAAAGACAAAAATATGTGAAAAAGAAGGTAACTATGTGAGAAAAAAACGTTGAGTGTGGGAAGAAAATCACGACACATGAAAATATATGGGAGGTTAAATGGGGCCGTAGGCCCAGCCTCTCTTGCAATATGAATATAATAATTTCCACAAAAACAAAGAAATGAATCGACATACGTAAAAGTGGCATAAAAATATAAATTGTGGAAAAAGAAAGATATTGAAAATTAAATAATAGATAGAGCGGACAAAAACGAGAGAATGAAAAGGAGAGCTGGTTAAAATGATAAAATTTTAATAGAGCCAGAATGACTGATGAAGACCCAGATGAAAGAAAGAATAGAAAAAGGAGAATAAGAAAATTAGGCAGAGAAAATAAGAATAAGAAACTCAGAAAAGAAATAAAAAAACGGACACAAAAATGCCAAGAAAAACTAATATTAAAAAGGAAAAAAGGGAACGAAAGGAAGTTGATAAGAGTCGAGGGGATTCCTCTACAGAGGGACGAAAGGTAACCTGAGAAGGGACGAGAGTAGGAGGAGGTCCCGCGAACTCCTTTCCAACTTTGCAGGCAAGGGTATTGGTGGGGCGGGTTGTAGACGGAGAGAAGCGGGAATGATGTGACAGTAATAGGGAAAGTCAGCCCGGGGGAACGAAGGAAGTGGGACGAGGAAGCCGAGTCGGAATGACGTACGGTGTGGAGTGCGATGGGATGGGGAAGAGTGTGGCAGCGCAAGGAGGAAGTCAGAACGGATTGGGGCAGGTTCGGTCGTGACGAAAGGTTTTGAGCGTGGATGCGGGTAGGGGTGATGAGGCAGGGCAGCGAAAGATTGGGCTTGGTAGGAGGAGTGGGTCGAGGAGAGCTGGTGTGTCGGGGGAAGTGGGGAGGGCGGGTGGATCGAGACTGGGTGGGCTGGATGCAGGGTGATGCGAAGAGGATTAGCGGAGCAGGGTGGGATGAGGTGTGGTGTGGGAGGTTTGGGTGGGGTCGGGTGGGGTTGGGTGGTGTTGGGTGGTGTTTGGGTGGTGTTGGGTGGTGTTGGGTGGTGTTGGGTTGGTGTTGGGTGGTGTTGGGTGGTGTTGGGTGGGGTTGGGTGGGGTTGGGTGGGGTTGGGTGGGGTTGGGTGGGTTGGGGTGGGGTTGGGTGGGGTTGGGTGGGGTTGGGTGGGTTGGGTGGGTGGTGTTGGTGTGGTGTGGTGTGGTGGGGTGGGGTGGGGTGGGGTGGATGGTGAGGAGTGAATCGGGTCTGGGTGAGGTGTAGTGAGACGGGGCAGGTGAAGTAGGGCAGGGATGGTACGCTTGAGGAAGGGGCGGTTGTGCAGCAGGGGGGGCGGAGCCAAGCGTTGGGTTGCGCTGGAGGGCGAGCGTCTTTCCACCAAAAAAGGCGACGTCATCTGTCAGAGGAGAGGAACGGGGGAGTGAGCGCCTGGAGTTCGTGCGCGGCCTGGCGAGGTGGCGTCGTTGTCGAGGCGCTCGCGGCTGCATGGAATACGGCCCGAGACCTGCTCCCTACGCGGCGTATGCAATGACGGAAATGTACTCAACCCGAAAATTGAATCAAGTATCTCATTGCGCATGCTCGGCGTTTGCAGCTCAATAAATGACGTCGCCCTACGAAGAAGCAAAATGTTTGGGGCGTTTCGCAATTCTAAGGTAAATGAGAAGACGGAAGAAGAAATCTCACAGAACTAGGAAACAATACAAAGTAAAGACAAACGGAATAAAATATGATAATTATTTTCATCAAATAAACATTATATTATATGGTTGACTATGTGAGAATTTTGAGAGACTGTAGCACGAAGACTGCGATACTTGTTTAGGACTGAGCTGGTACGCTAAGTCTCACACGTCTTGTCGAGTTAATAACTTCACTCAAATGAAGCTGCTACGCTAATCGAAATTGAAGGTTTTACCTTTTTCTTTGCTTTGCATTGAACGTCCTCTGCGTACGCTTTGACGAAAACAGAACACTGATAACATTTTTCGAATTTTTTCCATTAAATTGTTATCATAAATATCAGTAAAACAATGCAGCAAATGATTTATGCAAGAGTGGTTATCTTCAATCTACTATAGTATTATAAATTAGTATTATTTGACATACAACTTCTATTGATTTTTGTCTTATTTTGATTCGTAGGAGTCTTAATTTACAAGTAGAAAAAAGTAAAGTTTTCAAACGATGCAATATACAACATAAATAGGTCGCTGAAAGAATTTCCAAACACACGAAAAGCTAACAAGAAGAGCAGAAAGTCAGCACGCGAGATAAGAGACCAATAAATGTAAAGAGCAGTCCTAAGTAGTGGCGTGTCTAAACTATTCTCAAGGTACAAGACCCTCCCACGCAAGTAACTATCAGTGTGGTGGCGTCGCGGGCGCATACACCAACGCGCGGGCCAATCACGACGCCGCGTTCCACGAACGTGGCTGCGCTTGTTAGCCCGGGCGGTGCACCGGCAGGGATAGCGAGCGCGGCGGCGGTGGATGGCGACAGAAAGGATTGCGCGAGAGGGAAGGTTGCGCAGGTGACGGAACGCACTAGAAGTCGCGCAAATATATTGGCGGCGGAGGGATGAAGGAGGAGATGGAGAGAGAGCGGTGGTGGAAGAAGCTGTATATATATGGCAAAAGTTGTAATGGTGACATTCCTAACTGGCGAAACATGTTGGCATTGGCGACAGCGGCCTCACCAGCAGTGGTGACGGGGGTGGATTGGGGCAGTTTTCAATGAAGGGGCAGGGGCGGGAGGGGTGGCGGGAGCGGTGGCGGGTACAGGGGCGGGTAGACGACAACACTGCAAGCGACAGCATCTCCGGCAGCTGTATGGTGACGGAGCAAGAGGCGGTGGTGACTGCACTGGCGACTGTAGCGGCGGCGGGCGTTGGCATGGATGCCATCGTGGTAGCAATGGCGCACCGCCGGCGGTGGTAATTACGCGGGCGTGGGTGGGGCCGCTAGCGTTAGAAAAGTCAAATGTACCTGCAGAGGCCGCCGTCACCGCCACAGCCCCAACTGGGGATTTGCATACTTCTCGCCCTCGGCGGCCGTCCTTCCAGCCGGGGCGCCGTCTTACCCCGTTCCCCTCCCCCTTCCCCCAACCCTCCCTGGCTCCAGCGCTCGCGGGGCGCGCGCTATGCAGCGGTGCCATCGCCGATGGCTCCACTTAGGCCTGCCCTTTCATTCTCCTTCATCCACTGCACCAAACCAAAGTGAACCAATTTAGTTGCAGCCATTCCACTTCACGTAAGTAGCATGTCTAGAATGAAATTTAGTGGCGCAATAATGAGAAAGTAAGGATAAATATTGATTCAATGTGAACGGAAGAAGAAAGAAAGAAAGAAGGTAGGAAGGAAAGTGATTAAAATCATACACGATTCTGTCTTGTTCTTAGCAGTTTAAATTAATAAATAAAAGTGTCTGCGAATGTACTAAACTGGTCGATCTATGATATTTCTTTTTGCATTTTTAAGACGTTTTTGGAATCTAAGTTGTTCTGATATTCGTTGAATTAATGTGATTCTTATATTCATGGGTGAATTAATGTGATCCTCTGGAAATCTTAATTACGTGCATTTCATCAGCGGCATTGTTTAGAAAAAATAAAGCTTCTATCCATTTATCTCAAGAAAAATACTTTCTTTAATTTTGATGAGGCATGTTTTAGGTTGTAGTGTGCTAGTTTTCCAACATTACCACCACATTTCCAAATTCCTGCTAATTCTTTCTAGATCTATTTCCAAGTTAATAATAGTATTTAATGGTACAGTATCACAATTGTGAACTCATAAGAATTCCTCTATTAAATCTGGTGTCTAAATAATGTTTAAGCGTTAGTAGAGATTTTTATATGTGCATTTCTCTGGCATTTGGAAAATTACCTTATATGTTAAAATTGAGAGAAATTAGTTTTATCGTCTCAAAATAAACATTAAATGCGTGGTGATTTGTAATTATGTAAACATTTTCTAAACACGTCAAGCTACTTTACAGAATTTCTCAATTACTTTCAAGAAAAATTACTTGTACATTGCATTTTCACGGCGAGATAAGTTTGAAAAGAAAAGTAAATTACCAAATAACTATTTCTTGACAGAATTTAACTTACAATTAACAATATACACACACTATATACTCTTATCGTTTCTAGAAATACCTCATCGGCATAATCGTTCGTAATAAATATTTTTAAAAAGGTCTACAATATCTTAATAATATTTTATGAACGTATGTCGTGTCACATTCGCGTATACATTTTCCAGTGTTCTCAGAATAGAGAAAAAAGGTAATTACTTCAAAGAAACTATGAATAAAAGTAGTGCAGATATTCAACGAATGAAACATGCAATGTTACAGCCAAGTGTTGAGAAAAGAACAGAAAGTTATTTAAAAATTTACCAATGCTATTCCGTTTTTGTTTCCCAAGAGTTGCAATGTTTATGTAAATGGACACAAACTGGGGAACACCAGAAATGATTACTAAAGTAATAGAAAGAAGACTTTTACTAAGAATAACAGCGTGTAAAACAGTTTGCTCGGGTGCAATGTAAGATAAACTAAGTTAATTAAACTTGGGCAAACTAGTTTTAAATTATGTAATCTATTTCTCAGATTCAATCACATTTCAAGTAATAGAAATAAAGTATTTTTACACTACGTTCCTGTTTTATAATTATCTACAAAGCAACGACCATTGGAGAAATGAAAGTAAAGATGAAAAGTACGTCCAAAAATTACCTTAGAGAACGTTAAAAAGGTAAATAGCAGTGCTGATAGAAACAAATATTCAAATATTCTGATGAATGTTGATAAGACTGATTTGGAAGATTGCGATTTGGAAAAGAATGGATATCTTATAAACAGCGCGTTGATTGAATCAACTAATGTCCCTAAAAAACTAATCTTCAAGGATTTTCTAGACCATTTGATGTTATTAATTTTCAATGCATTTTGTTAGTTACAGATTTTCTGATTTGCCATATATTAAAGTATAATACAAACATTCGAATCAATTGCCATGTCTGAATATAATACATACACTCCATTATATTAAACAATATCATTTTCTAATTGGTGTTAATTCTCACAATCCCTCTCTGAAAAAATAACGATTAGCAATTACGCCACTTTCAACATCCAGAAATACATTTAACCGGGACAACGCCAAAATCTCATTTGATTTCATCGGAACAAAGCTTTTCCCCACGAATGAATGGACTCCCAGGAGCGAATAAAAGCAGCGATGGAATAATACACACACGTATCGTATTGTTAATCGATTCCCACACTGATTCGCGAGCGTTCTGAAAAGAGCATATTTAGCTCCCGCATGACGTGCTGTGTCACTCAACCTCCCGACGTGTCGCTTTGCAGGCCCCACCCGCGTGACCTCGATCCAGAAGTTATTTACACCGCGAAGGGGAGCCCTCCCTCACGCAAGCCGGTAATCGTTCGATTGTAGCGGTATCAGAATTAACTCGGTCGGTTTAAGGCAAAAATTTCCTCGAAAAATCCATAAATGCGGGGGAGGGAGACATACATGCGCAAGGGGGGGGGAAGGGCCGACCGCGTCTCGCGAGTACGCGACATGACGGCGGGTCGTAATTGCGCGGCCGCCGCGCTGTTCTCCGTACGTGGGCGCGGCCACAAACGCGGCCGGTCGCGCACCCGCTCCTCCCCCCTCTTCCCGTTGACGACAGGTCGCCGGCGATATATTGCAGCGCCAGCGGTGGCAACGGTTGGGGGTACGATGGTAGGGGAGACGTAGGCTGGGACGACTGTGGCCGTGATGGCGGCAGCGGCGGTGGGAGCGGGAGCGGCGCAGGACTGGACAGGGTGATGGCAGTGACATTGGTAGTGGCAGTGGTGGAAGTGGAGGTGCAGATGGCGGTGGCAGAGGAGCAGGAGTAGGAGCTGGTGCAGGTGCAGGCGAAGATAAACGTGTAGTATGTAGGTGCAGATGTAGGTGTAGATGAAAGTCATGTGGTTGTGGTTGTGATTGTGGTGGATGTGATTTGGTGGTGGTTGTGATTTGGTTGTGGTTGTGATTGTGGTGCTTGTGGTGGTTTTGGTGGTTGTGTTTGAGGTGGTTATGGTTTGTATTTATGGTGGTTGTGGTAGTGGTAGTGGTGTTGGAAGGCGGAGTTACGCGGCAGAGGGCAGGCGGTGCGGTGGGAGGGCGTGGGTAATGATCATAATGAGATGCCGTAGACATAGTGAAGCGTGTGTGGAGAGTGACGCAGGATGGTGAGAAGCGGATTTGAAATGGATCTGGAGCAGGTTGTTGAAGGGGCTTAGGATGGGCGAGGTGAAGACAATGAGAGCGTAGTGGGCGGGGCGTGGTACGGTGTGTGTGAAGGCGGGTTGGCGCTAAACGGGCCGATTGAACGCAGCAGGGTGGGGCGTGTGTCTCGGTCGGGAGAGTGGGCGAGGGCGTGCGGGGCGGGGAGAGCGCTGCTGCGGTGCGGTTGCGTCGCTGCGCAGGATGTAGAAGGAAGGACGGTGGGAGGACAGCGCCGTCGACGCTAATTACCGCAGGTCGTGGTGGCGCCGCAAGTCGGCCTATGTCGTCTGGCACGAAGGGTGTCTGGCTATCACGCATCTCCTCTCCCTCCCTCTCTCTCTCTCTCTGCTCTCGCCCTCTGTAGCTCTCATATTTCATAGCTGCTCTAGAGTGTGCACCGGCATTTTGAATGGTTAAAGTAGTAATCTAATATATAAGTTCACAACAATATAACTTTCAGAGAAATTAATTACTGCCCATATTAGTATAGAAAATTTATATATATATATATATATATATATATATATATATATATATATATACGGGAAGTGATGACAAAATTTTGGCTATAGCGTGGAAAGAATTATTACATACATTATTACAAAATATGATTATAATGTAATAGCATTCAAAATAACTTCTTGTACAGAATAGCACTTGGAATATTTCTTGTATAATTGGCACGTATTGCGAATTATATAGTTAAAACATTCTGTTGTTTTCACAAAATTGCATTGGAGAATATATTCATTACACAAACATGTGACAACTCAATTGAATGTTGAACAAACATAAACAAAGACAGTACACACAATATGCTGTTATAAAATAACAATAACTCCGAACATAAGTATTAATCTACATCCTAAGCTTATCGTGGACTTATCGTATTTAGTGAAGAGGTACGTCAGTAGGAGGAAGAGCACATCAATTTAAAACTTAATATACAAAAGTTTGCATGAAGAATACATTGGCACAGGAGACTCTTTGTCTTCTCCATTCACTTTCAAGTCAATGAGCGGATAAAGTGATGTAATGAAGGAGATGGAATTCTAATTTTCGGGCGAATGACGGAGAGAAATAAAAATTAAAATAGAGGAACAGAAGGTAAAATAGGGACTCCTGAAGGCTAGAAAGAACAAGGAGAAGAGACAAGAAAGCGTGAAGGAAAGCAGGTTAGTGACAAAGATTGAGCAGGGAGAAAGTGAGAGAAACAAAAAAAAACAGATGAGAGATAAAGTAAGAGACAGAAAGTTAGAGGTAAAGAATGAATCAAAGAATAAGAGAGAGAGAGAGAGAGAGAGAGAGAGGGGGGGGAGGAGATGAAAGACGCCAGGGGAAGATTCACAAGGGAGGGAGTGAGGGAAGGGAACAACCTATTTTCGAAGATCAGAAAGGGCGCGTCATGTACGCCGAGCACTATCCCGTCAGCGAACCCTAACGGCCCTAACTGAAAGCTCCATTAGCCTGGCTAAACTCTTTGACCTTGCCCTCGGAGCACCCTTTCGTTCGTCCTGGGAGCGGGTGGGGGGCAGCCCCGAGACGCCGACGCGCGGCCTTACGAGTGAGGGGTGACGCGGTGCGGGGGAGCGGGAGAGGGACGGGGAAAGAGGGGTCGAGCTGAGGCGAGGAACACGCCTCGCCTTGGAAAAGACAACGAACGCGCGCTAAAAAGTTAGGAGCTTGTCCCGAGTTTTAAATTTACATTTGCATACACCGCTGCCGCCACCGCCGGTACGACCACTTTGCACTTCACCCATAAACGTTTCAATAGATAAGAGGCTTGTTACGCGGCGAAGGTCCCCGGCCGCGACAATGAGGGTAAAAGCTTTTAACAGCGCGACGCAGCGTTAAATATTTTTACTTAAAACCTAAGAAATTTACGTTGCGATTGTATAATCCCGCTCCAGGACGACTTTAAAAATACATTTCGCCGCGTGGGCGTGTTGTCTCAAGATGTGTATCTTTCCTCTTCCCCTTTGAGGAAGAGAAGTAGAAGCAGAGAATTCTCCATAGAAAGAGCCAGTGTAAGAGGGGCAAGGAAAAAGAAAGAAATCGCAAGAAGGAGAGAAATAGTGCATAAGAAAGAATAATAGTATGCATGGGGGAATGTAAGGGGAACATGGTAAAATAGCCGATATTTTTTACATTTTTATTACATATTAATCCTCAACATTCTTCCAACCTTTTTCACTAATTAGGGTGAAGGATTAGCTTAAACAGTTAAATAATTTCCCAGTATAGCATGGAGACATAAAGTTGATGGTGGGCAGTGAAATGACAATGAAGAAGTGAATATTGGTAATGAGTAATAGATTTGTTAACCCTTTCTGAAGCTGTCAGTAAATGTTATTGTGTAAAAAACACGAACTATATGTATTAAATAATGGCAAAATTATGAAAAAAAATTTTGATAAACGTCACTTTCCAGAAACCACTCATTAACATTAGCAAACGTTTCATTTAATGTGGTCAATGTTATTTCTTCACAAACTACACAATATGTAATTGTCAAATTTTGAACATAGTAGCAGTATATAAAGAAAATAATTTGTGTGTAAGTAGTTTGCCAAACATTGCTTAGATTTTCAAGAAATGATACAATGATAATTCATTTCTGGATCGTTATCTTCAAAGTTTATTTTTATACTTTTGCCGTTATTACATTATTATGGGTATTTTAACTGAATTTTGTGCATGCATTACTTTATGAATATTCATTAAATAAAATTTAAGAAAATATCATAAATGGCGAAATTTCCTAAAACTGTCTTACTCTTTTGAATATCAGAACCAGTTCTGTAAGTTTTAAATTTAAAATGTAATGTATTTTTGGATAAAGTGTTCCCTACTAAACTTAAACATTACAAAATTTTAATTTCATACTGTAAATAATTTAAATATATTTTTATTTATTAATAATATTTTTATATATAAACTCTCTCAGTCTACAAAATTTAATTGTCCTACAACAAATCTCCGCAATTTACAAGTTAAATTTACACATAGTGTAAATGTACCTGCAAGCTTCCTTAAGAGAGAAACAGTAGGGAAAAATAAATGAGGATAAAAAAGTGGAAAGGGGGAAGTAGGAGAATTAGAAGTTATCTTCTCACAAGAAATTGAATTTATAATTTTGATAATTTTTAACGCGCCACTTCGGAGTCGTCATGCAACCCGCAACACACGTCAGTGCTTTCCATGAAACACAGAACGTCCACTACTCGGAAATGATGCGTCCAAACTCATGAAAACGATTTTCAAGATATGGTGCTTTAGATATATGTTTATGATGCAGTATTAAACGAAATTAAACATTTATGGATCTATTATTTTTGGAGGTTTGGGTCATAGCTGCCTATGACTACAAGGCACCCCACTTTGTGGACCGAGCCAATATCTAGTGTTCTATTACGAAAAAATGACAATAATACAATAGTAAGGGTGATTAACGAAATTAGCATACGTACGTTTATAAATAAACAATTAAAATGTTCAAGTAAGTCTCAATTATAAGATTTATTCGCCTGTAGTCCCCAAACTACATCACGGAAGGCCATTTTCAAGGACTTGCTTAACAACATGCTGTATGGTTGCTAGGGTTCGGCTATTACATTTTTCTTCTTTCACTACGTGTTCTATGAAACCAGATTCGAACTTTGACCTGACGGATTATTCAACTGTGAATTGTGACAATCGCACTACTTCCTCGGTCTCTATAGATCATGAAGTACAGAAGAGCATCATAAGATGATGTTCGATTGCTGAGCTCTTGGAAGAAAATCGAAAAGAAATAAAGACAGAGCAGAAAAATGCGGAAGGGATAGTTCGCATGGGGTCTGGGGACATTTTCTTTTGACAAACAGCCCCATTGTTTGTCAGAAATTGGTTGAAGAAATCCATGGAAATGATTAAAGAAATAATACTCTAGAATTGAATAATGGACATTATTGAATTCACCTCCATCATGGCTCGAGCCTAGAACTTCCGCACCACTAAACTTCAGTTGTGAATTGACAACTATATAGGATCAAGTATTCAGTGTCATCCTTATTGCTTCGCATAATGTGAAGGTATAGCAAATATGTATGAAATTTCAGCAGAATTGAATTATTAATACATACATTTACACAAACTTCCAATTTTTCAAATACATGTCCTTTAAGAAGAAACACATTGAGATGTAAAGCAAACATTTTTTTCTAACACTAGTTTCTTGTAACATAATTTTCAAGACCTAATAGCAAATGAATAATTAAACGAGTTCATGCTTAAAGTTTATAATTAAAAATTAAAATTTAAAACTTCTAATCTTGACATTTAGTGCACTATACAAAGAAATAATTCATCATGTTTTATTCTGATATCTTTAAATTTGTTTTTCAACGATGATAATATTTTCGTCAATGGTAGAAGAAACAGGTAAAATAGAAGGAGGAGAATTTTCTGCACGCGACTGCCCGTTACAATCAGTGAATTTTTTGCTCAGCACGAAAGCACTGATGACTTGAATAATTGTTCTTTCAATCCAAACTATTTTAATAGAAATTCTTTCCGCTTTTCATAAACATTTCTTCGACCATTATGGATTTTATTTCCTTGATTTGGTGCTTGTAATACATAATGGGTCTATTTTATAGTATGCCAATCAGTTCATTAGTGCTTTCTCAGAAATCTTATATTCACATTTTATGGCTTTCCATGCCTTCCAGGGAATCGCTTCTATTTTTCTTCTACTTTCATACTCCGCTTTATCTCTTTCTTAATCGCCTTCGCCGCTTGCTAACTGCCACAATGCACGTAAACACACATACTGGCGCTGTATCTCGGGAAACCGCGTTCCGCAACGTCAACACAGCGCGCTACAAAATACATTAATACCACGTTCTGCGAACGCGGCCGAGTTCCACTCGTCGCTTTCCTTTCACAGTCACGTGGTATTGCGCTGGGACAATCGACACGAAGGAGAATGTTCTGCTTTGTCTCAAGATAGGAAGTATGGGGGACTTATGAATAACGTACACTTACGAATCAATACTAGGTTGCAACGTACTTCGTTTGTGGCTTTGAGATATCGAGACATCGATTATTAGCGAGCTCTACAAAACCTTTCTTTTTGAGCGAATATTTTACAATTTTTATGGCCTCTATTACTTTCATAGTATAGAAGTGGTTTCGTAGAACTGTCATAGTTTCAGAAAGAAGTTCAAACCAAAACTCAAATGTGTGTATGTGTTTTACCTCCTTAATTACACAAATGTCGTACGATGAAGTCTCTGATGTTTGAAATTAGAAACTAGAGTTATTGTGTGTTCTGTGGGTATGTCAAACATGCCTGCGTTTTATATACTTCCCAAAACAATAGTATTACCTTTAGAACTTCCATAAACACATCTTGAATTTCATTATAAATTAAACACCCTTTCTCTTCAATTTAATAATCTTTCACACAAAATTGATAACCCATTTTTTCCTTGTTTACTTCAAAAAACTAACCGGTTTGCCTTCAGACAATGACCATCACATTTAAATTCTGATAAAACTACAAACGACTTGCTCACAAACCGAAAATAATCAACCACCTCTTCGCAGCGTGTCATTACATCACGTAATGACCGAGTATGGCCTAAACCAAAACCAAATCAAACCCTGCTGTACAAAACCGTTAGCCTTCCCTGCCAGATGAAAAGCGCCCGTATCTCAAAGTAATCCGAGCGCACAACACCTTCCGCACGAGAAGTCGGGAGACCTTAACGCAACGTAAACGGTTACCGCACGGCAGGAGCATTATTTATGTGCACGGATCTATCCAATATTTAAGTGAATTCCTGCTCACGTGACGCGCACGCTGTCGTGCGGGCGGAGTGGACACGAACGCGGGGGCGATGTGGACGTGGAGTGGCCGCGGAGGGTCTGGAGTGTAGACGAGCGAAGGTAGAACACGGAAACGGGTTATCGCAGGGCTACGTTGAGCAAACTTCTCTGAATTGAATTTAAGGCAAGTTATATTTCTTTCGCAGTTTACTGAAATCACTAAGTTCGTCAATAATAATATGATTATTGATCTGGTAATATTTAGTTACCTAACACATG
Organism: Gryllus bimaculatus; assembly: GCA_017312745.1. NCBI lineage: Eukaryota > Metazoa > Arthropoda > Insecta > Orthoptera > Gryllidae > Gryllus > Gryllus bimaculatus. Next base: position 14,807,698 of record BOPP01000010.1, on the reverse strand, counting down.
TACACAATAAAGTGTTTAGTGATGAAATTAATATTATTTATTACACATTTTCATTCACAAGTCACACAAAAAACATCAATTGTTTATAAGTGAACGTAATATACTTGTATGTGCATGTTACAATACATATGTGCGCCAATTTAAGTTATGTACAAGCACATACAAAATGAAACTTGAAATGGAATATTCTAATTATTAAAAACATAAAACCGAAATTTGAGTATTTTTTTAAAAAAAAGGTTTCATTTAAAAGACAAAAAAAGGTCAAATGATTAAGGTACAAAAGAAAGAAAAATAAAGATTTAAAAGTGCAAAAGTGTTTACTGCCAAATGCCCAAGATATTTCTTGTATTTTGTTTTAATCGTGATTAAATTCGAAATGTTTAGACATTTTCCACGTTTTAATATCATGCTGTGGATCCTAGACGTCTGAAAATGTCTCAAATGTATCAGGTTGTCCACCTTATGTCAAGGGGTAAGAGCACCGTTCACTTTCAAATTTCGTTAGCTGTTGCAGGGCATATGACGAACCTATGATCTGCGACACCTTCTAGCTGTTATTTGACGTATTGGTAATGAAAGTAAATCGTGTATCTGTCTGAAGGAAACACTTAACGCGAGATACAGTCGTCGTCTGTGTCAGAAGATGAAAGAAATGAGCAGCGCGCTTACCCTCAACTCAATTCTGCAACTAAACTATTTATAAAACATATTTGTAAAATATTCATTGACATATTTTCAAACGTATTTATAATCATATTTACAAACCATTTAGAAACATATTTATAAATAAATTCAACCATTCATTCTATTTCAAATTTTAGCAAAATAAAAGATTGGAGGCAAAAAAATGGTTCGTGGTTGATAGGGAAAATTGGTATGTTAGATATCTGTGAGATACATGCTGTTTTGACTAATAAAATAGAAGAAAGCTATTTTGGATGCCGTAATCAAAAAGCAGTTTCCAGAATATGTCCATACGCTTCCTTTATTTTACAATAAAACAACCATAAAATATAGGCGCCCTGTTGATTGTAATATGTAGATCACTACTAGTTAATAACAATTTTTTATTACCTATGTAGAATTTTTTATCGCAATATAGAATATTTTTGAAATTTTCTGACGAGAGTTTTCTAGAAAATAAAACAGAGTACAGAGTAATGCTATTTAGTGAGAGTATGTAAGAAGAATAAAATATTCATAAAACAGCATGTTTAAATAAAGAAAATACACGATAATTTTGCGCTCTGCAAATTGAATGAGAAACAAAATGAAAAGAATAAGATTATTTATTTAAGAGGTATTTATGTGATAGTGAGTAACGTGTTAACACACAACCTACGATGTTATTGAAGTAAACTCAACCAACGGGTGGGTTCAATATTATGTTCTGATTACATCAACATATACCATTGTCACAACCAGTAAGAAACGTCTTCAGCTGGAATTCAGCAGCACTGATATTATCTCTCTTAACCGGATCTGGGTGTATTAGATTTACGGGATAATGCTCTCTCTTCTAGTGGCGCCCAAGAAGTAATACGATTTAGTGAGAGTGACTAGAGAAGTATGTTCTTAATACAAGAATATGTATCTTTGTCCCATACAACCTATCAGAAAAGTCTTCTGCCGGAATTCAACAGCATTGATCACATCTTTCTCATCCATGTCCGTTTTTTTTTTTAATTTCCAGAATAATTATTGATCTGCCACAGACGTCCAAAGAGTAATACTATTTAGTGAGATTGAGTAAACAGTATATTACAGATTATATGATTAGAGTGTTTTACGAAACACAGCATAGTAAAATACAGAAAATACACAGAGAATAATATTGTGCTGTACATATTGAATATTAATCAAAATGAAATTGATAGAAAAATGAAGTCTATGATATTATTGGAGGAGACTGATTTGAATTTTATTGGAGAGGGATTATAAGACTCAACCAACGGTGGGTTAAAAATCACAGGTATGCTCTTAATACAAGAATAAGTATCTTTGTCCAACCTATCAGAAAGGTCTTCCGCTGGAATTCAACAGCAGTGATCCCATCCCTCTCGTCCAGATCTGGGTATTTTAAATTTCCAGGATAATTATCTATCTGCCAAAGACGCCTGTATCTTCGTCCCATACAACCCATAAGAAACGTCTTCTGCCGGAATTCAACAGCACTGATCCCACCTCCCTCGTCCAGATCTGGGCGTTTTGGTTTTCCGGGATAACGACCTTCCTGCCGGAGGCGTCCTCACGCGGGGTGAAGGCGAAGGCGGTGACCCGCGGGGCAGGCGAGCGCGGCGGCCCCGGATAGAGGGTTTCGCCAAGCGGCAGATAGCGCGGGCGCTACCTGCCGTCGCCGGCGGGGGCGGCGCCGTGCCGCGCCGAGCCGCGCCGTCGCGCACCCGTATTTGTTCCGTGAATTTTACATGGCCGCGCTACAATGAGAGCCACCTCTTCCCGCCGGGATGGAGCTGGCCGAGTCACGTCATACATCGGCTGCCGGTATCGATTCGTTAATAATACACGGCCAACGCCCTCGCCGCCGCCCCCGCCAAGCCTGACCTCCCTCCGGCGAGCCCTCCGCGCTGTCGCCGCCTCCCTGTTGCTAGGAGCCTCGCGTCGCTTGTCGTCGCTCGCTTGTCGTCGCGTCGCTTGTCGTCGCTCGCTTGACGACCGCTGTTTCTGCCGCCACGCTCGTCCGCCGGCGGGTTTAGAGAAAGGCCTCCCGATAAAGTCGAGTTTGGGGACGACAGTTTACAATTTCGTATATAGAACTGAGAATACGTTGAGGGTCGTTCTTGATCCCTCATTAAATTAATGAATGTATCATTGTGTTTATGTTACAATTACCAGATACTTTAGGTTTTTACCAACGTTACGGCCCAAAATTCGTCAATCTTCAGTATTGTAATTTTTCTGTGCACTCTAATTACAGTAGTAATGTGGTTTCTGCACAACTTTGCAACTTGGCCGATAATTTAAAATTCTTTTATGTTAGTAATATAGAGCGTTGCTATATATATATATATATATATATATATATATATAATATATAATATATATAATATATAATATATATAATATATAATATATATAATATATATATAATATATATAATATATATATAATATATATAATATATATATATATATATCCGTTTTAACTGCTTCAAACTAGTATTCATTATTTCCATTACATTATAAATATTATTTATGAGTTAATGCGAGTCGGCTAATCAAAAGCGGAGCAAGCGCCTCTGCAATGGATTACACCAGAGTGGGGAGGGCGAGCTGGGTGGCTACAAGATGCCCTTTAGTTACCTTTTCATGCCCTCGCGACTGTTCCTGTGAGCGGGACAGTCGTGGCAATTGCGTGAGGGAACCTTAGGCACATACAGGAGGCAGTCTAGGTGTTTTAGCTAATTACGCTAATTATTCATAGGAACGTGTATGAGAATTGAACACTGGCTGAATTACCGAGCTTCATTGGAATAAAATAGTTGATAATAGTTATATGAAATTTGATTGTGACAACACAATAGTTCAACAGAAAATAGGGATAGAGGGGCAAGATATTAAATCAATAGTAATATAATACTTGGTTTTAAGGAATATGTTATCTCGGGAGTATGTGCAAAAAAGCTCTGTAAAGAGTGGATTCCTTTTCGAAAATTAATAAACAAAGAATATTGAAGACAAAAAATACAGTGGGTTTTCAGGTTTTCTTGAAATATATTGTTGAAAATTCCCTGCTCCCTATCGGAAAATACATATTTTCAGAAATGTTTAGACTGTTAAAGAAATAATAAGTCCTGGAAACATAACATTTTAAACCCGAGATTTAAGAAGTGTAATTTATCTTATACAAGCTTATTTTCGGTTTTTCTTTAAACTTCCTTTTCTTCTGGCCCTCATTCTCTTACTCATGACCACTAGTAGTTTCTACATAAGCCACCTCCGTATTTAAAAAGTGATGGGGTGTAAAGGTTGGTACCTAAATAGTGACTGTATTTATAGTTGCGGGAACTGACACTAGTTTTTTTGTTTACATTGAAGGTAGAGTAAAATTACGTTCTCCGATTAATATCTTTTGTTACATCCCAATTCATTTATTTAATGGCTTTTAACATTTATTTTAAATATATACATAAATGTAATGTATTAAACACATTATGATACAAATTAATAACGAATATTTAGGACTAAAAAATTTCAATATATGTGTGACCAAAAATTAATTCTATATAGTTGTTCAGCCAGTCGTGAAAACATCTCTCTTACACTTTTGATGTTACATCTTTTTTGAAAAGAAAATTCACTTGGAATTTTCGCCATAAGGGACCATTAATAGTAGTATTATTAATTAAATTTCTGTACTATAAAATTATCCCAATCGCATTTCATAAAACTATCACTGAAAGTAGGTACATTACAAAAATATATAGTTTATTTCCTGGATAAAACGTATCGTGAATTCGTGTATGAACAGAACATAGAAATGACCGTCACACGGAAGTGCTCTAAATTCAAAGCACGTTGCAATCAGCATTCTAATTGCGAGCAGAGTTCCAACGTCTCATAAGCAACCAGCTTTGCCAAGCAGGTAAACAACACCATCTCCATTTGTGACATTTCCTGTCAGACCCGCATGCCGACATCGCGAAGTCGTCTGAAAAAAGGCGAGCCTCCATCATCTTGTATAGCGTGAGAGCTCAAAACTTGTTCTAGGTCGAGAAGCAGCGTGAGATAAATGGGAATGAATGAAAATTATGAAACATCAGATTGTAAATTTAGCACGCACCTATGCACTAGTTTGCTACAAACATTTTGTGTACCCGTCTCGATTAGTATCGGTGGTTTTAACGTAAGGACAGAATTAAGCCCTTAAACCTCATGGGCGATTTGTCACTAAACACGCTTAGTTTTACGCAAAGACGAAAGTGATCGCAGACATGACGTAATTACTTGATATAAATAATAAACGCCTTTTATCTCGGCACTTTCTTCCCTCATATACGCTTCAAGATTGGCCGTTGACGTTAGTAGTGAAATGGAGTATCAATAAACAGAGTAAAGTACAAGTGATAAAGAAACTTAACTAAAATAAAATTCACTCTTAACATAAGGCAATTTACTTTAAATAAACATTGACCCTCAAAGTAATAATAATAATAATAATAATAATAATAATAATAATAATAATAATAATGACAATAATAATAATAGTAATACAAATTACAATATTTACAATAACAGTAACAATAATAATAACAATAAACATAATCACAATATAAATTTAAAAAAAACTCGTGCTACAGAACTGCACAGATATGTCGTACTAGATTGTTTTCTAATTTCTTTGGTGTGACTCAGGGTCGTCATGTAAATGTACCCCTAAAAGTAATGAATGTTGGTCAAAGTCGCAGCGCTTTGAGAGAGGCTAGATCGACCGGGGAGTATTTGGATTGGAAAACGTCCTACGCATAGTTCAGGCGCTAGTGTTGTTCACGGACGACAAACAGACAGTAGGTGGACGTTTTGAACAAAAAAACACTTGTCCGGTTTAAGGGGACCCCAAAATGTGTATTTCCGTTGAAATCCCGTAACTGAGCCGCAGTTCATAGATTTATCTGTAATATGTATTATATTACTCCGTTGTGGGTAGGTATGCAAGAAAGTAACAATAAAACTTCAAAATAGTGAAGACGTTTCTAATTCTTACAGGATTTGAGAGATTCTACATACAAATGTCAACTAAGGTAAGGATCAACTAAGGTAAAGCGTTTGTCGTGAGATATTACGTTTTGTCCTTGCACTATGAAAGGCAGAAGAAATCCTTTCAAAACACAATAATTAACAGGTCTCCTACTTCGTTTACTGTTTCTCAGAGTGTCAATTTCACACTTAAACCTTTTGTAAAATAAATGTCATAATGATCCTTTTTTATGTCAAGAATTGAAAAATACTAAATAAATTGGCTATTCAATACTTGTAATTTGTAGGTGATTTCAATGAATTTAAGTAGATTTCAAATTTTTTCTCGTTTTATTATAACATACTTAGCTACCTACACAATCTCTCTCCCCTTATCTCATTTATTACAATTTTACCTTCCCACTTCATTATATTTTAATTTAGATTTTTATTATGTCTTTATTATATTGTATGTATTAGTCATCCGTGTTTTGTGAAAATAGGAGACTGATATTGCAGATTATTTCCTTCAGAAATTTCTCTTCTGGAGAATAATTAATATATTTCAATAAATTTTTAATCTAGTAAAACGCCCAGTTGATGTTATTTAAGAAATTCCGTACTAGTGACTACCAAAAGGAGCTGTAATATTGAGAAAAGAGAAGGATGATCGTCGGTGGCAAAAATAACGACCCGCGATCACGCATGTCTTACTAAATCGCGTGAGCTCCCGAACTTTAATAAAATAACAAATTGTAAGATAGACAAAAGTTATTTACTCCAAATGAAAATATTCATGTAGAACCTAGAAACCTAGTGTAGAAGCAACCTTCGGCGAACTCTCAAATGAGGCCGGAAGGCGGAAGCGCGGGGCGGGGAGGGGAGGTGAGAGGATATTTGTATTTACCCCACGGCGAGGGGTCGGGACAGATAAGTCGTTTAGATTAGAACCAATTCGGGGGAAGATAATTCCGTCCGCAAACACGACTGCACGTACTCCACTAAAGGGCGACACGTGATAAAAAGCTACTTAACTACAACTCGCATCTTTCGCCTCTGAGGCCACGCGTGTAGAAGAGGGGAGGGAGATAAGCAGTGGAAATGGAAACAGAAGCAGAGGGTAAGTGCGCAAGATCTGAAGCCTCAGCAAAGGTGGTGATGGCAAAGTGTGATTATAAAACGTATAGCAGTGAGAAATTATCAATTGGAACGCCATGAAGTATGAATGAGGTCAACGAAGGTGATGAGGACCATTGTGGTTAGATGGACAATGAGGGTCATAAATACGAACATGAAACAGATAACCCACCACATACGTGGCAGATATAGAATTCGAGATGAGAGATATCGCCGGGCCTATGTTAAAGACCGGGCGACAGTACCCAGTGAAGTGGTTGCGATAGCATGGAATAGTAATGACATGAAATGAACGGCCATGAGTTCTGGAAAATTCTTGAGAAACAAATTTCCAAACAATAGAAAAAAAACACGCACAATAATCCGAGAACGGTAAGCAAAGAATAGGGAGTAGAAGGGAATGGGAACAATGAACATGCAACAAGGAGCGGAGAATGAAGAACACAGAACGAGCAGGTGCATCAGTTGTGTCGAACAGGAGATGCCTGAGGGTGGGATAGAGAATAAAGGGAGACGGGAAGAGAAAATCGATAGGATATGAAGGATGGGGGTGGGGAACATTTCAGGGCAATGTACTGATATCTCATATTACGCCTCATATTAGGCTTGATCATGCAAATTTCACTATCTAGCAGTAAAAGACATCACTCGAACGACAAAACAGACAGAATTTATTTCAGAGGCTTCATTTGGGCTTGAGGAAGCCTTATTTATTTTAAGTGTACAACATGGGAATTTTTCCTAACCAGGCAGAATTACAAACGATATTTCGCTCTTAAAAATCCGTGACTTAAATTATATTTGAACTCGCAAACTTATAACAATCAGACATGGTAACCGTTACGCCTTTGAGGCTGCAGAAGAGGGATGGCCACCGAAACCGTTGCACGTCCGAACAGGGAGGGGCAGTAGAAAGGGAAAATCGATAGAGCCAGCAATATGGAATGAAATGAGAACAAGCCTAAGGGTCAGGGATAGGCGCATTCTCGGGACTGGGGTGGAGATCGAGATGGAGACGGGAATGGGCATGGGAACAGGGATGGTGTTGAGGAGTGGAATTGTGTGAAGGATCTACACCGTGAGGAGAGGGAATCGATGGAAACAGGAAGGTTATCGAAGTTAATAACTACACGGATCCTAGCGATCATGACGTAGAAGCAACCAATGATCGACAATCCTGAAATCTCTCGCATGTCAGGTATGGCGCTGGCATGACGATGCTACTAACTGCGTGTTTCTCTACCTGTCTGTCTGTCTGTCTACCTGTTTGTCTGCATGCGTGCCTCCCTACCTATCTCCCTTCCGGCAGACCTGTCTGCCTGCTTGCCTGCGTCCATTGCTCCTTCCCTCCCTTCCTTACCAACTGCCTCCCTCCCTCCCTCC
>BOPP01000010.1:14776762-14788206 GCA_017312745.1 Gryllus bimaculatus | reverse complement strand
TGCCCCGCCCACCCAACTCACCACACACCTGCCCACCCCGCCCGCCCGCACACCCACCCCGCCCCGCACACCCCACTCCGCCCCGCCCCGCCCCGGCCCCGCCCCGCACACCGCACCCAACCCGCTCCGCACACCGCATCAAAACGCGACGGCCTCCACCCCTCCCGGCCGTGCCGGACACCGGCCCGCCCCCGCGCCCCGTCCCATGGCCCTCGCGCCGCCCTTCTCCGCCCCGCCCGCATTCCGCCCCTGACCCCCACCCGTTCCGTCCCGCTCCGCCCCGCTTCGCCTTGTGTCGCGCACAGCTAATTAAAGCCCCGCTTCCTCTGTTTTCAGGTGAGATGCAGGACTTGAACTGTACCTTCCCAGCCCCCCGATGTCAGCGGTGGAGGGGGCGAGCGGGCGGCGAGGAGTGGCGTGGGCCCGACAGCGCCCGGCGCCGCCCGCCCCCGCCCCGGCTGAGTCCTCCATCTCGTAATGAAACGGCAGCTTTTTTCCCCCCTCTCTCGTCTCTCTTGTGGCTGACGCTCTTCACTTTTTCGGGCTCTGACGGACCGGGACACAGAACGCTCGGGACCTGTGCGCCGACCACTTCTTGGCGCTGGCTGGCGGTCCCACCGCGCGGCGGCGCCGGCGCTGTCTGCGCGGCCGGACCGCGGCTGTTGCCTGCCGGGGTCGGCGGAAGCCAACTCAGGGGCGGCTTCATAAGACCGGCGAGTGTGCGTCCTTAACACACTAGGCACATTCAATGAACTCTGCTCAGCGCCAGGGGTTTCTGGCGGGCTGGGCGCTCCTTTTGTGTCGAGTACCGGAGCGGCCAAGTATACTTCAAAACGTAACACATGAGTGACAAATATTTTTCCAACGTATTGGTATAGAGGTTAGAATTTAATATAACCTGATGATAGTTTCGACAATCCACATGCGATTTAGAATTAAAGTTTATAATCCCATGGAAATATAGAATTATCTACCAATACGTCCAACTGCCTTACGGTAATACAACCTTCATTAGAAGCTGCATTTTTTGTCACTATAATCACTTCTATCTTTTAATAGCCTTCAGTATTTTATTTTCCTTTTCCTCTATTAATTTACTTCTTGAAAATGGCAAATTTCTGTTTCAAGTCTTGCTGTTTGCTTGCCTTCATCAATTCTCTTCACGAATTAAATGCATTAATTACCACACCTTGTCCCTGGGGGGTTCCGTTCTCGGGCCGTGTAGGGCGGGGCGGGGCGTTGTAGGGGTCGCGTGGCGGCGTGGCCCGGTGGCCGTTGCGGCGCGTCGTGGTCGTAGGCGCGTTAAGTGGGCACGCGACAATCGCCCGGGGTTTCATAAAGTCCCCTCCGCGCTGCATTACTCGCTCCGCACGCATCTCACACGCGCACGGCGGCGCTCTTCTTACGCGACAGTGGGGAATCCGGATAGTGGGACAGTGGGTAATGAGACAGTGGACTTGTGGGACATACACGAGTATTGGGATAGAGGGATGGTGTGATACTGGGTAATGGGGATAGTGGTGCATAATCATATAAGGGTATTGGTAAGCGAGTATTACGATATAGGGGTATTGGGATGTAAAGGATTTGAGATGCAGATTTGGAGTGTTATTCGGTAGTAAGGACTGCGTGATAGTGTGGTATTTGGACAACTGGGTAATAAGGTAACGAAATATTGGGATATAATGGTAATGGAATTGCGGGGTAATAGGATGAGAAGATAGGTGTATAGTGAGGTAATAGGACGAGTTTATTGGGGGATAGTTAAACGATATGATATGTAGGTAGAGGATAAGCAGGGTAGATTAATAGTATACTCGTATTAACTTAATGTGAAACTTGGGCAAAGGACTAATTGGAAAATTTGGTTATTGTGGTGATCTTAGTATAAGAAGGTTGAACGGTAGTTAAGGATGTACAGGCTTTGCGAGCAGAAGGGTAGCATGGTGCAGGGAAAACGGGTAAGAGGATTGGAAGTGTAGAAGTGGCAAGTGGTAGTGAGGTAAGTGGGTTATAAGGGAAGTGAGGCAGTGAAATAGAGGTCTAAAAGGGATACAAATTTAGTGTTGTAGTAGATGGATAGAGCTACTACGCTATCAGGGTTGGAGTGAGGAAGAATGCGAGAGAGCGAGATAGTTGAATAAAAGTTTAGCGCGATTGATAGCAATTGATGAGTAGTGTAATACCTAGCCACTCGAGTTAAGTTAGGTGCACGCTTAGCGTAATGATGCAAATGAAATACTGAGATTGGATCAGCGTTTCTTGGATTCAGAAAATGTATCAAAGTTATGTCATGTTATACAATTTACAACATCCTTCTAAAAATAGTATTTTCATTACAAGTATTTTAAACTTTGACAATAATTCTAATGACATAATATTTAAAACTAAGGAAGTATTTCTGCATTATCCAAACACGAGTGCACAACAAAGACAAACGTAACATATCAACAGCTGGATTGAAGTTACTTGCAAGTTCCTTGCAATGTGTTTTCAACTTTGTGGTATCCCTGAAGATTTCCATAAATCATCTGGTTCCGGATATGAAGACAATGAAACCCTTCTAACCAGGTCACGTGGCATTCTGGTTCCGAGAAAATGTCTCATTTACAGGTTCAAGGTAGAGCGTTGTATGGTAATGTATAGTGTATCACAGAATTCAAGGACAGGGTGAACAGTGCATACGAAATTCCACACAGAAACACCAAACTAAGTGTCTCCATATAGAGGTGTCGATGCGCTGTAAACAGATATATATTATACCTCTGTTATAGGTTCGGATCCTTCCCCATTTATATTTCTGTAATAATTCTTTAGTGACCGCCCAAAGCAGCAAGGAATGTAGAAATCAGGACAGGAATTTCACTCACGTACGAGAACAGAAAGAATAGCAGTGCTTCTGGTAATATTTAATGTTGATCACTCACACATTCTTGAAGACATTATCACAAGTTATCTTCACAATGACAGTCTTTGAACTATTTTAAACAAATTATCAAGAAACACAATTCATCTAATACTATGTAGAAGAAACACAAATATACTTATAATTAAAATGTATTTATCTAACGCAGTCTAATTCTGTCCGTCATCTCTTAGTATACCTCTTATTGATACTAAGCTTCTCTCATCTCTTCTTACTTTAACTCACTAGTGAAACAAAGATGTTTATAAACAGTGTTTCTTGTTTAAGACTACGAGTAATACATTCATTTGCTTTCATATTATTACGAATACGAATATACATTTTTTCTTTTGCTGAGTATACATTTTTATTCAATGCTAATATTTTAACTTTCTTGTGGAAGGAGCATTTATCGTTGGCATATGAGTGCTTATATATGAGTGCCTCTTTGGCGAACAGCTTGGTTATTGCCAACAATTCTCTCATCCCACTTGCAGCCATTATTCGAACGTGAGCAGAAAATTCTGCGGCCAATTAGGATACTCAGAAAACAAACTATACTTTCCCACCAAGTCGAGAGAATACCCACCCCACCAATTTCCTATCCAATACTGCGTCCTCCCCCTCTCTCTTTCTCTCTCCTTGTTCCCCGTTCGTTCCTCAGCCCCGCCCCCACTCCCGCTGGCCACCCCCGGCCAGGCCGCCTCTCGCTCTTGCCTCAAGCCTCGGCGGGTCGGGTCGGCAAATCATCATATATCATTTCTTGCTTCGGCCAGGCGACGGGAAGACGAGCCAAAAAGACGCAATAATGCACTGGAAATTTCCATTCAACATGGCCGCCAAGCGCCACGGCGCCAAGCAGCACACCCTCCCTCTCCCCTTCTTCCCACTCCAGGGCTCGCCACAGTTTCCTTCATTTTGATACTACGAAGCTTATTCACGTCATTCTCTCTCTCAGCCCCGCGGAAAAATATGAAAAGACGCGGGCTAGCTACACATCAGCCTTCAGCATATTAATACCTCGGTGAAGATTGATGGTAGGAAAAGAGTTGAAGAAAACCACTCCGTTCTTTCGCCTCCCCGAGATCTCTTCCCGGGAGGCGAAGACGCTCGCGGTCCGGCGCGATGACGTCATAAACAACGCCCGAGCGCAGCGGTTCGCACGCGCCCTGGCGGCATGGGGGCGGGGCCCCTTTTCTTCCAAGGGGGCTCTGTCATGCCATTGTGCCGGCGGCGATCGAGAAGAATCGCGCCAGGCCAGGGAACGACGTGAATATCCAACCGCACAATGCGATCAAGTTCGACTGTGACGGCCGCGCCCGAACTTACAGGTGGCTTTGGCCTCGGCCCTGTGAACCCTCCCGACGCCGCCGCCGCCGCCGCGCTTCGCGTGAATGGGAGCAAAGAGACTGCGTAATACAGAAAGGCGTGTAGGCCCACTTCCCCGTCGACTGCGGAGTTTCTTTGGTTCGTTCTTTTCTTTGACGACGCCGACAGACTGTGGAAATAGGAACGCGTGAAGGTTCAATGCGACGTGCACGTACGAAAATAAACTCCGCGGACCTTTGAGGGCTCCGTCTAAGGACAAATGCTGCCTTGATAAATTGCACTTTCCATTGATTTTACGAATAATTCCACTGCTAAGTTCTACCCTTTTGTTGGAGTGTCGCGATAGAGAGTATCGAATGATGTGAAATGGTAATGCAGTGTATCCTTTAGGGTGGGTTAGAGCTGACACTTGAATCTTGAATTTTGACTCTTTTCTACTCCTTTTGTATTGAGAGTCTTTTAAATAACCAATATATTTTTCAAACCTGATAATATTTGCATTTCAATAATAGTCACAATATACGTAGGACCGCAGGATGCAATGAACAACATTGTTGTCTATTTAGGTAATTTCAAAAGAGGTAAAAGTTTCTTTGTCGCTGAGAAATATACGAATCATACAGGTTGTATATTATTTTTCACGATTAAGAACCCAGTTGATGAAGGGAGTGCCATTTGAAACTAATTTTTCACGTTCCACATTTATCTACAAAACCATGCATTGATAGTTCAAGTATTCGAATTAACTTTCAATGGATATTTCCAAAATAATGTTATGAATATATATTTTGTTCTTCTTGCTCATGTATGCCCTGTATTTGCAAGCCAAACTGAACATTGAGCGGTAATTCTATGATTCCGATGTAAAAAGGTACACTTAATATCATCTGAAAAGTACGCGGAGAAAGGGTAAGACTATAAAATGACATCTTAAGAATTTACATTCTCTACACATAAATATTCAGATACAAATTGTATCTATACTTTTTTAATATGTGAACAAAATAGACTCTAATAAAACTGGGTCACTAATTTAAATATGTCACGCGAGAAAGTCTTTTTGTATCAGTGGAAGATTTCGATTACATTTCTGAATTGTAAAAAGTTCTAACCCTGCATGCAAACCCATCCACAAAAACAAATAAATGTGACGTTAACGTAAACACTGAATATTCCGTGCATCAAATTGAAACATCATCTATGTATTCGTAGTACACGTGTATGTAAAGTTTCATTTCATGCAAGTTATCTGATAGTCATGCAATTCATGAGAAAAATGACATCCCTCGTAGCGATTTTTCTTTGGTCACGACACGCGCGTTGTTTGCTTCAATAATACAAAATGTTAAGTAATTCGTTTTCATTACAAACTAGTACAAGTAACACGTTGCTGTTCGGGCATACATTTATCACAATCATCATGTGTTAGACACAAATTGCATTCCCAACTGTAGTGTAAAATAGACGTAATTTTATTTTACATCGCCACAACGCTCTATACTGCATCGCAGCAATCCAGTTGTTCCATGAGGGTTCTCATCTGGGGGGGCTTTTTAACTCTAGATTGACCTCTAAAATTGTTAACATTTGCTCTGATAAAATTCACAAGTAATTCGTTCATCAATATGAATTAGTGATTCCGGAAATATTACAAATGATCAATACAGTACGGAAATGTTAGAAAATTTCCTCTTTTGAAAGAGAGTGGTTGTATCATTGAGGCAATGATAAGTTGCTTTTTTTTTATTTTCACAAGTAATGCTTTGCTCGGAGAAATACGAAGGAGAAGAAGGATAATGATTAGTTAATGCGTGTAAATTTTTGTAATCCAAAATGTGTTATAATAATGTGGTTTAATGTAATGCGCAATGCGTCTGGATGGTATTATTATCGAGCGATGTGAGCCACGGCCAAGCGCAGAGGGCGTGGGAAAAAGGTAGCAGGATTCCAAGAGTGGGACGAAGAGGGAGAGGAAAATATGTGTGGAGCAGGGCAGGATGAGGGGGCGGAACGGGGCTACATAGTTAAGCGGCACGGGGGGGAAGAAAGAACGGGAGGAAATAGCAGGACGTTGGCAGAGGGAGCGACGGGTCGGTTAACAAGAACAGAGAGGTTGGGGAGGACAGGGTAAACGGAGAGAGCGCGGAGGACTGGGAAGTGAACAGGCAAAACGTAGCAAACCGTGGCAAACCGTGGCAAAACGGGCAAAACGAGCTAAAAGGGCTAAAAGGGCTAAACGGGCTAAAAGGGCTAAACGGGCTAAAAAGGCTAAACTGGCTAAAAAGGCTAAACTGGCTAAAAGGGGGAAACGGGCTAAAAGAGCTAAATGGGCTAAAAGGGCATAACGGGCGGGCACAACGGGCGGACAGAACGAGGATAGCGGGCGGCCCTGACAATGCAGTCACTGCGATATAAAATGTCTGTGATATTATATGATTGTTGTATTATTGTTGTAATTCCTGATTGTGAGGTATCGGGGCAACACCCCACTATAATGACTATAATTCCTATTAATACCGTGGATTCGGAATTCTACCGAACAGGCGCATATCCAACTTCACATGCCAATCCTGAGAGCTTGCTTGGGAATCTACTGTACTACAATCCCTCGCCATGCGAGCCTCTGACGATCGGCGACCGCGTGTTCGGGAGAAGCGCAGGCAGTCTGCAGGAATGACCGCGGGCGTTCAGGTACGAGGGGCGGCGGTGTGGGGGCGCTGACGTCACCGGCCGCCAGCGAGTCGCGGCGGGCAGCGCCCCCGAGCGGTCAGAAGAAGAGATCATCACCTCTTCTACCTCCGCCGACCGCCCACCGCCCCCCGGGAAAAAAAAAAAGGCCCAACCGCTTTTTTTCGGCCGGGGCCGGGGAACGCTCCGTTTGGACTGGCTTCATTAACCGCCTCGGCCCGCGGCTAATTAACGTGACCCCGGGCAACAGCGGCGGCGCGGCGCCTCCGCTGGCACCGCCCCACGGCGACGAGCGGCCCGCTGACCCGCCCCCACATTCCACCATCATCCGCCACAGCGCCAGCCCGCCCCCCGCCTCCCCGCTCGCACCCCCTTCACCTCGCCCGCCTCTCTACCCACCCTGCCTCTCGCTCGCACCCACCTCTCTGCCGTCCGCAGCCTGGCCGGCCAACCCTCAACTCCCGACAAAACCCGCCCCGCCCTCTCGCCTGACCCGCATTCCGCTCTCCCCGCGCATCCCTAATACGCCTCCCGGCCTCTCTCTCGCACCCACTTTTCACTGCCTTCCACTGACTGCCGCGTCCGCGCCCGACTTAACTCTCCCAGTCCCTAGCCGCTCGGTGCCCGCCCTTCTCCTCCCGCTCCGCCCCGCCTCTCTCAACCATACCGTTGCCTGCCCCCACCCGCGCATGTCCCGGCCACCCTCAGCCCCGACAACACCCGCCCCGCTAATCTCGCCTGACCCGCCATACGCCCCCTCCCACCCTCCTCTCTCCTCACCCACCTTTTCACTGCCGTCCACTGACTGCCCCCGTTCCGCCCCCGACCTCCCCTACCTGCCTTCTACCCTATCCCGCTTGCCACCCGCCTCTTCTTCCCGTGTGCTGCCTGTCCCGACACGCCCCCGCCCTTCGCCCTCTATCAACCTCCCCTCCCGCTCCCACGCCTCGCCGCCGTCCGCTGCATGCGGCGCCGCACCACCTCCGCCTCCTCGCCCTCTCCCGCGCTCCCCGCCCCCACCATTCCCGCCGCCCGCGCGAGCACTCCCCTCTGCGGGCGCCGCCAGTCGCCATCGCGCGTCGAGCCCGCGCCGCTCCTCCTGCCTTTGCGCTTCGTTTGATCCGGCCCCCGCCCTGCATCGCGTCATCTCGCCGTTAGCCCTGACCGCCACTTGCGTCTCTGCAGCGCGACACCTAGCGCACTGCTCTCTTTTCTCCGCATTTGCTCCATTCGGGTTCCGCTCAAACAGTGTTTAATGCAAATCATTTTTCGTTGTGGCCTTTTTATCTGGTTTCTTTGGACTATTTCAAGACTATCGTCCTCTTTGTTCTTACGGCTATAATCCTTTATTTCTTTCATAATTTGATGACGTGTTTCGTGAACGCAATTTTTCCTAAGTTTTGATCTCGCACATTCATTATGATTGCTCGTTCTCTAATGGTAATTACGAAATTAAGTAATTTGATCCTGTTCTTTGAAAATATAATTTTTTAAAAAATTAAATATTTTAATGTTTACTCTATGAAGTTGTTCATGATCGTGATACTTTCATTAGCAGTTTCTTAGTTATTTTGCCGCACCTACTTTCTTCTGTATTAAAAATATTGTCTACCTTTCACCTCACTCGTTCCCGTTTTCCTCGTATGTACCACCACTCATCCTCAACGGCCTTCTCCAGCTCTTTGCCGTGTTTGCGCAGTCGAGTCCCGCACCCGGGTCAAGCGGGCCTACCTCTTGACCGCCTCCGCTCTGCTCGCGCCGCCCGCCCCGCCCCGCCGAGTTAAATCCAGGCCATTAAACGCTGATTGCGGTGAGCCGTTCGCTCCAAATGGTTTTGGTTGTGGACTTTGCGAATGGTGAGGAGGCCGCCATGGTCGCGGCACTCAGGCCATAAGGCATAAGCGTCAGCGGCAGGAAGGGAGCGACCGAAATGAACCCGACTGAATCTCTCATTAGCCGAGATCTTGTTTTAATGAGCAGCTCCTCAAGTCAAGGAACAAAGGCATAAATAGCCTGTTCACGTGAAATAAAACTTGCGCAATTCCAACGTAAAGGGTGCAAAGTTAAACGAAATATTGTATCCAATAATTAAGAGTTTTGATCGTTTGTCAGTATAGTATTGTTTTGTTTGCTATCAATTCAAATTTCAGATATAAATGAAATGTGCATTTAGTATTTACATCATAATAAACAAACAAATTTTAGAGCAATAAATCTTGGTACCAAAAAAATCTGAAGTATACAAGAAGTGCAATGTAATGAAGAAGTGTTGCATTTGTAACAGGAATTCATGAAAGCTGAAGGAAAATTGTGAAGCGCTGGCTAAGAGTCCTGCGCTGCATAAAGCATTTCATGTATTCGTGATACGAAACTCGAACGCTCTGAATCATTTTATTGTACAAATCTCTGGATACACTAATATCCAAACACTGCACTATTTAGATTATACCAGATCTACTACATTAGATAATATTAGAGTCAAGTTTTCACACCAGTGTTCGCAGTTTCTGTTCCCTAAATCACGTCTTGTCTTCATTCCTAGATCCCAAAAATCAGTTCCAGAACCCGTCTCTCTGTTTTTTCGTCCTTGTAATTATCAACACACCCATATATCAGCTCTCGCTCCAAGTCTGTTTTCATAATTTAGCACTTATTTTTCTCACAAATGTTTTCCTCATATCCGTACTCGTTTTTATCTCATACTTTTTTTCTTGCTCCTACCACCTTCCTAAAAATATTTGCCAGCTATACCACTAGTACCCCAGATATCGTAACAATAACCACCGCGAGAGCAGCATCAATGCAATTCAAAGTGATAACCAACGCGTGCAATTGCCTCCCAGTGCTGCCCGCCCTGCTCGCACGCGCCACCCCCGCCCGCCATTCGCACCCCCCAGCCCTTCCGCACGCTCCGCGGTTGCCCCGCAGCGCTCCGCCCCACCAAGCCCCTCCCCTCCCCCACGCAAGCCCCTCCCCCGCACCACGCCACCCCACCCGCCCCATCCCGGCCCCCACCCCGCCCCGCCCGTCTATCACCCCCACTCGCCCGCCCGAGTAATGGCGGCTCGCTGCTGAATTCAATTTGCCTCGCGAATTTAATATTCAATGTCTTTCCCAAAACTGGGAGGAAGAATCCTCGCAGCGCCTGGCCCCGGGCTCGGTGTGTATTTAATTTTCGTTTCCTCCCCGCCCAACTCCGTCAGCGTCCATCTAAATGTAATCAAGAGACTATTTTGCGGGACGCCGTTTCTGGAGACTCGTTTTGAAGCAACGGCTGGAGGCGGCAATTGCAGTGGTGGTGACGAAGGCGATGGCGGTGATGGGGGTGGTGGTAGTGATGGCATCCTGTTGCGGTCGATTGTGTTGTTGTGATATGAGAATACTCCTCGACATTTAGATGTTAGTCACAGAGAACTATGTCGAGAATAAGGGCAAGTGGTATGAGGGCGATGGTAGAGAAGACTGAAGTGATGGTGGTGATAACTTAGGAGGATTTTGGCGACTACTGTACTGCGATAATTGCGGAACGGTGTATGTGTAAGGGAAGATGTGACAGTAGTGCCAATTATAGGAGCGCGTTTGAGAATGTGTGATTATGTGGATGCGTGGTGATAGTGGATTATTGTGTGATGAATGGTGTGGCGGTGTGACTATATGGTGTGGTGTAATGAAAGGCGCGTGCGATATTAATGATGTGACGTTTGAGAGTATTAAGAGTATTACGGAGAGATGGTGTGACAATGATGTAATTGGTGAGTGCCTGTTGTGGGATAGTTCATGTTAATTATGTGTAGTAGTGTTGTGATATGTCTGTGAGCAATGAGTGATATGCTTATATGATGGTGAAGATGGTATCGCGGCGGTGTTGGAGATACAGTTGGTGGTTGTGTTAGTGGTGGAACGAAGTCGTGGTGGTAGTATAATGTTTTGGTGGTAGTATAATGTGTTGATGGTGGATAGTAGGATAATTACTGGTATTCTTAATATGGTGCAGTTTTGGTATGTGATATGGTGAGAGGGTTGTTATGGTGGTGGTGGAGAACACGATTTCAGGTGATGAAAATTTATGTGGAAGTGGCGGGTGACAGCATTGATACGGTGTGCTGGCGATCGAATGACGGTGGTAGTATGAATGTGGTTGCTGTGGGAATAGTGGTTTATGGTATGATATACTGTTGTGGATAGTAACATCGATGCAGTACGGCATGTTGAAATGGTAAGAAATGACAAGTAGCGATGTTAAAATTAGGAAGCTGTTAGTATGAATGTGCTTTGGCTGTAGTATACCTGTGGATTTGGTGGCAGTCACGGTTTAGATAGTCGTAGCGGTGTGGTGTTGTGGTGCGCAGTGGTGGGTGGTGTCGCGCAGCTGAATTCGTTGGCAAGGCGCGCGGCTGTGGCGCAGCGACGGAGACGGCACGGGAACGTCGCCACTAGTCGAGGTCAGCAGCCGCCGAATCCGGGCGCATTTGCAAACCAGCACTTCGTGGACGCGTAATCTGGCGCGCATGACGCGAAGGGG
>BOPP01000010.1:14757249-14775265 GCA_017312745.1 Gryllus bimaculatus | reverse complement strand
TGGGGGTGGGGGCGGGTGAGTGGGAGGGGAATTTGCATGAGAAAAGGTTCGGCTCAAAACAGGGCTTCGATGCAGATAGACCCACTCCAGAACTTTTGCGTTCGGATCGCGATCGTCGGCCGTTGGTGGTGATAGGAAGTGAAGTTTGCTCGCTGCGGATGTTGTATGGCCTGTGGGGATTTCCATTAAGTTGGGGTGACGACGGCGAGAAACCTAAATACGTTCCGGATAGGTATTTGTTGAAAAAAAATTTCAGTATCGCAGAAATGTCAAAATTTTAATCGCATTGATCTAAATGCTAATTAAATACAAATAATTGAATTGTTTATCTGTCAAGTACTCTTATCGAATAGTTCATACTATCGCATTACTGTACGATACCCTATAGTGCAGTACTAGTATCGTGATATTATTTTAACTTTGAAAATAATTAATTTACTAAACATTTTAATAACAGAGTGTGTTGGCATATTGTGCACAGTGTGTTGACCATGTCACTATAATGCTAGTAAAAAGAGTTGTAAAATATTTATATTATATTCCTAGAGAATATTAACTAAAACTGTGGTTATGGAGATCTTCCTCAGCAAGAAATATATTAAAACAATTAATACTAATGTTCATGTTATTTAAATAAAAAGAGTGACGTGGTATAAAAAACTATAATATAAACTACATATTTATAAAATAATCAGACGCTAATAGTGTGTTGTTTTATAAATCCTTTTTAAGAATTTGAATAACTTGCATTCATCCCTCACTCACGGAGACAACTCCATTCGATCCACCAATCGACACGCATCAGTCTCCTAGGGTGGAACTGATTTGGTTTTGGATCCATTCAGTATAATCTTTACAAAATCCACAAATGTGAGTTTTTGCGTTGCTAGTACTGCGATTTGGCAGTAGACATGCGAATCTCGTGCTCCTGCGCAATCACTTTGGAAGACGCCACAGGCAGTAACGATGACAGCTAAATGTGTCGCCCGTGACGCAATGAATGACACAGGTTGAATATCGCCGAATATAGAGGTATCGCTGAATCGCGGTATCGCTCGGATGCCGCTGTTTAAAGTACGCAATTTAGGGTTTCTTCACTCGGAAGTAAAAGATTCGTCGTCACCGTTGCCACTCCATAAGATAATTATTGTTTTGTAGTAAAACTTTCTTACGTGTAGCATATTCTACAGTGCCATTATCCCAATTTAAAGGATAGTGTCAAATACAAAATTATATTTTAATATAAATTTCTAAGAATGGAACAATATGTTGTGAATAAGTTATTATGAATATACAAATTTTCTTTAAAAAGCCATCTTATAACATATAGGAAAAATGTACTGCAGTTTTCAGAAGAACTCTTCTGGGAGCGCTCGAATTAGGTTCTCAAACATCGCTGTTTGTGGAGTTGGAGGAGAAGGGGCTAGTGACCGTAGTCCTACAGAGCATCCGACAAGAAGAGATGTGAGCCTAACATTTTTTGTATTCTTATTTAATTTTAATTTTTATTAGATTAGTTTTGATGTACTATGTTCAAAGATGAATTGGCCAGAAAACTTTATTTTACAGAACTGTATATTTTTATTTAGATCTTTCGTAGAATCTTTTAACATAAACAAATTTTAAAAACATTTTTTGGCATTGGCGACGCCACATTCAGATATCATATTATATTTAACAGCTTTGCTTTCACTTTCTGCTATTAATAATACAGTAAATCTGGTATACTTATAATACTTATAATTCGACATCCACATTCATGGTTGTTTCCATTTCATCTCTTTCCGCGTGTTCTTCTCAAGAAGACACCAAGTAGAAAATACTATGTTATTTTTTTTTGGTTTAGCAGCTACACAAGACTTAATATAAAACAATTGCATACCAATGTCTACTTCACCCGAAACTTCGCGTTCAAAACTTCACTTTTATTCAACAACACGCTTCTACAGCGTAATAACCACAGCCAGCCTAGACTAGACTTTATGCAGAATTTACACAGCGAGTGTTTAGATGATGTGAGGTACGAGGTAGCGAAGGTCTTGGCGACGGTCGTCTGTACAGCTTGCGAGACGGTCTGGGTTGCCTTCGAAGCAGCAGCAGCGGCAGCGGTGGCGGTGGCGGTGGCGGTGATGGGGGCGGCGGCGGCGGCGGCGGCGGCGGCGGAGGCAACGATAGTGGCGTTCCATATTCACACGAGAACCGACTTTTAGAGCAATATAACGCGATTATGCCCGTCTGCAGTCGCATCAGCAACATTTATGGAATAGTTTTTGGCACAGCGCAGCCTTGCTCGGGAGCCATTAGTAACTTCTGCTGGAGAAGCTGAGTTGCGCCCTTAGTCGCCTTCGCACTTCGAGATGCTAACGAGAACATTAATGTCGTGATGAAAAGGATTAATTACGTAGAAGTCCTCCGGAGGAGAAAAAACGTCGACTCGACGCCCGGCAACATGAGGGCGAGTTGGAGCATATTGGATCTTCCTTTTTCCGGAATATACATTCATGTTTACAGCAATAATGAAAGTAGATAACATCGCTTTGATCTTTTCTAAGTAAAAGTTTTGTGCTTTTACGTGATGACGTGAAAGGGAATATTTTTTTGCGATGGTGGTGAATAACGTTTTGTGTAACAGAGGAAAAACAAAAGGAAGGTTGAATAAATTCTGAAAATGAAGCGCGCAACAAGAATTGTGGTGTATGAAAATACGCGAACTCCTCTGTGAATTTTTGACATGAGATGTACCACTAATGCAAGCCACAGATGCTGCTCACCTGAAAGATTTATCCTACGCATCCAGAACAACTGAACTGGCGTTTAACATTTTTGCTGGTTCGATGTTGCAGAGGTTTGGAACAGCGTCCAAAAACACTGTGTTTTGGGCTACAAATTCGTCCAATCGCGTTCAGTACTAATTCTATTTCCGTGTAGGTCACGAGTGTTTTCACCCTGTGGTTCACTCAATAAACTACCATGTAACACGTCTGACAACTATCTCATAAAATATTGGATTATCTTCTAATATTCCTATCACCATTATACTCGTAGTATTAGGCCAAATGAATGAAGCAATGTGATCACATTCCCAGAATACACGACATAAAACATTCTTAATTCAATGATTATTTGTTGCGTTAATACACATACGCATCACTACTCAGAAAAACAGCAACTGTAGCAATACATTTCATATATTTCTATATGAACAATAATTGTTTGGTTATTAAAATAATCATGGCATGCGTAGTTTTTATAAGAAAACTGTATACCAGTGATGAAGCTCAATAGAGTCTTGTAGTAAGACCTCTTGGTTATGACAATCGGTAGGAGACTTCAGTACACCGGCAAATAAAATCGTCCATCTACTAAAATAATAAGTTCAACATAATATACCGGAATAGTAAGTTGATATTTTCAATCCAAAAATTCTGTTCCTACACTACATATATATGACTAAGTATTACTAAGTAAATGAGAGACTTAAGAAAGGGTATTAGGTTACATAGCGAAGCATAAGTGATATAAGTGATGTGAGATGTCGTGCAGAGTAGAACAGAGAAATAATGAAGGATGTGATCTAAGGGTCGTAGTGAAGTGAAGTGAAGTGAAGTGAAGTGATGTGCAGTGCCGGTTGAATTGAACAAACCTTCAGTGCGGAGTTAGACTATAGGAGTTCCTTTTTTCAATATAATTTAATGCTATATGAATCAGTCAGTTTCTATATTATTATTATTATTATTATTATTATTATTATTATTATTATTATTATTATTATTATTATTTATTGTATTATTATT
Organism: Gryllus bimaculatus; assembly: GCA_017312745.1. Classification (NCBI taxonomy): domain Eukaryota; kingdom Metazoa; phylum Arthropoda; class Insecta; order Orthoptera; family Gryllidae; genus Gryllus; species Gryllus bimaculatus. The sequence continues at coordinate 14,771,471 of BOPP01000010.1, read as the reverse complement.
ATTATTATTATTATTATTATTCTTTTATTATTATTATTATTATTATTATTATTATTATTATTTTATAATTTATTATATATTATTATTATTATTATTTTATATTATTATTTATTATTATTATTATTATTATTATTATTATTATTATTTTATTATTATTATTTATTATTAATTATTATTATTATTATTATTATTATTATTATTATTATTATTATTATTATTATATTAATAATAATAATAAATATATACGTACGTATATCATAATTTAATAACTTCCCTGTACTACGTATATTACTGCGAACGTTATTTACGTGCGCCCCAGAATGACAAAAACGTCAGAAGGGGGAGCCCGGGGAGGGAGCCGCCGGGGCCGGGGGGGGGAGGCAGCCGCCGGGGGCGCTAGGTCAAGGGTTGAGGGGTCGCGGCGCAAGACCACAGGTGCGCGGCGCGCGGCCTCTTTGTCTCCAGGTGGCCGCAATTAGTCAGCCCGGCGCCGCGGCAGCGCTTTGAACACGAGCCCGCCGCCGACGGCGCTCATCGCCGCGCAGCGCCCCTCCCCCCGTCTCCCCCCCCCTCGCCCCGCCCGCGCCTCGCCGAGCCTACTCTCCCCTCAGCGTCCATCTCTACCGCCAGATCATCCCTTTGCCCTCCAGTGCACTTCTTCTCTCCAGTGCGAACGCTTTCCAATTGACGGCCAGTCTTCCTCGCTTGCTTAGATCTCTCGCAAGTTACACTCTATTAGCTGTATTCAAGTTGATTGATTGATTAGTGTTTTCGGGCAGTTGATAGTTGACCTGATAAGGTCATTAGTTCAGTAAGTTTTTTTTATCGCGAGAAGTGGTGGGGATATTCCACCGTTAAGACTTTCCGTAGATTCCGTAGATGACGAGATCCGGTACCAACCGAAACGTCAGCTTTAGGGGTTTTCCCTTTCAGATATCTCCCAACAGCGGGGCACCGTTTCAGACGGCCTCCAGACCGTTCCGGACAACCCCTAAGCTCCTGTCTGGTCTCCCGACGTGTGTGGTAGTCTTGAGTACGTGTGCGTAATTAAAGGTAGGGGATAGGAAAAGAAAGACGAAAGAAAATTAGTGCGCAGTTCGTTTTTTAGGTTTTTGCTCCGGCCTTCGCTTTGTGTTAATCGGAGAAACCACGAAAAACACAGCGAGGAGAGCAAGTGGCCGCTAGACTTCTTCTACGACATTGACTGAATCCGACCTAAATACCTAAGTAGCTAATGTCAAATATCCTGATACCTTCCACCCTCTGGGTACGCTACCACCTCATACATTGTCGAGTTGACACGTATTCTAAATTACTAATTAAGCTTCTCCATGGACATTTACACTCGCCTCGTGACAGTAGAATCGTTTTCCTTTTCAGAATCATCTCTACGACTACAATCGCTATTGACACCTCTATAAAAATAAATATAGCGGAGTGTGGGGCTGGGCGTTGCAGTGTAGTGCAGTGTAGTGCAGCGTAGCAAGACGTAGCAGAAGTGAATAAAGTAAATGAAATAAAATTTAAGATTAGAATTAGATACAATAGAATACGATAGAGTATAATTAGATGTTATTAATTAGCTGTAAGTACATTTTTGGAGTGTATATATGTATGTGTGTATATGTGTAGGTGTGAGTGTGTATATACGCGTATACGCACATGTACGTGTGTATATGCATATGCGTATGTATATGAGTATATATAAATATGTGTATGTATAAGTATGTATGTATGTGTGTGTGGGCGTGTGAGTATATACGTATTTGTGGGTGGTGCGTGCGTGTTTGGGTGTGTGCAGAGAGTCTGAGTTTCACATGTGTACGCGTGAAAAGGAGGCTTTTTTGCTATGCTGGGGTATACAGTGTTCTAGGTAATACATTATATTTAATTTACATTTGTATAATGAAATTAATTGGCTACCACCTGGCAAAGACGCCAATTGTGGCCAAAATAAATAAATATATATAATATATATATAACCTGCCCTCGGATACGGCACGAACAACAATGTATTGTCACGTGTGGTATTCCCTTCAGAGTAGTCCATCACATATCTTGCTGATGTTATAAATGTAATTATACAAATGTCAGTATACGCTTCAAAGTTTCCAATAAAAATGAACATGAAAATTTCAAAGTATTTACAAAAGGTAAAATAAATTAATAACAATGAATTCACATTGTTTCTAATAAACATTTACAAAACATAATGCACCACTTTTAGTGCAATTAACATTAGAAAAAGCTTCATTCTGACGAACATACCAATTTCAAATTCTCAGTAGCTATTAGAGTTAAAAACTTCGAGCGGAATCTATTTTAAAGCTTAAAGCACGAAAAACAACACACTATTCTAACCTAACTCCACACTATTCACATGATTCATCCCGCGGACTACCCCAGACGTTCAACCCCCACCACCACCATACGGCACGGACCAGCGCGTCCGCGCAGTGACCGCCCATTGCCAGCCAGGGTTCCCCAGTCGCGTTCTCGCGGCGCCCGGGGCCTGTTCTTAGCGGCGGCCGTAATTTCATTACGGAGCCTCCGTATTCGGGCGCCGCCAGCTGGCCGCGGACCGCGGCGCGAGCGGCGCCGGGGCCGGGCGCGGGCGGTAGGGGCGGGGCCGGGTGGGCCGAGCGGCGGCGGCGGCAGCAACGGCTGCCGGTAATCAATGTAATGCACTGCCCGCTAATTAGAGCAATTACAGGCGGGATTAGGCCGCGATCGCGGGCGGCCGCTTCCGGCGCCGGCGGCCGCCGCGGCGCCCACGCACGCGGCGGGTGGGCGGCGCGGGCGGGGGGGGGGGGAGGGGGGCAGGCGAGTGAGAGCCGGACGCAGGCGGAGGCGGAGAAAGAGCCGAAGATAAGGGGAGGGGGGAGGCGAAGGCGGAGAAAGATCTGGATGCAGGCAAGGTGGAGAAAGTGCCGAAGATAAGGGGAGGGGGAGTGAAGGCGGAGAAGAACTGGATGTGGCGGGGGGAGCGCGAAGGCACGAGGCGGGGGGAGGCGAAAATCGGAGAAAGATCTGGATGCAGCGAAGGCGGAGAAAGTGCCGAAGACAGGGGGAGGGGGAGGTAAAGGCGGAGAAAGTACCGAAGGAGCGAGGCGAGGAGAGGCGAAAGGGGAGAAAGATCTGTGTGAAGAGGGGGCGAAAGCAAAGAAAGGCGGCGGTGGCGATGGCGGAGGCGGAGAGAGAGACGAAAGGAGGGCTGGGGCGAAGACGGAGAAAGATCCAGAGGCGGAGGTGGAGAAAGACCCGGAGGTGACAGGCGAGGTGGCGAAGGAGAAGGCGGAGGTTGCGGAGGCGCAGGTTAGTTTGTAGGCGGAGGTGGCGGCAGAGGCGGAGAAAGGCGCGGTGGCGGCATGGAGTCGGCGAAACTGCTACCTTGAGAGCTGGCGCCCGAATAACAATGGTGGTTGTGGAGGTGGTGGCAAAGGTGATGGTGATGATGACGTGGGCGAAGTGGAGACGGGGCTGCGTCAGGATGAAGGGGCTGCGAGTTGCACACTGACAATAGCTGAGGCTGCAGTGGTGGAAGTGACTGTCTGGGGAAGTGGGAGAGGGAGTAGCTGAGGAAGTGACGAAAGATGGGGGTGAGGAAGTGACTGAGGAAATTATTGAGGAAGTAATTGAGAAAGTGAGGAAGTGATTGGGAAAATGACCAAGGAATTGAGGAAGTGACTTGTTCAGGAAATGATTCAGGAAGTGATTGAGAATGTAGGCTCTGACAATTATCTGGCTGGGGTAGCGACTATGAAAATACGTGTGGTAGTGGGTGGAGCGATGAGTGCTGCAATGAGCAATTGTGGCGAGAGCGATAACAGTGAAGCGAGCTGACCACGAGATGATGTAGGGACCTGTTAGCCACTCCACCAAACAGGTATTCGAGGCGGCATGGTACAATAAGAGTCATTGGTCGTTGAATAACTTGCCAATTGTGCTTCAGACTGACGCCCTCATGGGAATTTCGCGGAATCTCGCGGAATCATGCGGTCAGTAGATGAGGATTATATGTAAGTGTGCACATTGCTCAAATATATATTTAATAAATTGTTTTTAGCCAACTGGAGGGACACTTTTGGTTATTCGTACAGTCATCTCTTATTCTCATTTGACTAAATTAAAAAAGTCGATTTCGGAATACATTCCCGAATTATTCTCTTTGAAGCATTATTATTTGATAAACTCACAACGTACAAATATATGTTATAAATAAAATAACCCGTACACATCAGTTCTTAATAAGATATGAACGAGTGAATGAAGTCATTTTCCACACAAATGTATAGAAATGAACGGGTGAGTCGAAAAAGCAGTACAACTCCAAAATTGGACATTTTCGTATTTTACAGACACAGCTGCACAAGACACAGAACTACATGTACAGAGTGAAAACAGTCCGATATGAGGTCATTTGACATCACATCAGGCAGCTCCTCTTTCATAAATGAAAGAACAGTATCCGTTCTGGACAAGTTTTGCTCTTCCGTGCAGGATTTCAGACATCTGGCAAATCGAGCTGCTTGCAACTAAATGTTATTTACCTGTGGTAGTGAGCTCATGTAATTTACTTGTTTTGTTTCTGATCCAGAGTGTGCCTGTAATGAACCGAGGTGAGGGGAACAGTCAGCGATGAGCCAGAAATGTTCGTTATTTTTCGTTGAAAGGGCGTTTTTACCCTGAAGTTCGTAGCCAGCATTCACGAGCTTAAATGGAATATCTCATACTCAGGTTCAATGACTGAGAGAATTTATTTTGTCAAGATTGTCTCCAAAAGATGGAAAAGGAAAGCATAATAATAAACCTCACGCTATCCAGTAAAAATCTTGTTAACATAAAATAACAAAATCTTTCCCACCAAAATTACATATTACTTATCAGAATTTTATCAGAAGTTTATCCGAGGGAACTGAACATCACAACACATCTCGTCATAAAAATATCTTAAAAAAGAAAATATTATATTTGTGCTCTACTTAAAGTTTCAACTTGAAATTTGGGGTGCGTGGGGAGCGTGAGAGGCGTGGGGAGCGTGAAGGGCGTGAGGGGCGTGGGAGCGTGATGGGCGTAGAGGGCGTGGGGGGCGTAGGGGCGCGTGGACATGAGGGGCGGGGGGCGTGGGGGGCTGTAGAGAGCGTGGGTGGCGTGGAGGCGTGGGGCGTGGGGGCGGGGGAGCGTGACGGGCGAGGGGGGAGGCGAGGAAGATGGCTGCGCCGAGTGCGGGGCTCGTGATCCGCCGCCTCAGCTCCCGTCCCTCGAGAGCCGCGTCCGCTCCTCCTTCCGGCGGCGCAGGCGGTGACTGAGGCCGATGACGGATGGCCCGCGCCGCGCGTCGCCGGCCTCGCCCGCGCGCTCGCCAACCGCCGCCCCGCCCCGCGGTGGCGCAGGCTCTCCACTGACGTAACTGACTCTGTCCGGGAGGTTCTAAGGTGCAAGTCTCGACGGTGGCAAGATTTTTGACATTAGCTATGTAGCGAAGTCGAATTCACCCGCTGACAAAAGACGAATTCTACAAGACGGTTGCTCTATTCAGTTGTTTTCCGTGGCTTGTCCAATCAACACCTGGTACAGAGACATCAAATCATGCCCTGAGCAACCTCACCCATTACTCCAGAAGAGAGCGAGGGACGGCCACTGTATCTTAATACCCACACTTGACTACTAATTATGTATTTCTTTTTCATTAAGTACTCTCATTTCTCACGGGTACCATTTATTTATATGTTATTTTTCTCACACACGTGTATTTAGACCTATAATTTTTCAATAATCTCCCCACTCACATTTATTCCGTCCACCTACTAAACTGCCTCTGATCCGAATACTTCTTCAATTCAATTCAATTATCTCCTACTTAATGTGGGAGACTCAGGCCATGAGGCCTGATCATCTGCCTAACCACACCAATTCCACTACTGCCCTTTCACCTTCTGGCAGAGAAAGATGATCGACGAAACAGGCGATTTGAATTTTGCCCAGAGGGTTCATTTAGTCACGATCTTTTACATACAGTAAATCTACAACATGGGACAGGTGACTTTACTTCCAATCCGAAAGAAGGCGGACGAATAATTTTTTCCCCTTAAAAATCCACAGTTTCAGATTCAGTCTGAACCCGAAAACTTGGATGTAACTGTGCGGTACGCAAAGCGTTACACCTCCAAAGCCACCACCGAAGCCCCTGCTCCCACTCGCACTGGCAACGCCCACCGCCTTATCCCGCGCCATCTGCTCCGCGCGCATTCGCGTCCGCGGCTAGCGCGGCGCGGCGCTCCGCGTGTGTACTCTGCTAATCCGCGCGGTCCACACAAAGAGCGCGCTGTTATCAGGCGCCACGGCGGAGGCCGCGCTGCATCGGGGGAGTGGAAACGAAACAGAGAAAGGGAGTGTGCGAGTGAGAGAGATGTATACAGGGCGGGACGAGGAAGTAACGACTGCAGCGCGGAGGTACAATAAGTATGGAAGTGCATGAAATGTTTGAACGACAATCTGCAGCCTTTGAGATGAAGTAGGGAACTGAAGGTGATTGCCGAAATGAAATTTATGCGGAGTGTCAGATGAATTGGGCGCGCGGAAAAACTAAAACCCAGCGGGGAGAGAAATCACGACTGAGAGCAATGGCGGTGGCGCAGGAGAGCGCCGTGGCGGGAAGGCAACGGCGGCGCAGAGAGGGCGAACAGCACCCAGCGTCGACAATGAAGGCCGTCGCCAGCAGGGTGTAATTGTCTCCTGCGAACAGACGGGGTCAACTGCCGCGCGGGGGCCCCAAGGCGCCGCCAGGGTGCAGCAGTGCGGGGACGGCTATGGGGAGGGAAGGGGCGGGGGCGGGGGGACGGTCAACAAGGCCTTCGGAGAACAGCGGGGGAGGGGCGCAGGAGAGCTAGATGAGGGAGAGTTCCCAGCGAGGCGGAGAGGTGGGGTGAACAGGCACGCAGAGGGAGTCTCAGGCTATCAGAGGACGAGGGGAGGGTACGATTGAGAGATACGGCAAGCGGCATGGTAGAATGTAGCGGTACATAGCGGGGAAGCGCACAAATGTAAAAAACGGACCGAAATGGAGCAAAATGAGAAAGAATTTGGAAGGTATGTGTGATTGGGAGACTTGAGGAGGGCGTAATGGTGTGGACAATGGGAAATGAAGAAATTGTAATGCCTAATTGAAAATGGGGAATGCGTAATGCATAATAAAAAAAGCGAGATGTGTAATGGAGATTTAGATAGAGGAATGGACGGCACTGGGGCTTCATAGGCTGGGATGGCAGATGAACAAGTTGCTGTGGATCTAGAAGGAGCAGGGAGCCCGAGGAGCGGAGGGTCGAGAAGGGAGAGGGGACGGAGATGCGAGGGCGTGGGCGTGGTCGGCGCAGTCATCCGGGCGCTACTCGACGCGGTGGTCGCTCGCAGGGCCGGGTCGGGCTTTATCAGCGGCCGGGTCGAGAGGGCGACGACGGCGGCGGCTGAGGTGTGTCGAGCGACCGCAGATATTACGCCCCAGTGCCCGGAGGGGCGGCCAGGGACTCGGCCCAAGGGCGGAGGGGGGAGGACAATCTCGTTCCTCTGAAGAGGCAGAGAGGTAGACGGAGCGGGAGAAGGAGGCAACGCCGTGAGGGAGGAGGGAGGGGTGAGCGGTCGAGAGCGAGGGGGAAAGCCCCTCTATAGGAACATCGCAAGGCCTAATGCTTCGCAGAATTAGTTCGGATTACAGTTCCCAATCCCTTACATTACACGTATTCTGAATAGAGCCAGCTTAAAACACAATTATATTTCATTTGCCGGACTCGCGCCGTTTAACGGCACGGAACAACGGCGCGACGAGGGGGCGCGCACCGCGATTGTAGACTCTGCGCGCGTTTGCACGCTCCGCTTTGGAAACCCATCGCCCGCGTTCGCATCCGCCGCTCCGGCGTTCGCCCTCTTCCACGACAACGGTGACGGTGGCGGAGATAGTGGTGCCGACGATGGCGGTGACGGTAGCGGTGACGGTAGCGGTGACGGTAGCGGTGACGGTAGCGGTGACGGTAGCCGGCAGGTACGGGGTAGGTAGCGAGGTAGCGGTGACGGTAGCGGACGCGTAGCGGTGACGGTAGCGGTGACGGTAGCGGTGACGGTAGCGGTGACGGTAGGAGCGGTGACGGTACGTGACGACGGTGACGGTAGCGGTGCGCGTAGCGGTGGACGGTAGCGGTGACGGTCGGTAGCGGTGGTAGCTGGTAGCGGTGACGGTGACGGTCCGGCGACGGGGGCGGCGCGACGGGGGTGGCGACGAGGGGGCGACGGGGGCGGCGACGAGGGGGCGACGGTGGCGGCGACGGTGGTGGCGGACGGTGGCGACGACGGTGGCGACGACGGTGGCGGCGCACGGTGGCGCTTCGCGCGTGCAAACGCACTTGGCGACAAACTGCGCGAGGGATAGGAAAAAGTGCCGAGCAATAATAAAGACATAATAGGAGCGGAATGGCCGCGGCGGAGTGATACGTTAGGCGAGTCGTAAATTCAGTCTCGCGCGCCACCCCTTCACCCACGGCGCCGTCCGTAGCGCGCCGCCCCGCCCTGCCGCCACGCCACCGGCATGATAATTAGGCGGCGAAACCTCACGCACTGGCGCACAGGGTGGCCCAAGCCCCCGCCCCACCCCCACCCACGCGCCTACGCCTCCCACCGATTCCGGCGCACCGCCGCGCCTGCTTGCCTACTGATCCCCTGATCCTTTGCGCTCTCTCTCTCACATATATATATATATATATATATATATATATATATATATATATATATATATTATTATATATAGAGAGAGAGAGAGAGAGAGAGAGGAGAGAGAGAGAGCGAGAAACGAGAATGTTTCTGGAATTAGAAACAATTAAAATGATCACCAATTATAAGTTAAAATAAAGTGCTTGAGTTTTGATCAGCGCAGAGCGCAGTAACGCCGCCGCCGCCGCCGCCACAACGGTCAAATCGGGAAACGGCGAGGCGAGCGGACGGTTCGCTGGTGCGCGGAGAGCCTCGAGTGGAAGGACGGGCGGGGCAGTGTTGCGTCCAGAGATTTATTGTCTTATTAAGTTGCAGTTCGGTACTGAGTGTGGCCGCTGAATGTGGAACAGGTTTGATAAGGATTAACAGTCAGGATTAGTGGAAGTAGAATTGCGTGACGGAACTGATAAAAACCAATAAGACAGGAAATCGTGTGGCCGGTGGGCTAGTGTTATAATTCCGCCCTGGTATAATATAACAGTGGACAGTACTGTACGGACATCCGCGCAAAGTTGAGAAAGGTTGCTGAAAAGACTAGAACAACCGACGAACATCAATCAAGCGTCGTGCGTTCCAATACCCGTGAGACATTGTTCACCCCGGCTGGGGTGGACCCCGGCGAATTCATCGGCCGTCACGGTGGGCCAGAGGAGTTAGTCGCCGAGGGAGGGCGAATTCCCGGCGGACTTCGGGGCAAACCGAAGCTTGCCAAAGCCGCCGTTGCCACGACGGCCCCGGTCGCCTCCAGAGGAAGCAGGTGGTTTTTAAAACGTCGAGGTAGCGTTGACCGTGCGCTTGTTTCCAAGGCCTGCGCAATGCGATTTGTAAATACTATTTGTAAAGTGTGTTCTCTGATCATTAAAATATTTAGATGTGCAAAAGAATCTATAACGATTATCTTCCTATGCTGCGCCAAATTCCTGGAGACCCATTCACGAAAATGTACCTGTCCCTTGCATAATTTATTAATCGTGAAAGTACCGCTTGGGTATGTATATATATATATATATATATATATATATATATATATATATATATACATACCCAAGATATAAACTTCTCTGTCTCTCTTCATCTCTCTATACCTACCTTCCTACCTATCTACCGACCTATCTATCCAGGATAAGAAATAATTCAAAACTCGGCGAATGAATGGAACTTTCTTCTGAAAGTTCGACTATCTTTTCTACAAATCACAGTTGAATAACTTATTTTATAATGGCCTTTAAACCGATATCTGAAGAACCGATTAGACCAAAAGAGATTACGTTGATTTAGGCAAAATGTCAAATTTTAAAGATAAACATGTAACATGTAATACAATTAATCATTACGCTAAAATGGTATAATCTTGATCAAACCTTGCTGAAGCTTCGTAAAATTTACTCCGGATTACTGTTTTGAGAAAAGAAAATTAATGTCAGTTTTTTATTAATTGTATGTGTTTGAAACTTATTTCTATTTCTTAAAAATTTCATCAGTCAACTTTCTATTTCTCAAATTAAAAACTAATTTTTCCTTTGCATTTAGAAGGTACTGATCTGATCACATGATCATTATACATTTATTTGTGATTTATTATTAAAATGTCAGCCCCCAACACATGTTTGAAGTGGATTGTCATTCTGTCGTTCAATGTGCACCAAAACGTGCCTAGCAATTCTGCATTTTCCTCTCGGCCCTTTGCAGTTTGCAACGCACAAAAAAGGAAACGCATGACAGATTAATACAGCAATGGAAGCGAGAATTGCACTGCTGAAGGATGCAGGCCGCTCACACTGCCCGTCCACGTCCCAGAGCTACAAAAGCAGTCTCCATATTTGACGAGGTCCCCGCACATCACGACGCGATTGAGCAGTCAAACACGCGTTCTCAATTACGGTCTGCAGCTGTTTCGGAGAATGGCGAGAGGGGCGTGAGCGTTGGTCGGCGCAAGTCATCCGGGCTGCCTTAACTCGAGCGGTGGCTGCTCGCAGCGGCCGGGGTCGGGCTTTATCAGCGGCCGGGTCGAGAGGGCGACGAGGCGGCGGCTGAGTGTGTCGAGCGAGCCGCAGATATTACGCCCGCAGTTGGCCCGGAGGGGCGGCCAGGGGACTCGGCCCCAGGGGCGGAGGAGGGGAGGACAATCTCGTTCCTCTGAAGAGGCAGAGAGGTAGACGGAGGGGAGAAGGAGGCATACGCCGTGAGGAGGAGAGGGGTGAGCGTCGAGAGCGAGGGGAAATCAAGAAAAAGCCCCCTCTATTAGAACATCGGCAAGCTAAGCTTCGCAGATTAGTTCGGATACAGTTCCAATCCACTTACATTACACGTATTCTGAATAGAGCCAGCTTAAAACACAATTATATTTCATCTTGCCGGACTCGCGCCGTTTAAACGGCACGGAACAAACGGCCGACGAGGGGGCGCGCACCGCGATTGTAGACTCTGCGCGCGTTTTGCACGCTCCGCTTTGGAAACCCATCGCCCCGCGTCGCATCCCGCCGCTCCGGCGGTTCGCCCTCTTCGCACGACACACGGTGACGGTGGCGGACGATAGTGGTGCCGACCGATGGCGGTACGGTACGGTGACGGTAGCGCGACGGTAGCGGGGTGACGGTAGCGGTACGCGTACGCGGTGAACGGTAGCGCGTGACGGTAGCGGTGACGGTAGCGGTACGTAGGGTGGACGGTAGCCGGTGACGGTAGCGGTGACGGGTTAGCGGTGACGGTACGCGGTGACGTAACGGGACGGTAAGCCTGACGGTAGCGTGACGGAGCGGTGGAGGTAGCGGTGGACGCGTAGCGTGACGGTAGCGGTGACACGGTAGCGGTAGGACGCGTAGCGTGACGGTAGCGGTGACGTAGCGGTGACGGTAGCGTGACGGTAGCGGTGAACGGTAAGTCGGTGACGGTAGCGGTGGACGGCGGTGACGCGTAGCGGTGACGGTTAGCGTGACGGTAGGCGGTGACGGTAGTGGCGACGGGGGCGGCGACGGGGGTGGCGACGAAGGGGGCGAGACCGGGGGCGGCGGGACGAGGGGGCGACGGTGGCGGGCGACGGTGGTGGCGGACGGTTGGCGACGACGGTGGGACGACGTGGCGCGCACGGTGGCGCTTCGCGCGTGCAAACGCACTTGCGACAAACTGCGCGAAGGATAGGAAAAGTTGCCGGAGCAATAAAAAGACATAATCAGGACGGAATGGCCGACGGCGGATGAAATGTTAGGCGAGGGTCGTAAATTCAGTTCTCGCGCGCCACCCCTTCACCCCGGCGCCGTACCGTAGCGCGCCGCCCCGCCCTGCCGGCCACGCCACCGGGCATGATAATAGGCGGCGAAACCTCAACGCACTGGCGCACAGTTCTAGGGTGGCCCAGCCACCGCCCCACCCCCACCCACGCGGCCTACGCCTCCCACCGATTCCGCGCGCACCAGCGCGCGCCTGCGTTGCTACTGATCCCTGATCCCTTTGCGCTCTCTCTCTCACATATATATAGATATATATATATATATATATATATATATATATATATATATGTATATATATAGAGAGAGAGAGGAGAGAGAGAGAGAGAGAGAGAGAGAAGAAGCGAGAAACGAGAATGTTTCCTGGAATTAGAAACAATAAATGATCACCAATTATAAGTTAAAATTAAAGTGCTGGAGTTGATCAGCGCAGAGGCGCAGTAACGCCGCCGCCGCCGCCGCCACCAACGTCAGAATCGGGGAAACGGCGAGGCGAGCGGACGTTCGTGGTGCGCGGAGAGGCCTCGAGTTGGAAGGACGGGCGGGCAGTGTTGCGTCCAAGAGATTTATTGTCCTTATTAAGTTGCAGTTCGGTACTGAGTGTGGCCGCTGAATGTGAACCAAAGGTTTGATAAGGATTAACAGTCAGTGATTAGTGGAAGTAGAATTGCGGTGACGGAACTGATAAAAACGCAATAGACAGGGAAATTCGTGGTGGCCGGTGGGCTAGTGTTATACATTCCGCCCTGGTATATATAACCAGTGGACAGTTACTCGTACGGGACATCCGCGCAAAGTTGAGAAAGGTTGCTGAAAAGACTAGAACAACCGACGAACACAATCAGCGTCGTGCGTTCCAATACCCTGAGACATTGTTCACCCCGGCTTGGGTGGACCCGCGAATCATCGGCCGTCACGGTGCGCCGAGGAGTTAGTCGCCGAGGGGAGGGCGAATTCCCGCGGACTTCGGGCAACGTCGAAGCCTTGCCAAAGCCGCCGTTTGCCACGACGCCCCGGTCGCCTCCAGAGGAAGCAGGTGGTTTTTAAAACGTCGAGGTAGCGGTTGACCGTGCGCTTGTTTCCAAGGCCTGCGCAATTGCGATTGTAAATACTTTTGTAAAGTGTGTTCTCTGATCATTTAAAATATTTAGATGTGCAAAAAGAATCTATAACGATTATCTTCCTATGCTGCCGCCAACATTCTGGGAGACCCATTCACGAAATGTACCTGTCCCTTGCATAATTTATCTAATCGTGAAAGTACCGGCTTGGGTATGTATAATTATATATATATATATATATATATATATAATATATATATATATATATACATACCCAAAGATATAAAACTTCTCTGCTCTCTCTTCATCTCTGCTAAACCTACCTTCCTACCTATCTACCGACCTATCTATCCAGCGAATAAGAAATAATTCAAAAACTCGGCGAATGAATGGACTTTCTTCTGAAAGTTTCGACTATCTGTTTGCTACAAATCACAGTTGAATAACTTATTTTATTAATGGCCTTTAAACCGATATTCTGAAGAACCGATTAGACGGCAAAAGAGATTACGTTGATTTAGGCAAAATGTCAAATTTTAAAATAAAACATGTAACATGTAAACAATTACATCATTACGCTAAATAGGTATAATCTTTGATCAACCTTGCTGAAGCTTCCGTACAAATTTACTCGGGATTACTGTTTTGAGACAAAGAAAAATTAATGGTCAGTTTTTTTATTAATTGTATGTGTTTGAAACTTATTTTCTATTTCCTTAAAAATTTTCATGCAGTCAACTTCTATTTCTCAAATTAAAAACTAATTTTTCCTTGCATTATAGAAGGTACTTGATCTGATCACATCGATCATTATAGCATTTATTTGTGATTTATTATGAAAATGTCAGCCCCCAACACATGTTTGAAGTGGAATTGTCATTCTGTCGGTCAATGCTGCACCAAAACGTGCCTAGCAATTCTGCATTCTTTCCTCTGCGCCTTTGCAGTTTGCAACGCAGCAAAAAGGAAACGCATGACAGATTAATACAGCAATGGAAGCGAGAATTGCACTGCTGAAGGAGCAGGCCGCTTCACACTGCCCGCTCACGTCCCAGAGCTACAGAAGCAGTCTCCATATTTGACGAGGTCCCCGCAATCACGAGCATTGAGCAGTTCAAACACGCGTTCTCAATTACGGTCTGCAGCTGCTTTCCTCCGGCTCGGGGGGGGGGGGGGGGGT
>BOPP01000010.1:14717418-14734315 GCA_017312745.1 Gryllus bimaculatus | reverse complement strand
CGAATCACACGCGTCCGCCCGAGCGAGGCTATCGATTCTCGATGTGGGGCACACTCGAGCATGATTGGTCGCCGCAAGGGTCCTCTCGAGGCGAGTCAAGTCGAGTCGGGGCGAGGCGCCGTTCAAATCTGGAGGTGGCCGGACGGCCTCGTCCGCGCCAAGCGACGCGCCTCAAAGAGAACGGAGACGGCGGCGGCGAAGCGGTGCCGAACCAGTCGCAAAGCTGGAGATGGGAGGATGACGTAGGCGCGAGAGAACGAGGGCTACAGAAGTGGAATTGATGGAAGAGGAAGGAGAGGTGAGGGAAGGACGATGGAGAGGAGGAGTTTGACCGAAATGGGAAGATTAAGAGGAGGAGGTTGGGATGAAGGGTGAAAACATGAAGAGGTAAATAATGAAGGAAGCAGCGGGAACTGTGGAAGGTTGTAGTGATTGTTGCTGGAGAACAAATGCTTGACTGGAGATATAAATGTCTAGAGAGGGTTCGAGGAAAGAAAGGAAGAAATAAACGATGGATGCAGTGAAGGTGATGGATGCAGGCATTACCTGTTGCTGTCAAAATGGTATTGGTGTCAACAGAAATGGCACTGGAAGTTGAAAAGAAGAAATAAGGACAAGACTATCCAAGTAAATAGTCCCGGAAATAGTAGTGACAGTGCAAGAAGTACTTAATGGTAATAATGCAGAACGAAGAAGAGGTGTTGGGAGATATGAGCGGAAAGACGGCCTCATAGGACGTGTGATGCCAATGTAGACTAAGGAAAAAAATAGAGAGCGCAATAGAAAAGTGATGATATATGTTCAGAAAAAACATTGAGACAGTGCGATGACATTAGGATATTGTTTCGTTATGTAATGTTTTGTATAAATAATTTTTAAGACAAACTTTACCGATACATTTTTCTCGGCCAGATAGCGACGCCAATGATACGACTGAGACCGTGGTGACGTTTGGCGGTAAGTAAAGAATATAACTTAAAAAATGCATAAGGACACGAGTAAAAACCTTCCAGAAAATGTGAAATGTCTTGGGCAGAACCAAAGGGTTCATTGACCGAATATTAGAGAGACTACAACAACATTAACGACAACGACAATGACGACAAACACCACGACTGAGACAAATATCCCTGTGGTGAGGACAGCGGAAGTAGCTAAGACGACGGCGGCGAAGTTAGCAAGAATCGCATGCGGTACGAGAGACTGTTAGCGGCAATGCAACGTCGAACGCGATATCCACATTAGCATCTGCATCAACCGCAACAGCCTTGCACTGCCAAGAGCGGAAAACGCAGCCGCGAGCTTAGCAACAGCAGCGCGGCCGGAGCTGCGATAGACCCAGGGAATTATAACTCCCACATAACGTGGTGGAAAGCTTTACGGTGGCGCGCTCTGCTGCTGCGCCTTCTTACAGGAACTAAAAAACGAACTGCTGCCAACGATACTTAAAACTTACGTGGCTGCTGCGTGAGTCCTAGAGTCGCAAGCAGGTCCATAATTTTACAAAAAATATCGCCGATGTTCGCGCTTTCTTCACGGGTTTCTATTATGAATAACTGAACGTTTAAGAAACACTTCATATTTCTCACAAATTAGCTCATTTTATGTGCGGAAGTTGGCGAGCCTAACCTGCAGCTGTACCAGCAACACTAGCGCCTCCTAGACTAGCACCCTCGAGCTTTGTGCCGTGTTTGGATGGGGAGTTGCAAGGCTTGAGTAGACCCCTTCAGGGACCGAACGGCTTTGGCGGCGGCGGCGGCGGCCAGAGGGCGCCCCTGGCGGAGCGCGGAGGAGAGAGCGCGTGCGGGCAGAGGGGATTCCCCGCGGACGACCCGTCATCGCCACGCGCGAGCAACTCGACCTCGCCGCCGCCTTGATCTGAACACGCGCGCGATCCGAGCGCCCGGCCGGCCGCGGCGGCGGTGGCGCGTCTGCATACTCGAGATACTGCTCGCTTCTCGATGCCCTCCCGCGACGGCCGAGCTCTTGATAGAGTGCACTCGAGCGTGTGTCTGGACGGCTCGACCCGATGTGGACGGACGGACGGACGGAGCTCTCCTCTACGATACGATAAGCCTTCTCGTGAATACTGGTTGAGAAATGGCAAGAGTTACTTGAAAGCAGTAAAAACTTGTTCGGAAGAAAACTACTACAATGCAAACAATTATTTCACTTACTTTTATTTGTAAAACAAAATTATTTGTAATGAAAGAACGCAAATTACTTGCTTTTACTTACAATAAAAACAATAAAAATTGTGCTCCACACAGTTGTAACGAATTAGCATGTGTGAAGTCAAGTGAATATGTTTGAGTTTCAAAGAGGCCTTAAATATCTTGTTTATTTAGTTATATATTAAGTTGTAGTAAAAAATGTTGAACAATATGTATTTTTAATGAGAGAGACAGTTTTCCTGTTTTGAAATAACTGTTGTCCGTTTAACAATAAAGAATACTTCTTAGAAAAATAATAACACAGACAACAATTGCTACATTGCTATTGGAAATGTTTCCTAGCATTCTGTGAAAAAGATTTGATGTTTCTCTATAAAATTTAATAGGAATTTCTATAAATATAAAAAATATTATAACTTTGTACATATTTATTGCCAAAATATTTTGGTTCTTATTTATTGATGATTTGTAACAATAAAATACCTTTTGGGTATGATTTTAGATTCAGTATGATATTCTTAAATAATTCTATAAAGAAATGCTTTAGAAATTGTTTTCTCACAAATTTCTGTCTCGTACTTTGTGTCCTTCGTGAACATTTTTGCAGTTCAATATTTTTTTACCCATCGTTTTCATATGCTCTCATTTTCGGTACATTCATAATGAGATCTTTTGCATCTATGTAAAATTGTGCTTCTCAGAAGCGAATTGGTAGTCATTGCTCAATAAATGAATGAAATCATGATAATTCATTTACTATGACTAATTTTAAAGACTTTATCACCAAGAGCATTTAATATTTTTCTGAAATGTTATGTTTATGTGTATCAATCAACTGTGTTCTTTAATTATAATTTCAATATTAGCACTACGTTAACACACTTTTTAAAACTTGAATTCTCTAAATACATCGTATCCAATCGTTTATTACTAGCATGTGAACATATTCATATTATCAAAGAAATGTAATCGTTTAACTCAGTTAAGACGCGAAGAGAGAATTTTGCTGCGTTTTGAGTCCCTGAAATCGCATATAATACAAGATGGATTTGCCCTGTGACCATTTGAGCAACTGTTCAAAGCACGAAAGACATAAGTCCGAGCGAGCGCCCATCAGGGAGCAACAAACTGAGAAGTAACAGCTGGCAGAAAACCTCCTGCGCGGCGCTGGAGCGCGTCGCGGCGCCAACGCAGGCGCTTCGGGTGGCGCTCTGCTGGGGGGCGCGGCACTTTACGCCCCCGTAAGCCGCTAACGCCGCGCAACCTCCCCACCCCGCATCCGCCCACGCCGCCCCCTGCGCGCCACTGCCGCTGCACTCGCGTCGCCGTGCGCTGCCGACTCTCCTCGCCACACCCGGACCATGCCCACGCGCCCCTCCCGCTCCGAACACCACAGTTCACGCCCCGTGCCGCCCACGTCTCCCCCGGCACTCACTCTTTCGTCTTCCCACCGCCCGTCACTCGCCCACCGACTACCTCTCGCCCACCCCGCGCCAGTCCCCAACTCCGCGCCACTCGCCTACCCTCCACCAATCGCCCACGCGCTCATCGCCACCACTGTCCACCCCCGCCAATTACCCCCCACCCGCCATTCTCACAGCCACCTCACTCGCCCACGACCACCCGTCGCTCACGATGCCACACTTCCCGTCGTCCACCGCTATCCGCATCCCACCATCGCCCACCGCCACCATGGCCGTACCGCCCACATGCGCCTACGCCCGCATGCGCATACCGCCCGCCATCGCCACGTCACAAATCGCCACGGTCTCCACGTCTCACCGCTCTCCCATTGCCCTCCACTCTCCTACCTCGCACCACTACCCCACCGCCCACCACTGCTTCACCGCCTACTACTCGCCCACCGCCCACCACTCCGTACGTCTCACCACTCTCTCATTGCCCTCCACTCTCCTACCTCGCACCACTGCCTCACCGCCCACCACTGCTTCACCGCCTACCACTCTCCCACCGCCCATACTGCCTCCATCTCCGTCACACCCTCCGCCGCCGCTCCCACAAACACTTGCAGCTCTCTACCCCTCGCACTCGACGCCTCCCCCGCGATAACCAGCGGCGCTGCGGCGCCTTCCCGACGGCGCCGCCTCCCCCGCGTTTGCACCGCCCTCTTCCGCCGCCGCCACCGCCGCCGCCGCGCCGCGCAAACACCCTGTTGTGTTCATTCCAGGGCGTGCGGGGCGTTAAGTACCACTTGACGGCGCCGGGAAGCCCCCGCCCCGCCCCGCACGGAGCTTTAGGTGCGGTTATGCGGCCCCGGCATGTGCGTTAGCACTTCTGTTGCGCACAAAAGATCATTTCGCCGGGAAGTCGATATGCGGGCGCCCCACTTCCCGCAGATTACTTGGACTCACCTCCGGTAATGGCTGGGGCTGTTGCCGCCGCTGCAACGCGCTGCACTGTTGGAATTAACTGCGTCTTCCTCGTCTTTGTGCCGCTACCGATTTTTGCGTCGGGGCTCTAATTAAAGTATAATTTCTATCAGGCATCTCCACCGCAATCAGCCATTTTACGCAT
Source organism: Gryllus bimaculatus (assembly GCA_017312745.1). Lineage (NCBI taxonomy): Eukaryota > Metazoa > Arthropoda > Insecta > Orthoptera > Gryllidae > Gryllus > Gryllus bimaculatus. Next base: position 14,729,606 of record BOPP01000010.1, on the reverse strand, counting down.
CAACTTGAAATAAAAGCGTCTTGAGGGAAAGTAAATACGCCCTAACGCACACATATTTTGAATTTTTATAAATTCACTTCTTGCCGAGTTAGTGGATGCATATCTCCCTCCCCGACCATTAAAATAAAGCACCACATTTCCAACTCGAAACAATGCTTACTTGCCACAGATGAGCAATTTTAGAACATTCAATTTTAAGACAAGCCCCCATACCCCGCAAAAAATTGCTGCAATTCCTCGCAATCTAGGACAACATAAAAATTCATATCTCAACACTGTGGGAGCACTTTAAAGACGAAGAGGGGTTGCAGAATGACGGCTCTCACAAAGGAGGGGGGGAAGACACTAGCGGAGTAAGAAGAGGGAGGCAGAATAAGGCGGCGATGACGTCAATGAACAGCGACGAGGAGGGGGACGGGATACACACAGTCCGACGTGGCAGCCGGTGAAGGCAGAGCGAGGGCGAAGAGATGCACACAGATGCGTCGGAGGGGAACGGCGGAGCGGGAGGTGAGTGCGGAGGCGACAAGCGCGGGACATGACGAAGCATGGAGGGGAGCGACGGAACAAAGCGGAATGGAGGTCGGGGGCCGTTGATGCGAGACGGGGCGTGACATGAAACCACGGAGGCAGGAAGCTGAATTCAAGGGCGCAACGTCAGAGGAAAATAACGATTACAACGCAGGCAGAAATGGTTAAAATGGTGCATAATATTGCTACAAGGGGAGCATTGCGAGATGTGATAGTAGCAACGGTAACCAACGCTCCGAAACATGTATATACTCGTGTTTTGTGGTCTTTAGTACTGATATTATTGATAAGTTGGTAGCAGAAGTTTTTTATAGTCGAGTGAAATAAGACATAATACAGTAATGTTTATAAAACTATAGAGAAATACGTGGAAGAAACCAAAATACGAATGACCGTTTGTAAGTATTGTCGTGCTTGTATGGTGATCGGCAAAATAATTGAGGCGAGAAGAAAATATTGTGGAAATGTTCCGGAAGAGAGGAATTGAAAGCTATGTTAAATGTAAGGTACATATACTACAACATGTGATTCTACAACACATACTTTTTCTCGTTGTTTCCAACTTCGGCAATTTTCAAATATTTAGAGTTCAAAGAAAATGAGACCTGCGTCATTTTTAAGCGTCTTATGATGAATCCATGACAAAATATATTACATTATCCGGTGTTATATTACACCGGAAATGTAACTAAATGCTGCTGTGATAGTTGGTTACTGAAGAAAATACTTGGAGAGATTGTTGGAAAAAAGTGTTTTGATAAATTGCATTAGCTTCAAGTACAAATTATGTGGCAACAATGATGGGTGAAGATATGGGGATGAGTAAGTTGATGGGTGAGTATGGGGGTAGGAAGAGAGTGTATGGGTGGATGAGTGGGTGCGGAAGAATGAGCCTGCGTACGACCAGATGAGAGAGTGTTGTTGTCCGAGACAGTGGATGCAAAATTGGGAAGGGCTGAGTATGGATAGCTGAGCGTGTGAGTGACTAGGTATGTAAATGTGTGAACGGAGCGAAAGAGCTTGGAGGCAATGAGCGACGTACAACACAGCGAAGAAGGGCCTCTGGGAAGGGGAGTGGCCACCGTGGGGCGGCGAGGGGCGGGGGAGAGGCAAAGGGGCGGGGCGGAGGGATTTCCACTTCAGACGCCGTGATGGATTAGCCCTGCACTGCGAAGTGCATTTTAATACCGCCGGCCCGGCGCACGACACGCCGGTGCATCAAAGCGGCCCCTTGCAATCCACTTCACCCTCACCCCCCCTTCCCCCTCCCTTCGCCAACGATCGGAGGCCTCGCCGCGCACACACAGTGGGTCTACTCGACGTACATGTTGCGGTGCGGGACAATTTTTCCGGCAATTGCAAGCAAGCACTTTAACCGAACAATTTTTTTAATGTAGCACAAATTTGACTTGTGTAAATAGAAATAAAAACAAAATGAACGTCTATTTTCATCGTGGTTTTTGTTACTTCAACATTTATTTTATACCGTGGGAAACATACAACTGCTACTTCGTAGCAATATTTTTCATGAACTACAACAATGAAGACATTTCAAACGCTGCATTACTTTTTGGCAGCGTTCGTCTCTATCGTGCGTCTATAAGCACTGGAAAACTGAAAGTTATGAGTGTAGTCTTATGCCGTGTTTTTTTTACATACAACCTTCTCTCCATAACGCAATTGAAAACATACAATTTTTTTTCTGTACTAAGTAATTGTAATTGGTCCTCTTACGTCATCCCATCATTTCTAAGCGTTGTGTATCTGTCTGAAGGACAGCTTTATACTTATGGGAAGGTTTTCTTCTCAACACATTGGAAAACACGTTCCACAAAATTAAAATAGCAAGTTTTACTTATTCGCAGTTTCCACCGTGCACCATTTGATGCATCCTTTCGCGCCGGTGCGCGTGCCCACGCTTGTCATACCTTCAATTCTTTTTGTCTGCAATCGCGGCTCACCTTAACGACGCCCCGTCTGCGCCAGCGATGCCCACGCAGGCACATGCAGCCTCAAACGAACCGCAAATTTTGCAGCAAAAAACGTTCTTCACAAACCGTTAAGATCAAATATTATGTTATTTTCTTTATTCAAAATTTTTCGTCGTTAGGGACACACTTCAATAAACGCTTTGTATCAGTTCTAATTTCTACACATTTTTTTTTAATTTCATAACGGCCATTTTTAAATTGAATAGGTATGAATTACATAAGGAGGAAGAACTAATAGAGTTAAGTGCTTTAACAACATGAAATAAAAATAGTTTCTTTGCTGTAAGACAATTTTATATACCGTCTGGTTTTGTTTGTTATCAGCACGTTCTTCTAATTCAATCCTGTACCCTCGTAAATATGATTTTCTAGACGCCGTACAAATTCTATTTTACAAGAAATAACGGCCTGAAAACATAATTGTTTACGGTTGTGAAATCATCGTAAAAATGTCCAAAAGCAGCAATCCGTCTGTCGTCGAATCTTCTCCAGCAGTCACTGAGTCATCTCAGTCGGTCCCCTTTGCGGATTTGAGATCAGTTCTACAAGGGTAAGTTGCCCCAATCTAAACAAGTGTGTTGATCTTCGCGCCTGAGGCTCTAATAATGTATTGGAAATCGATATGACGTATTTTCTTCATATGAACGATATTTAAAAATATAACTAGCATTTTTTTTCTGTCTTCAGAAACTAGAATATATTTTCAGCCAATTTACCCCAAGATGAAGTTTAGGTTACTGGGACCATTAAGTAATTGGAAGGCAAATAGGAACATACACTGAACGCTTGCGAAAACAGACTTGAAAAATTAGTTTTGTTGGGTGCATTAAACAGACGTATACAATTAATATTAAACACTTTATTTCCAAAAACACCCACGGGCCTCAAACGCAAGTGCCATTTTTTAGGTTCAATATGGGGTCCCTTCTCTGGTTTGTTAGCACTGAGCAGTTGCTCTAGAACGGCCGCGCCAAATCAGCGAGTATGGTGTCCTTCCGCGGCGGGATCGCGGCGCCGCCTTTCAATTTTTTTTCCCGGAGAAGTTATTTATGTGGCCTAATGGAAACTGCTCGGCGATAAGGGCGCGCCAGGGCTATCGATCCACGCTCGAACATTTTTTTTCCTCGGGCAAATTCGAGCGGGCGCGAGAGCGATTTGCCGCCGTTACGTTACGACCGTACAAGTAATTATGTACGCATCTAGCTGAAGATGAGCCTCGCCAAATAATTGGATTGTGTTTTGTGATGATCTGCTATCATTTTTCAACATACGGGGGAAATGTTTTCTTAAACGGACATGTCGGGAGAACGAAAGAATCTGGGACAAAACGTGATATTACATATAATCCCTTTAATTGACTCATCTGGATGTTGGTAAACGAAAAGGTCCAATTTTTTGTCGTTTTTTTAAGTATTCTATTCGGTAACAAATTTTCATACCAATAAAAAGTAATGGATTTCAGAAACGAACTAAAAGTATCTAAATGTTCTGACGTGTTTTGTTAGATCCATTTAGCCCTACGTATACAAGTGAATAAAGGCTGGTACACTAACCAAATCAAATTCAGGAAATAATAATACAGTTTAAACTGTGAACAACATATTGAGTTCACAAGTCATGAAGTGACAAGGTGAGAGACCAAACATAATTTGACCATCTGACATGTGAGAAAAATTCGTGAAAATGAAACGTGTTACAACAGCTGCATGGGGGGGTTTAGAAAAGAAGTTAAGCGTTAGAAGTTTCAAAACAGAAGCATAAATACAGCAAGAGAAGAAGATTTTTTAATGCTATTCCTCGCAGTAACAGTAAAGAAAGAGTAATATTTTTAAGAACTTTGGAATACAGATTTGGCAAAAATGACGGGAAGTAGAGAACTCAACGACACTGTCAAGAGGTAACATAACTTTCACGTGAAAATTTGCTTACTGCTCGTATGAGCATATAAAACTTATTGAAAGAACGGAACACGGTTTTTCTATTTATAACGAAAAAACACAAAAACACACTTGATTTGTAGCCATAATAAAGTTTCATTTTATTTGTAGACTTGAAAATTGAAAGAATGTTTTGTATTTTAAGCAGTGTTTTCACCAGAATTTGGACTACACTAAACCCCACTTATCCGCAGAAAATGCTGCGAGCAAGTCAAATAAACTCAATTCCATTGGGTGGCTGGTGTGAGGGAACGGTAGGTGGGGCGGGGGTGGGGGAGGGTGAGCACCAACCAGGCAGGCCGGCCGGCGCCGTACTTGGCCATCGCCCGAATTCAATACGCGCTGGGCCGGACGGGAGCGCAAAGGCGGCGGCAGAGGCGTGGCGGGGGCGGGAGCGGAGGCGAAAGCCGGAGGCGGCGGCTAGAGCGGGCGGAGGCCAAAAAGCAGAGGCGAAGGCCAGAGACGGGAGCGGAGGCGGGGCGGAGGCGAAGGCAGAGACGGGGGCGGAGGCGGGGGCGGGGCGGGGGCGGGGCGGGGGCGGAGGCGGGGGCGAGGGCGGGGCGGAGGCGGGGGGGAGCGGGGGCGGGAGGCGGGGGCGGAGGCGGGGAGGCGGGGGCGGAGGCGGGGGCGGAGGCGGGGCGGAGGCGGAGGCGGGGGCGGAGGCGGGGCGGAGGCGGGGCGGAGGCGGAGGCGGGGCGGGGCGGAGGCGGGGGCGGGGGCGAGGCGGGGGCGGAGGCGAGGCGGGGGCGGACGGCGGGGGCGGAGGCGGGGGCGAGGCCGGGGGCGGAGGCGGCGGCGAGGCGGGGGCAAAGGCGGGGGTGGATGCGAGCGGGGGGCGGAGTGGGGCAGAGCACGGAGCGGGACGGAGCAGGACGCCGGGCGGGACGGCTGGCGTTTGGCTTTCGGCTCGTCATAATGCGGCGCTAGGGGAGACCGCTCGCGAGGAACGTGGGTGAGGGAGGGGAGTGGTGGGGGGGAGCAACGTCGCCGGTGGCGACAATCTGGGACGACGCGAAGAGCGGGCGGTTCGCGTCGGGGTAAAACGGAGAAAATGCCTATAATGTGCGGTTCCAGTTGGAATGTGGAGAGTTGACAAAAATTAGGGCGAGGTTTGGATCAGCAGTTATTTGTTCATACATCTTGTTTATGGATTGTCACATTCATATCCGAGTAAAAAATCACATGTTCGTCAATTTACCAAGATCTAATCATTCGATATTTTTATATTCAAAGATTGTTCTAAGTAAAAGTAATTATATCTTATAATATCTGTGTTTAAATAATTTTAAAGTGTTTAAATCAGTACGTCGAAATTATAAAAGAGATTTTTCTTGCTATTTCGAAGTTTGAGAGCTATTTTTATAAATAAAACGTAAATGTCAGAAATGTTTAAATTATCTTCCAAAGCATGTAACTGAAAATGAAATAAATCTTATCGTTCAATGAAGGCTACAGGGAGTTAGCGACAGCCTCTGTGTGGGAAATTAATCGAAAACTTTATCTACGTAGAGTGAAAATTAGTGACGACGTTATCAAGTAGAGACAGAAGATCAACTAATCATCATCATCATCATCATAAGCAGCAAAATTAAAGAAGCAAACACCTAGAGGTAAATATGTGTGTCTCTCGTCAAAACATCATGACAAAGTGGCTAAAGGTAAATTATTTCATTTTATGATAATATTTTATAGTTTAGTGTTAGTTTAAAGTGTTTGCTAATTATCTAGGCAACAATTGTGACCAACAAATGATGAATCACAACAATTATTATCATCTCCGGGTAGCAACGGTATCTCAGAAAACCGACCTCGAAGAAAAGAACGGAATAGGAGAGAAGTAAAAGTTAATGCAGAAGTTGGTATGTCTTATCTTTAGAGAAAATTACCGAGTAAATGAGGATAAGTGTCTAAAATGGCATTTTTAGGTTCGATAGAATACTGTAGATTTTAATGTTCATAAATACAAAATCCTCCCAACATCACTTCAGTAATTAGAGCAGAATAAATATTGTCAATGTTAGTTGCTGGCGAAAGAGAAATCTGAGAAAGATTGGGAATATCAGCAAGGACGCTGAAGGCATCAGAGCGTCTAACTGCGCGTCATCAGTAAACAGACGGCAGCTGCTGGTTTGCAATTGCGGCACGTGGCTAATCAACCTTGTTCCCCCCATTCCTCCATCCCCAACCGACCATTCACCTTCACAGTATCCAAACTCCAATCACTTCCGCCCGCGTTTTCGTCTTTTGTCACTTGATAGCGGACGGACGAATGGACGGATGGTAAAATTTGCAAAACGGTAAAGCCGAGAGCTAAGTGGACGGACGGCAGGGGCGGGTTGTGTTTAGGTGACTTTGTGAAACGAAATGGACGAGCAGGCGGATGGAATGGAATAAACTGCCGGTAAAATGAAGTCGGAAGCTTCCGTAAAACCGGCGGAATTGAAGTCGATAAGCTGGTGAGTGAGACGGTATTTTTAGGTCGGTGGACGGTGTTCGTGTGTTGTGGAGGAGGGGTTTGTTTGGATAGGTGACAAGCGGGTTGGTGCACGGGCTTGCAGGCAAGGCTGGACGGACCGGACGGGAAGTAGCGGGTGGGCGGCGGGGTCTATGAGGTAATTCGCTGCATGTTTACAGAGCAAACAGCAGTCTCTGCGCGCATGTTCGCTCCGAATTGTGTTTACTCGCGCGTCAACCGGACAGAAAATGCCCTGGGCTGTTTCGTGGCCTGTCCGAATAGGCCGGCGCCTGACGGGGCCCCTCCGCGGACCTCGTGAAGCTCGCCTTCCATTGTCGGCCAACAGCGTTTGGACGCTCTTTCCTTTTACAGCCCTTCATCAGCGCTCACTATTCGGCCTGTTAGCAGCCTCGGCACACAAACGAAATGGTGGTCACTGCGTTTTTGTCACGCTCCTAGCCGAGGGTCGGGAAAAGTGGTTTATTGAGGACTCACTGTCAATTAAACGTCAACTTGTTCGTCCTGTCGAGTATTTGTTGCCACATTTTGTACGGATCTGCAGCAAAAACACAAATTAGAATGAAAAATTGTCAAAGCGTACCAATATCAAGATAAGAAAGAGTATATACGAAATTATCTGTAAATTAGTAAATATTCCCACATCTTTAAGTCGGGTTGCATTTTGGTTATCTTATTTTCAAATCCCATTTCTACGTATTCTTGACCACTCCATTTATTTCTTAAAATTGTTTCAACATTTTCAACCATATTTTTTTAAAATTATGGTAATGCAAGTACAATAATTTTATTCATATGCAACACTGAAAAAACAATTTTATTCTATTGTGCGAGACTAAACATTGCAATGTTAAAGCAAGATAATGTCAAAGCAAAGCTAATAACTAGATAACGGCAAATGAAGCGATAAGTGTCAATCAAGCAGTAGAATAAACAAGGCATTCAGAACAAAGCCAAAATAAATAAAATCTGTTGTCAAATTGGAAATAACCTTATAAAGTAATCGTTAGTGAAACACCAAAAATATGATTATGCAAGACAAAAGCTTACTTTTTGAAGCTACAAAATCCTATCTGTAGCCAATAGAGGTTTACTGGAAGTATACAAGTTGAATAGAAAAAGAACGAAAAAGTGGAAGTAAGATTCAAGGGAAGAAATTACGCTATTGACTCCCAGCGAGCTAAACTCATCAGTGATATGAAAAAGTTGCACAAGGTAAGTAAAGGGATGTAAAACTTAATTTGAAGCTCGGCAGTGAAGTATAAAACTACGAACACAACATAACCTAAACTGAACGAAAACTAAGCGAAATAAGGGAGAAAGTAAGAAAATAAATGAACTGACCAAACTAAATAAGACAATGAGAATGGTGACTGAAAGCATGTCCAATGAGACAAGTTAAGGCAAACGCAAGGCATAGAAAATCGAACGTTGTCACATTAACCACTGAAAATTTAGCAGAGGCGCTCTCTAAGTAATTGAGAATTGGTAAAAACAAAAGGAGCATAAAGGGACAAAAGGCAATAGAAGAAAAGAAAACAAAATGTGTCAAAGGAAGGAAATGGAGATTAAAGATAAGAGTTAATGACGAAAAAGAATAAAGCAACAAGAATAATAACTAAAATATAACAAAATGAATATTTGGGAACAAGAGGAGACGACGTGAAGATGTGAATTAATGAAAAGTAAGAAGAAGAGAACAAGTTAAAATCTATTTTTGGTTATTATAAGTATGTGTCTTAATTTCATTCATAATTTGTTCATGTTGATACCCTAATTTTATAGACAGAAATATATGCCATTTAGCAATATCACAAACTGTTCAACTAAACTTTCCCGCGTTACTGAACGATATGTGAATGTTGATAGTTTGTGGCATAATAAATGTTTTAAACAAGTCTGTAAAATTGAAGCGTACACACGTGAACAAATACCAAATAAAAGCTTCCTCAGCCGGCGAGTAAGCGTAACAGAGCACGAGAAGCCGAACTCGGCAGGCCAGCAGTGTAAAAACGTCATCCACGCTTTCCCCAGTGAATGCCGGCGCGGAAAGAAAGCTTGCGGCGGAGCGGCAGGCGCGAGAGCGGGGCGGCGGGGACGGGGGCGGCGGCGGCGGGCGGTGCTGCCGCCCTTGTATGAAATCCTCATCTCCGGCGCCACGAAGGGCGAGGTGCACGGTCGCCAGCCCGCCCTTTAACACCGCTCTCCCTTCGGCACACACCTTCGCCCTCCACTATGCCGCCTCCCTCCCTCCGCCTTCGCTCAACCGCCTGCACCGCCCGCGGCGACACGTCCTTCTCCCCTCTCGGAGCCGCCCTCCTCCCGCTCGCTTCGCGATCTCCAATTTTTCAGCGAAATTGAATATAGAAAACTGTTCTTATCTCGCTGGAAGGGCATAACCATGTTCAATGACTTCCGTACGTTTAAAAACACTTAGGCTCAAATACAAGCTGGGGTTAAAAGAAAGACAGCTTGATAACCAGCGAACTGTTTCGTTTTCCGAGCGATTTTTCAAACAATTTCGATGTAACATGACGAAAAACGCATTGAACTCACAGCATTATCAACAGTAACGAACAACTTGAAAGTAAGTCACAAACATATCGATAATTTATTGTTAATTATATGCCTAATCTTTTACATAATAACCATTTTGAAATCTCTCCAGAAGTTGGTATTTCATCATACATCAATAAACTTGTGATCACAATATTCAGTCAATGAGTCATGAAAAACACTGGGACCATTTATTTCAAAATTACGCACACAGCCACCACCTACAATAAAATAAAATCACAAAATAAGTACCTTCACTTCGACAAGGTTTAAACTTTTTCTTTGGGTTTCAACAATCCGGGTACTTGAAAATACTTCCACTTGCAGAAACAAAAATCTGAAGATTTCCTGGAAAACAGCTTCATATTTACATTTTCTTGGCGACCCGAAAGCAAGCGGATGCATAAGATAAGCGCCCATTCATGCATTTTCACTCCGGCGCGACGCGGCGCGCCCGCGGGGGCAGAACTGGGCCGCTCGGGCCGCACACGCCGCCTGGCGGCAATAGTTGTAAACTCATATCTGGCTGTGTGACCTCGAATTCAATTTGCGCGCAGAGCGGGGCGCGCAAACCTTAAATACGTCAGGGCGCGCACGCGGGGCGGGAGTGGGGCGGCGACCCTCATATGTGCACCAGCGCCCGCGACTTTATCCGAAGGAATCCATTTCCAGGAGCCTTCCCCCCCCCGCTTTGTGGAGGAGCGCGCTGCTTGCTCGAACAAGGGCGAAGAGAGTGGGGGAAGCGGGGTCTGTGCCGGAAACTGGGGGAGGGGGAGTGATAGGGAAAGCAAAGCGCTGTGGACGCGAGGCGGGAGCGCTTGATGTGGATGGTAGCGGAATGGGGATGGTTTGTTTCAGTTATGGGAGGAGAAAATGGACATGGCATTCAAAACAGATAACAGTGGCTCGCAAGACGGAAAGTTCCGTGCTTATCGTAATAGAAGAGGTTAACAGAGCTGTGAAACTGCACTGTTTAGAATTTGAAGGAAAAAAATGACAATAGCTCTAGGATGTAATGGTGGCGTGAAGAGTTCGGAATGAACAAGATTTCTTTCAACCTGTCGAGACAATTAACGTGCCCAACATACGGAAAAGAAATGTGGTACGGATGGAAAATAACATACAGTTACGAGCCCCACGATATTGTTGCCCTCGATTGAAGCTGAAGCGGCGTGTTGAGACATGAAGGAAGCGCAGGATAAGCGTCGACTGAAACTGGCAATGCCAATTTAACGGAACAAGTGGAATTCAGTTGAAATAATGATAAAGCGTGAGAAAAGTGAATGAGCGAGGTGAGTAACTAGTAAAATTCAGTTTAGTAGAAAACGCGCAAATATGAGGTTTGAACGAATGAAGTGTGAAGCTGTGGAGAGAGAGGTGAGAGGAGTGAGTTAGAGAAGTGAGTTAGAGAGTGAGAGGTGAGAGAGTGAGTTAGAGAAGTGAGAGAGGTTAGAGAATGAGAGAAAGGGAGTGAGGAGTGGGGTGAGTGTGAGTGAGTGAAGGAGAGAGTGAGAGAGAGTAGGTGAGTGAAAGTGAAGAGAGTGAAAGTGAGAGAGTGAAGTGAGAAGAGTGAAGAGTGAGAGTGAGAGTGAGTGAGTGTGACGGCAAGCGAGTGGCTATGAGAGTGTGAGAGTGACTAAGGAAAGTTAGTCGATGAGGAATTTAGCAAATGAAACGCGAAGGAAGTCAGTGAGTCAATGGAGGGCGAGAGAGACCAGTGAGTTAGAGAGAACGAGAGGCAGAATGCGTGAGCGCGGTGCCAATGAGTGAAGCAGGCCTTCAAGTGCGTAATCCATGAAGGCGGGGGCCACTGCAGCGGGTGGATCGCTCGAAGACGAAGCCTCGCCGGGTAGCGCTGGAGGGGGCGGGGAATGTTGATGGGGAGGGGAGGGGAAGGGGAGCGGAGGGCGCGATAACCTTTGGAGTTAGCGGGCCGAGAGGTTGTCCTCGCCGTTCGCGACGGCAGATAAGAGGCAGCCGAATACCGCAGCGAAGCGAAGCGGGCCGTCGTCCTTTCTACGCTCGCGCCGGAGGGGAGGAGAGGGGGCGGCGCGGCGTCGACAGCGGGGGACGAGGACTGGGTAGGAGAACAGACGAGGCAGCGCTCGAGGACGCCGGGCAGATTGGAGACACGCGGCGGCGGGGCGGGGGCGGTGAGAAATGATGCGTGTGGCGGGCGGGCGGGCTGGCGGCGCGGGCGGCGGGCGGCGGGGCGGGCGGGCGGGCGGGCGGGCGGGCGGGCGGGCGGGCGTCGGGCGGTCGGGCGTGGTTGGGTCCGGGCGGGGGGGGGGCAGCGATGGACGTCCGAGGCCGGGCGGCCTGACGAGACTCGCTTTTAGTGGGGATCCCGGCCGGGGAATAGGAGGGGACGACCGACGGCGAACAGGCGAGAACGGGGGCACGTGGACGGCAATGTCGATGAAAGGAGAGGAGGAAGGGGGATTGAATGAGATGATAGTGGACGACTAAATGTGGTGGTCACTCCAATGAAGCCGTCAGGCAAAGCTGGCGTTTTGGAAAAAGATCTAAGAGGGAGTTATGAGACAGAAAATTGTAATCGACGAGATTTTTTTTTGAGTGGAATAACTTTCGATACTGAGAATAATAATAGGTATTGCTAAGAAGCGTAGGTAAAAATACTCTAAAGATGTCTTGTTCAGGGAAATATAAAAGATGGTTAGGAAATCATTAAAACACTCA
>BOPP01000010.1:14704270-14717393 GCA_017312745.1 Gryllus bimaculatus | reverse complement strand
CCCCCCTCCCTTCGCCAACGATCGAGGCCTCGGCCGCGCACACACAGTGGGTCTACTCGACGTACATGTGCGGTGCGGGACATTTTCGGCAATTGCCAAGCAAGCACTTTAACCGACAATTTTTTTAATGTACACAAATTTGACTTGTGTAAATAGAAATAAAACAAAATGAACGTCCCTTTTTCATCGTGGTTTTGTTTACTTTCAACATTTATTTATACAGTGGGAAACATACAACTGCTACTCGTAGCAATATTTTTCATGAATACACAATGAAGACATTTCAAACGCTGCATTACTTTTTTGCAGCGTTCGTCTCTATGTGCGTCTAGTAAGCACTGGAAAACTGAAGTTATGAGTGTAGTCTTATGCCGTGTTTTTTTACATACACTTTCTCTCCATAACGCATTGAAACATACAATTTTTTTCTGTTACTAAGTAATTGTATTGTCTCTTACGTCATCCATCATTTCTAAGCGTTGTGTATCTGTCTGAAGGACAGCTTTATACTTAGTGAAGGTTTTCTTCTCAACACATTGAAACACGTTCCACAAAATTAAAATAGCAAGTTTTACTTATTCGCTGTTTCCACCGTGCACCATTTGATGCATCCCTTTCGCGCCGGTGCGCGTGCCCACGCCTTGTCTACCTTCATTCTTTTTGTCTGCATCGCGGCCTCACCTAACGACGCCCCGTCTGCGCCAGCGATGCTCCACGCAGGGCACATGCAGCCCTCAACGAACCGCAATTTTGCAGCAAAAACGTTCTTCACAAACCGTTTAAGATCAAATCATTATGTTATTTTCTTTATTCACAATTTTTCGTCGTTAGGGAACACTTCAAATAACCTTTGTATCAGTTCTAATTTCTACACATTTTTTTTTAAATTTATAACGGCCATTTTTATTGAATAGGTATGAATTACATAAAGGAGGAAGAACTAATAGATGTAAGTGCTTTAAAAACATGAAATAAAAATAGTTTCTTTGCTGTAAGACAATTTTATATACCGTCTGTTTTTGTTTGTTATCAGCACGTTCTTTATTCAATCCTGTACCCTCGTAAATATGATTTCTAGACCCGTACAAATTCTAATTTTAAGAAATAACGGCTGAAAATAATTGTTTACGGTTGTGAAATATCGTAAAAAATGTCCAAAAGCAGACAATCGTCTGTCGTCGAATCTCCAGCAGTCACTGAGTCATCTCAGTCGGTCCCCTTTGTCGGATTTGAGATCCAGTTCTACAAGGGTAGTTGCCCCAATTAACCAAGTGTGTTGATCCTTCGCGCCTGAGGCTCTTAAAATGTATTGGAAATCGAATGACGTATTTCTTCATATGACGATATTTAAAAATATAACTACATTTTTTTCATGTCTTCAGAAACTAGAATATATTTCCCAATTTACACCAAGAATGAAGTTTAGTTACTGACCATTAATAATTGAAGGCAAATAGGAAACATACACCTGACGCTGCGAAAACAGACTTGAAAAATAGTTTGTTGGGTGCAATTTAAACAGACGTATACAATTAATATTAAACCACCTTTATTTCCAAACCCCACGGGCCTCAAACCAAGTGCCATTTTTTAGGTCTCATATGGGGTCCTTCTCTGTTTGTTAGCACTGAGCCAGTGCCTCTAGAACGGCCGCGCCAATCAGCGAGTAGTGTTTGTCCTTCGCGCCCGGGGACGCGCGCGCCGCCTTTCAATTTTTTTTTCCCGCGAGAAGTTATTTATGTGGCCTAATGGAACTGCTCGGCGATAGGGCGCGCCAGGTCTATCGATCACGCATTTTTTTTCCTCCGGGCAAATTCGCCGGGCGCGAGAAGCGATTTGCCGCCGTTACGTTCACACCGTACAAGTAATTATGTACCATCTAGCTGAAGATGAGCCTCGCCAAATAATTGGATTGTGTTTTGTGATGATCTGCTGATCATTTTCAACATACGGAATGTTTTCTTAAACGACATGTTCCGGAAACGAAAGGAATCTGGGACAAACGTGATATTACATATAATCCCTTTATTGACATCTGGATGTTGTAAACGAAAAGGTCCCAATTTTTTGTCGTTTTTTAGTATTCTATTCGGTAACATTTTTCATACCAATAAAAGTAATGGATTTCAGAAAACGAACTAAAGTATCTAAAATGTTCTGACGTGTTTGTTAGATTCCATTTTACCTACGTATACATCAGTGAATAAAGGCTGTACACTAACCAACTCAAATTTCAGGAAAATAATAATAAACAGTTTAAACTGTGAACAACATATTGAGTTGTCACAAGTCATGCAGTGACAAGGTCGAGAGACCCGAAACATAAATTTGACATTTGACATGTGAGAAAAATTCGTGAAATGAAACGTGTTACAACAGCTGCAGGGTTAGAAAAGAAGTTAAGCGTTAGAAGTTCAAAACAGAAGCAAAAACAGCAAGAGAAGAAGATTTTTAATGCTATTCCTCGCAAGTAAACAGTAAAGAAAGAGTAAATTATTTTAAGAACTTTGGAATACAATTTGGCAAAAATGACGGGAAAGTAGAGAAACTCACACACTGTCAAAGAGGTAACATACTTTCACTGAAAATTTTGCTTACTGCATTCGTAATGAGCATAATAAAACTTATTGAAAGAACGGAACACGTTTTTCTATTTATAACGAAAAACACAAAAACACACTTGATTTGTAGCCTAACTAAAGTTTCATTTTAATTTGTAGACTTGAAAATTGAAAGAATGTTGTATTTTAAGCAGTGTTTTCACAGAATTTGACTTAACAGGCTAAAACCCCAACTTATCCCAGAATAATGCTGCGAGCAAAGTCAAATAAACTCAATTCATTGGGTGGCTGGTGTGAGGGAACGGTAGGTGGGGCGGGGGTGGGGGAGGGTGAGCACCAACCAGGCAGGCCGGCCGGCGCCGTACTTGGCCATCGCCCGAATTCAATACGCGCTGGGCCGGACGGGAGCGCAAAGGCGGCGGCAGAGGCGTGGCGGGGGCGGGAGCGGAGGCGAAAGCCGGAGGCGGCGGCTAGAGCGGGCGGAGGCCAAAAAGCAGAGGCGAAGGCCAGAGACGGGAGCGGAGGCGGGGCGGAGGCGAAGGCAGAGACGGGGGCGGAGGCGGGGGCGGGGCGGGGGGCGGGGCGGGGGCGGAGGCGGGGGCGAGAGGCGGGGCGGAGGCGGGGGGCGAGGCGGGGGCGGGAGGGGGGGCCGGAGGCGGGGCAGGGCGGGGGCAGAGGCGGGGGCAGGGCGGGGGGCAGGCGGAGCGACGGAGGCAGGCGGGAGAGGCGGGGGCGGAGGCGGGGCGGAGGCGGGGCGGAGGCGGGGGAGGCGGGGGGAGGCGGGCAGAGCCGGGGGCGGGGGGGGCGCAGAGGCGGGGGCAGAGGGGGCAGGGCGGGAGGGCGGGGGCGAGGGAGACGGGCGGCAGAGGCGGGAGAGGCGGGGGCAGAGGCGCGAGGGGGCAGGGGAGGCGGGGCGAGCGGGAAGAGGCGGGGGCAAGCGGGCAGAGCGGGGGAGGGCGCGAGAGCGGGCGGGCGGCGGCGGGAGGGGGGCGAGGCGCGGGCGAGGGGGGAGAGCGGTGGCGGGGGCAGGGCGGGGGGAGGCGGGGCGAGGCGGGCGGGAGGGGTGGGGCGGGGCGAGGGAGCGGCGGCGGGGAGGCGGCGAGCGGGGGGGGGGGCGAGGCGGGGGAAAGCGAGGGAGCGGAGCGAGCGGAGCGGCGAGCGCGCGGGGGTGGCGTTTGGCTTCGGCTCGTCATAATGCGGCGCTTAGGGGAGACCGCTCGCGAGGAACCGTGGGTGAGGGAGGGGAGGGAGTGGGGAGGGGAGCAAACGTCGTCCGGTGGCGACATCTGGGACCGACCGCGGATAGAGCGGCGGTTCGGCGTCGGGGTATATAACGGCGAAACTGCCTATATGTAGCGGTTCCAGTTGGAATGGGGAGAGTTGACAAATTAGAGGGCGAGGTTTGGAATCAGCAGTTATTTGTTCATACATCTATGTTTTGGGAACTTGTCACATTCATATCCGAGTACAAAAATCACATTTGTTGTCTAATTTACCAAGATCTAGATCATTCGATATTTTTACTATTCAAAGATTGTTCTAGTAAAAGTAATTATATCTTATATATAATCTGTGTTTAATAATTTTAAGTGTTTAAATCAGTACGTCGAAATTATAAAAAGAGATTTTCTTCTATTTCGAAGCTTTTTGAGAGCTATTTTTATTGAATAAAACTAAAATGTCTAAGAATGATTAAATCTATCTTCCAAAGCATGGTAACTGAAAATGAAATAAATCTATCGTTCATGAAGGCTACAGGGAGTTACGCGACAGCCTTTCTGTGTGGAAATTATCGACACTTTTAATCTAGCGTAGAGTGAAAATTAGGACGTACTTTATCCAGGTAGAGACAGAAGATCAACTAATCATCATCATCATCATCATCAATGAGCAAAATTAATAGAAGCATAACACTAGAGGTAAATATGTGTGTCTCTCGTCAAGGAATCATGACAAGTGGTAAAGGTAAATTATTTCATTTTATGATAATATTTATAGTTTAGTAGTTAGTGTTGATAATTATCAGGCAACAAAATTGTGCCACAATGTGATATCACAACAATTATTATCATCTCCGGCTATGCCACCGGTAGTCTCAGAAAAGTCGATCTCAAAAAAGAAACGGGATAGGAGAGAAGTAAAAGAGATGCAGAGAGATTGGTATGTCTTTATTTTAGAGAAATTTACACAGAGTAATATGAACTAAGTGTCTAAAAATGGGCATTTTTAGGTTCGATAGAATACTGTAGATTTTATGTTCATAAATACAAAATCTCCATACATCCTTCAGTATTAGAGCAGATAATATTGTCATGTTTTAGTTGCTGGCGAAGAGAATCTGAGAAAGATTGGAATATCAGGAAGCGCGAAGGCATTCGAGCGTCCTAACTGCGCGTCATCAGTACACAGAGCAGCTGCTGGTATTGCAATTGGCGGCACGGTGGCAATCAACCTTGTTCCCCCCATCCTCCATCCCCAGCACCGACCACTTCACCTCTCACAGTCATCCAACCTCCAATCACTTTTTCCGCGCCGTTTCGTCTTTTGTCACTTGATAAAGCGGACGACGAATGGAGATGGTCAAAATTGCAAAACGGTAAAGCCGAGTGAGCTAAGTGGAGCGGACGGCAGGGGCGGGTGTGTTTTAGGTGACCTTATGTGAAACGAAATGGACGAGCCAGGCGGAGATGGAATGGAATCACTGCCGGTAAAATGAAGTCGAAGCTTCCGTAAAACGGCGGAATGAAGTCGATACGGTGAGTGAGACGGTATTTTAGGTCGGTGGACGGTGTTCGTGGTTGTGGAGGAGGGGTTTGTTTGGATAGGTGACAAGCGGGTTGGTGCACGGGCTTGCAGGCAAGGCTGGACGGACCGGACGGGAAGTAGCGGGTGGGCGGCGGGGTCTATGAGGTAAATTCGCTGCATGTTTACAGGGCAAACAGCAGTCTCTGCGCGCATGCGCCCGAATTGTGTTTACTCCGCGCGCACCGGAAGAAAATGCCCTGGGGCGTTCCGTGGCCTGTCCGATAGGCGGCGCCTGACGGGGCACGCCTCCGCCCGGACCTCGGCGCCGCCTTCCATTTGTCGCCACAGCGTTTGACCTCTTTCTTTACAGCCTTCCATCAGCGCTCACTATTCGGCCTGTAGCAGCTCGGCACACAAACGAAATGGTGTCACTCGTTTTGTCACGCTCCTAGCCGAGGGTCGGGAAAAGTGGTTTATTGAGGACTCACTGTCAATAAACGTCGACTTGTTCGTCCTGGTGAGTATTTGTGCCAACATTTTGTACGGATTGCAGCAAAAACACAAATTACGAATGAAAATTGTCAAAGTACCAATATCAAGATAAGAAAGAGTATATACGAAATTATCTGTAAAATTAGTAAGATATTCCACATCTTTAAGTCGGGTTGCATTTTGGTTATCTTATTTTCAATCCCATTTCTACGTATTCTTGACCACTCATTTATTTCTTTAAAATTGTTTCACATTTTCAACCATATTTTTTTAAAATATATGGTATGAGTAACAATAATTTTATTCATATCAACTTGAAAAAACAATTTTATTCTATTGTGCGAGACTAAACATTGCAATGTAAAGCAAGAAATGTCAAAGCAAAGCAATAACTAGATAAGGCAAAATGAAGCGATAAGTGTCGATAAGCAGTAGAAATAAACAAGGCATTCAGAACAAAGCCAAAATAAATAAAATCTGTGTCAAATTGAAATTACCATTATAAAGTAAATCGTTAGTGAACACCAAAAATATGAATTATGCAGACAAAAGCTTACTTTTGAAGCTACAAAATCCTATCTGTAGCATAGAGGTTTACTGGAAGTAAAACAAGTTGAATAGAAAAAGAACGAAAAATGGAAAGTAAGATTCAAAGGAAGAAATTACGCTATTGACTCAGCGAGCTAAACCTCACAGGATATGAAAAAGTTGCACAAGGTAAAGTAAAGGATGTAAAACTTAATTTGAGCTCGGCAGTGAAGTATAAAACTACGAACACAACATAACCTAAAACTGAACGAAAAACTAAGCGAAATAAGGGAGAAAGTAAGAAATAAATTGAACTGAACCAAACTAAATAAGAACATGAAGAATGGTGACTGAAAGCATGTCAATGAGACAAGTAAGGCAAACCAAGGCATAAGAAAATCGAACGTTGTCACATAAACCACTGAAAATGTTAGCAGAGGCGCTCTCTAGTAATTGAGAATTGGTAAAAAACAAAAGAGAGCATAAAGGGACAAAAGGCAATAGAAGAAAAGAAACAAAATGTGTCAAAGGAAGGAAATGAAAATTAAAAGATAAAGAGTTAATGACGAAAAAGAATAAAGCAACAAGAATAAATAACTAAAAGATATAACAAATGAATATTTGGGAACAAGAGGAGACGAAGTGAAGATGTGAATTAATGAAAGTAAGAAGAAGAGAACAAGTAAAATCTATTTTGGTTATTATAAGTATGTCTTATTTCCATTCATAATTTGTTCATGTTGATACACCTAATTTTATAGACAGAAATATATGCCATTTAGCAATATCACAAACTGTTCAACTAAACTTCCGTTTACTGAAGATATGTGAATGTTGAATAGTTTGTGGCATAAATAAATGTTTTAAACAAGTCTGTAAAATTGAAGCGTACACACGTGAACAAATGCCAAATAAAAGCTATCCCTCAGCCGGCGAGTAAAGCGTAACAGAGCACGAGGAAGCCGAACTCGGCCAGGCCCAGCGTGAAAAACGTCATCGCACGCTTTCCCCAGTGAAGTGGCCCGGCGCGGAAAGACGCTTGCGCGGGCGCAGGCGCGAGAGCGGGGCGGCGGGGACGGGGGCGGCGGCGGCGGCGGTGCTGCGCCCTTGTATGCAAATCCCTCATCTCCGGGCGCCACGAAGGGCGAGGTGCACGTCGCCAGCCGCCCTTTAACACCGCCCTTCGGCACACACCCTTCGCCCTCCACTATCCGCCTCCCTCCCTCCGCCCTTCGCTCACCGCCTGCACCGCCCGCGGGCGACACAGTCTTCTCCCCTCTCGGAGCCCGCCCTCCCTCCCGCCTCGCTCGCGATCTCCAATTTTCAGCGAAATTGAAAATATAGAAAAACTGTTCTTATCTCGCTGGAAGGGATAACCATGTTCAATGACTTCCGTACGTTTAAACTTAGGCTCAAATACAAGCTGGGGTTAAAAAGAAAGACAGCTTGAATAACACGAAACTGTTTCGTTTTCCGAAGCGATTTCAACAATTTCGATGTACAAGTGAACGAAAACGCATTGAACTCACAAGCATTATCAACAGTAACCGACAACTTGAAGGTAAGTCACAAACATACGATATTTTATGTTAATTATATGCTAATCTTTATAATAACCATTTTGAAATCTTCTCCAGAAAGTTGGTATTTTCATCATACATCAATAAACTGTGATCACATATTCAGTCAATGAGTCAATGAAAACACTGGGAACCATTTATTTCAAAATTACGCACACAGCCACCACTACAATAAAATAAATCACAAAATAAAGTACCTTCACTTCGACAAGGTTTAAACTTTTTCTTTGGTTTCAACACCGGGTACTTGAATACTTCACTTGCAGAAAAAAAAATCTGAAGATTTCCCTGGAAAACAGCTTTCATATTTACATTTTCTGGGCGAACCCCCGAAAGCAGCGGATGCATAAGATAAGCGCCATCATGCATTTTCACTCCCGGCGCGACGCGGCGCGCCGCGGGGGCAGAACTGGCCGCTCGGGCGCACACGCCGCCTGGCGGCAAATAGTTGTAAACTCATATCTTGGCTGTGTGACCTCGAATTCAATTTGCGCGCAGAGCGGGCGCGCAAACCTTATACGTCAGGGCGCGCACCGGGGCGGGAGTGGGGGCGGCGACCCTCATATGTGCACCAGCGCCCGCGCTATCGAGGAATCCATTTCCAGGAGCTCTCCCCCCCCCCGCTTTGTGGAGGACGCGCGCTGCTGCTCGAAAGGGCGAAGAGAGTGGGGAGAGAGGGGGTCTGTGCCGGACTGGGGGAGGGGGAGTGATACGGGAAGCAAGCGCTGTGACGGAGGCGGGAGCGCTTGATGTGGATGGTAGCGGAATGGGGATGGTTGTTCAGTTATGGGAGGAGAAATGGACATGGCATTCACGATAACAGTGGCTCGCAAGACGGAGAAGTTCCGTGCTACGTAATAGAAGAGGTTAACAGAGCTGTGAAACTGCATGTTTAGAATTTGAAGGAAAAAAATGACAATAGCTCTAGGATGTAATGGTGGCGTGAAGAGTTCGGGATGAACAAGATTCATTTCAACCTGTCGAGACATTAAGGTGCCAACATACGGAAAAGAAAATGTGTGTAGGATCGGAAATAACATAAGTTAGAGCCCACGATATTGGTTGGTCGATTGAAGCTGAGCGCGTGTTGAGACATGAAGGAAGCGCAGGATAAAAGCGTCGATGGAAACTGGCAATGCCATTTACGGAACAAGTGGATTCAGTTGAAAATAATGATAAGCGTGAGAAAAAGTGAATGAGCGAGGTGAGTAAACTTAGTAATTCAGTTAGTAAGAAAACGCGCAAATATGAGGTTGAACGAATGAGTGTGAGTGTGAGAGAGAGAGTGAGAGAGAGTGAGTTAGAGAGTGAGTTAGAGAGTGAGAGAGTGAGAGAGTGAGTTAGAGAGTGAGAGAGAGTTAGAGAATGAGAGAGAGTGAGAGAGTGGGTGAGTGTGAGTGAGTGAGAGAGAGTGAGAGAGAGTAGGTGAGTGAAAGTGAGAGAGTGAAAGTGAGAGAGTGAAAGTGAGAGAGTGAGAGTGAGAGTGAGAGTGAGTGAGTGTGAGCAAGCGAGTGGCTATGAGAGTGTGAGAGTGACTAAGGAAGTTAGTCGATGAGGAATTTAGAATGAAAACGCGAAGAAGTCAGTGAGTCAAGGAGGGCCGAGAGAGACAGTGAGTTAGAGAGAACGAGAGGCAGAATGCGTGAGCGCGTGCAATGAGTGAAGCAGGCCTTCAAGTGCGTCTCCATGAAGGCGGGGGCCACTGCAGCGGGTGGATCCTCGAAGACGAAGCCTCGCCGGGTAGCGCTGGAGGGGCGGGGAATGTGATGGGAGGGAGGGGAAGGGAGCGGAGGCGCGATAACCTTGGAGTTAGCGGCCGAGAAGGTTGTCTCGCCGTTCGCGACGGCAGATAAGAGGCAGCCGAATACCGCAGCAAGCGAAGCGAGCGTCGTTCCTTCTACGCTCCGCCGAGGGGAGGAGAGGGGCGCGCGGCGTCGACAGCGGGGGACGAGGACTGGGTAGGAGAACAGACGAGGCAGCGCTCGAGGACGCCGGGCAGATTGGAGACACGCGGCGGCGGGGCGGGGGCGGTGAGATGAGCGTGTGGCGGGCGGCGCGGGCGGCGGCGCGGGCGGCGGGCGGCGGGGCGGGCGGGCGGGCGGGCGCGGCGGGCGGGCGGGCGGCGTCGGCGGTCGGGCGTGGTTGGGTCCGGGCGGGGGGGGGGCAGCGATGGACGTCCGAGGCCGGGCGGCTGAAGAGACTCGCTTAGTGGGGCTCCCGGGCCGGGGAATAGCGAGGGGACGACGACGGCGAACAAGGCGAGAACGGGGGCACGTGGACGGCATGTCGATGGAAAGGCAGAGGAGGAAGGGGATTGAATGAGATGATAGTGGAGACAAATGTGGTGGTCATCCAATGAAGCCCAGGCAAAGCTGGCGTTTTGGGAAAATAGATCTAAGAGGGAGTTATGAGACAGAAAATTGTAATCGACGAGATTTTTTTTGAGTGGAATAACATTTCGATACTGAGAATAATATAGGTATTGCTAAGAAGCGTAGGTAAAAATACTCTAAAGATGTCTTGTTCAGGGAAATATAAAAGAGTAAGAAATCATTAAAACACTCATAATTAGAGTGAACGTAGTTAGAATACTCTGAACTCTTAGTTAAAATATGGTATTAAAACGTTAAATTGACGCATACTATTGCAGAAAATTTGAACACAAGGATATCATAGAAAAACAGCAAATAAATTATGCATACATTCTCGTCTATCCGGGAATTTATGGATTCTAGCCACGAAAGCTTGCGTATACAAATAAATCATGTTTTGGGTCCACACCTAAAACCGGCTACTAGTAAATTCGTTCACTACAAACCAAGCATCGCCGAGCTCTCTCAGACCTCACAATTAAAAAATACCATCTCTTCTCGATGCCACACTCGTGCATCTTAACGAATTCTACAAACAACAACACTGAGTTATGTGTTGCTACGACATTTCGGTACGTAGAATATTTGAAAGAGATAACTGTCGAATGTCAAATCGAGTAAAAAGAATAAATATCAGAGAATTACCTTTGATTCTAAAAAATATTTAAATACAAAAAGTGTACATCCAATATTACCGCCAACTAGTTTTCATTGAACTTTAAAATGTACACTGAACTCAAACGAAAGAAGCGAGGTTTTGTTCACAGTCCTAGTACCATTTCGTCACAATTTATGTAACTGTCGCAAGCAAACACATTTCGTTAATCGAACGCTTTTCTAAAATCACGGTTAAACCCATAACTGGGAGTGGATTCACTATATCTCTCCATTCGCTCCGTTCTCCTCTTGATAAATCCCATAAACGAAGAACACCAGCCAGTTCATCAGCCGAGAAAACACAGTCGGCTCCCGGCTTTATACTCCGCTGGTGCGTGGTCGGTCGGCGCGATGTTCCACGTGGAAAAGGCAACTTTCGTATTGCCTCGTCGGGATTATTGAAACCCAGCGAGTCTCAACCTAATCCACGAACAACGTAAGCCCCCCGTCCTTTCTGAAGGTCTCCCCTCCCGTGTCGCCTTAATTAAGCTCATTGCTTTATTACCTCAACGCAGCCCACCCGAAACTCCCATTCGTTCTCCCCTCGGACACCTCCCCCCCCCCACGCGCTTTCACGACGGACTCTCGACAGTAGGCCAAACATCATTTTCTCTTCCGCCCCACGCAAAAACTCTCAACGTAATATATCATCATGGTCACTTAACTTTTAATATTTCCTCGGGGGTTTCACCAAAACCTTCTTTTTTTTCGGAGTCGACCCGGTTGATGCAGTCAGTGAGAAGTCGAGCGTCCGAGAAGGCTTCAGATATGAAGTTTCGTCCACCCCCCCTCCTTCTCCCTGCCCCCCGTGTAACAGGAATCGAGCGCCTTTCATATAACCCTTCCATATTACGAAAGCCGCTTTTTTATTTTTATTTTACTCCGCACCCGAGGGGAAAGGAAAGACGTCGTCACATGGGGAAAGGAGCAAAACTTCTAGAGCGAGGGTCTTTGGTTAGATCGCGCCCTCCCCCGTCGCCCCGATGACGTCGCGTTGCCCGTGTACACGGAGCGACCTCGCGAAGGCGCGGCGTGGGGATAAGGAGAATAGTGAAATCGATAGGGGCCCACAAGAAGGAGCGGAAAGTCCCAAAGAAGGGCGGTGCGCGCGCGGTGTGACGAGCGCAGAGAACCGCGGAGGTGAAGGGGGGAAGAGGTGAGAGAGGGCAAAGGGGTGAGCGGCGGAGGGGAGGGGAGGCGGCGACGCAACCGAGAAAATGAAGGCAGGTTCGAGATGAGAGCGGTCGCTGTCGGGGAGGGGAAGTAATTTCGTCATCTTTACGTGGTAGAGATTTCCAATTTCCACTGCCGAGGACTTTTACCTGGCCGCTTTACCGCACGAGGTTCCAGCGAGGGCGCGCTCATGCCGCAGATATTAAGACGCAACCCTCCGCCGGCGCATAGATGGTGGTGCAATAGATCGGGTGGTGCATAGATCGGTAGTGATGATCGGTAGTGCATAGATAGGCATAGGCGTGGTGAGGCGGGGGTAAGTCGGTGGGTGAAGCGGGGGTGAAGCGGGGGTGAAGCGGGGTGAGGCGGAGGTGAGGCGGGGGTGAGGCGTTGGGTGAGGCGTGGGTGAGGCGGGGGGTGAGGCGGGCATGAGACGGGGGATGAGGCGGAGGTGAGGCAGGGGTGAGGGGGAGGTGAGGCGGGGGTGAGGCGGGAGTGAGGCGGTGTTAGCGTGGTGAGGCGGGGGTGAGGCGGAGGTGAGGCGGTGGTTAGGCGTGGCTGAAGCTGAGGTGAGGGGGGTGAGGCGGGGGCAAGGCGGGGGCGAAGGCATGCAAACGTAGCCGCGGCGGGGGGTGGCCGGGGACTCACTAAGGCTGCTTAGCGGAGGGGCGGCGCGGGCTCTGCACACGCAGCGCGAGCGCCGCGGAAAATAGAATAGCTGGAAACACGCGTTACGCGCCGCGGTAAAGCACGGACGAAATTGATACATCGCCGTGGCGGTCCTCCATCCGCGCCGAGCACTGCCAACTTCGGTTTTCCCTGTAATTTTTAACGCGCGGGCTATGAACAATGGGTTAAAATTGAAATTTAATGCCGTCTGGGCGGTAGCCCTTTGCCGGTTAGCCTCGCTTTTTTGATTCGCTTTGTTGTCGGCGGGGGCGTCTCGCAGCTTTGTTGCATAAAGTACGCATGTTGTATCGCTACACAAAGGAATGTTTTCATGACAATGCTTAAT